>CM076583.1:1088805016-1089318412 GCA_034641835.2 Pinus albicaulis
CAAAAACACAAGGTTATTTTAAGGTGGCCGACTTTTGGAAGATTAAACAAGAAAACCAATATTGGAGGCAATGGAAGGATAAGGAGAACTAGGATAGTACATAGAACATCCACACATGGGAAGAATTCCAAAAATTACTTGAAATAACAGTGATGCAAGTTTCACATAAGGAGGGCATCCTACACTGGAGGCAATAATTAGTAGGGATATTTACTCTAAAAGAAGATTATTCTTTATTAGCCGGATTTCAAAATCATGGGAAGACCACCCTATGGATGAAATTGTGGAAAGATCTGGGATGGCCTAAGATCTCAATGTTCCTTTGGTTGATTAATTTTGGGCATTATTTAACTTCGGATATTGTTATAAGGCAAGGATTTGAGGGCCCATCATATTGCAATCTATGTTTCCAAGTAGAAGAAACTACATAGCATCTCCTAATCACTTGCCCTTTTTCCTGGAGTTTTTGGGTTTTTTTCCAAAAAAAATTAGGTGTACTTTTTCCAATATCACGAATATTAAATCATGGATAGACCAATGGTTTGATTATTGGTATAACAATCATGTGGTCTTACAAGCCTAACATATAGCCCTTGGTTTTTGTGAAATTTGTGGAAGGAGGGAAATATGAGAATCTTTGAAGAAAAAGACATACCTATGTCACTTCTACAAGATATCATTATTGCAAATATTTGAAAAATGATACTAATATCCCTCCCTAATTGGGAGGATGGAAATATGGACAAGTCTGCGATTTTCATATTAAAAAGTCTTGATATCCCCCCCAATATGTGGGTCTATACTTCACTTAAAAATACTGGATGTAAGTATAACACTGAGAATTCATTTCTGCCTCCCCCAAGAGCTTTCACCCAATTGAGTTTTTATGGAGCATATAAGTGTAGCCCAAGAATGGCAAGTTATGAAAATATTCTCACGGATGAGAATTTCAAACCAATACATGTTTATGTCTTTTCATGCAGAACAACATCAAATAATATTTCATAGTTCTTAGAACTTGATAAAGGTTTATAAATAGTCAGTAGATAAGGTCTTTTATTGATCCAGTTTCATGGCAACTCTTAGTTAGTCACAAGGAAAGTTTCAAGGATGGGAATTTATCTTAAAGTTTAGAAACCTTGGCAAATCTTACTAGTTGCTAATATGCAAATTGTAAAAAATTTGGTGATATTTTTGTAGAAATATTTAGATTTCGAATGATTTTATGTTAGTTGATATAACATTTTTGCGATTTTTAAGGTAAAATGATCGCATACTATAAATTTCAGCAAATCATTTTGGAAAAAAATTGAAATTGGCGAATATTTTTTTTAGTAAAAGCATGGAAAATTAGCCCACCTATGAATATTAGCCCCTAAAATTTTCCCTAAAATTAGCCCACTTAGTCATCCAAACCATCTACAAACTGATTCTTGGACACACATCCTATAAATTGATTCAGAGTTCGCACCTTCAGGACATGGTAAGAAACATAAAATATTTGATGGAAAACTTCGATTATATTACTCATATTCATAGGTGGTAGGAAGGAAATAAGGTAGCCAATGCACTGGCGAATTGGGGCAGCTCAGAGAGACACATAGCCTTCGATGAGTCTTGGTCAGTGATGGATAGGAGAAATGATGTATTGGCTTTAATGCAATGGCTTGAACAAGATAAAAGCTTTGTCGGAGTACAAATTCCTAATGGGGGTGCTTTCATGACAACCTTTTTGTGGCGGGAGATATAATGAGGCTTCTGGTCAGAAAATGGTTTATCAATGTAATGACTCTCCCATGGAAAATTAATAGGGTTATAATAATTATTACCATGCGCAAAATCAACATGGTGAGTAATGCGACGACCCTTAGTGCTAGTGCTATGCTCCACACCTAGCATCGCATAACCTTTGCGTGGTGAGATTTTGGAGCCCTAGTTTTTTCACACCTAATCAAGTCTGGTCGACTTAAATGTAAGAAGGTGGGAGGAAAGTTTTTTGTGTACATTAAGTTCTCTTGCTTCAAAATTCCTTATGCTTGCTCTTAGCTAGGCTCCTACTCTTATGGTGGATTGTTTATGAGCACACTCACTTTCGATAGCCGAGATAAGCTCATTTATGAGAAAATCATGTTCAGAGGTCTTGGAAGGATAAATTACTAGCCTATTCACTACACATGGGTCGCCTTGAAGAGTGTCCCTGATCTTTACCTCATTCTACGTGCTTGTCTCTCATGTCATCGATTCATTATATTTTCATAGTCATGGAATCAATGTGGCATAAATATTGTGTAAAGGTTGTAGCTTGTGCATACCTACAACCATTTTTCTTGTTAGTCATCAGTAATTTTTTGCCTTTGTAAATGACTAAATTTCTATCCTAGATTTCTAGAAACAAAATTCATGAATCTTGTGAGTTCTAGAAATCTCAATGCCTTCATTATCCTTAGATAAATTTTTCACTGTTCTACTACTCTATCATGTCATAGTAAACCTATCATTCATGGAAGACCCCTCATGGACCCATGCCTCTCATCTCTATCCCATTTTCACACCCACAAATCTCATTACTCTATTTGTCTCTTGCCTATGACTCCATTATCTAACTAGGGTTTTTGAGGGCATTTTTCTTGGTTTCATGACATCCATGGTTAAAACATCAACAAGGCTTGTATCCTGATGCTATTACACCTCCTCCTATCCTTAATATACATTCATAAGCACTCCTCATCACTCCTATCCATCAAACTCATCATTTTTCTACAAAACCTAGTCTATTGCCACAATTTGACACTTTTCGAGACTAGGCCTATGTTTTGCCATTTTGGACACCTTACCCTCACTAAATATTTGAAATTCCACTTTACCCTACTCCCTAACATCTATCCCTATCCCCCAAAATTTCCCCAAGAGTTTAGACAACCCTTAACCCCTTCATTCCATTCCCCCTACAAGGCAGTCCTAAATCCCCTACAGCAGACCCTAATTTCCTCTTCCAATTAAGCTAGGGTTGATATGGAAAAGAGGAATAGGAGAAGAAGATCCATATGGTAGGTCATATCAACAATAATAAAGTGATTCCAACTCATAAACATCATGCCTCCATCATTTTCCAAGAATTCATTCCAAGGGCCAAGTCATTTGCCACACCTAGGGCTAGTTTTGATTAAAAATATGTTTCTAGCCAAAAAACGATGAATTTGGAAAACGTGAGAGATTTTTTTGTCCATAATATGGTAAATAAGAAAAAACTCCTTCAGATTTTACACAGGTATCATGGTTTGGGAGAAATTTCAAAAATACAGGTGTCACAGGAGAATTCCTGCCCTGCTAGAGTGACTTTGGGAAAATTAGTTTTTCTCACAACTGGAGTATCCAAATTACTTTCTTGATGGATAAAATGAAAAATATACTTGAAGGGTCTTACAATGAGCTATCATGAGCTCAATTTGGAATTGTGGAAGGCCTCCAAAAGTTGTCTGCACATGCACTCTGCATTTCTGCACCATCACTCAGCACGTTTTGACCAGTCATGGGAAAATAAACTTTTACAAGGAAAATAAACTTCAATAAGAAAAAACGTGGTATATTTGGAAAATAGACAGGGTAATATTTCCAACGAGCTATCACAATACCAATTCCAACATCGGGAAGGCCTCCAAAACACTGCTTCAAAAAGGCCTACTTCTGCGCTGCGCTCCTGTAGCGTCTCCCTATGCAAATTTCAACTACGCACTGCGAGCCTGTAGAATGGTGCTGCGCTCTTGACTTTTTGCACGTTTCTATGTTCAGAAATGACCTGAGCTAGCCAAAATTAGCGGTGTTGTGCTTCTGCCATGGTGTCTAACGCAGACGGTGACCTGAGCCGCCCGACAGAGTTATCCTGCACTCCTGCCACTGTTTTGCAGCCTCTACACAATTTCAAGTTCAGGGTTGACCCAACTCTGCCCACAAGTTTTTTTGAGCTAGTTTTTCTACTATGGAGGCCTTTTGAAGAGATATTTTAAACTTTCCTATATGTTCATGTTTTTCTAAAAGATAAGGTCACAAAGGAAATTGAAAGTTGGTCTAGAGAAAGCAGTGATGGCTGAGAAGAAATTAATGAAGGAAGTGACCAAGAAGAAATTATTGATGAAGAATAAAATAGAGATGAAAATAGTGAGCCCAGAGACAGTCAACGCACTAGTGACAGTCAAAAAACTAATGACAATCAACAAACTAGTGACAGTCAAGGAAAAGGAGTAAATAATGGACCAAACAATGAAGAAGAACTTAGACAAAAGGATAGTATGCATAATGGTGAAGGGAAAAATTATGAAGGCAGTGAACATAGAAAAAGTGCAAATGATACAAGTTATGAAACAGAGGTTGAAATTAAAGGTAAAGACCATAGGCAAGACAGTGAAAACATTGGGTCAAATGATGAAGAAGAGGACATTCATGAAGACAAAGATGTACCAAGAAATAATGAAGACACTTCTAGCATTGAAAAAACAGAAGGTGACACTGAAAATACAAAGGACATTGGAGGGGAGGCATATAAAAAACATTGAAGATGAAAAAGAAGACAGTGAAAAAGATGGAAAAAGCAACCAAGAAACAGAGTTTGAAAGTGATTCCAGTGGGAAAAAAAATGATAACAATGGGCCAAATAATGAAGATAATGAACAGGACAGTGAAGAAGAAATCATCCAAGAGAACTCACCTAATGAAGAAGAAAATGACCATCACAGTAAGGGAAAGACTAATGAGAGTGCCCAAGACAATGACCCCACAAAGAGTGCAAGTAGTGGTACAAGGGCTGAATTTGACAGTAAACACAGTGTGTCAAATAATTAAGAGAAGGATATTCATGAAGGTGAAAATTTACCAAGTAATGATCAAGGCACCTCTTACATTGCAAAGGAGAATAATTGAGCACTATGAATGAAGAAACCACTTTGCAAGGAAAAAGCCCAAAACAGCCCAAAATTAGGGCCCGACACCAAAAGATGAAAAAGACCAAGCTAGGCTTAGTATTTTGGCCCAATCTTCTCTACAGGTCTCGAAGCACCCATGAGGCACCTACTTACCAAATTTGGAAGAAATTGAACAAGTTTTTGTTTTTTGCAAATTTTGAGGCTAGGAGTGCAGCACACCCTGTGTTGCGCTTTTTCCCATGGAATATTGAGGAGGATAGGATGAAAATTTTGGATTCCCCATCATTAGAGGAGTATGGTCACCAGATTTCAGCTCAATTGGAGTTGTTTTGACCCCCCAAAAGGGTCAAAAACACTCATTTCTTCACCTTTCTGCCCACTTTTCTCAACATGTGCTGCGCTCCTAGCAGTCTTGGATTTTTCCACCTTTTGGGAAACTTTTAGAGGTAATATTGAAAAAATAAATGTCTATCTGGAAATTAAACTTCAAGGGCTCTCCAACAAGCCATCTCGGATCCTTTTTCGACATCAGGAAGGCCTCCAAAACACTGCTGCAAAAAGGCCTATGTTTGTGTTGCTCTCCTAGAAGTCTTGGGTTTTTCCAATTTTTGGGCTAGTTTCTGAGGTTATATTGAAAAAATAAAGGTATATCTGGAAATTATACTTCAAGGGCTTTCCAACTAGCCATCTCAGAGCCTTTTCTGACATCGGGAAGGCCTCCAAAACACTGCTGCAAAAAGGCCTATTTTTGTGCTGCGCTCCTGGCTGTCTTGGATTTTTCCATTTTTTGGGAAACTTTCGGAGGTCTGATTGAAAACATAAAGGTAGATATAGAAATTATACTTCAAGGGATTTCCAACGAGCCATATCAGATCCTTTTCTGACATCAGGAAGGCCTCCAAAACATTGCTGCGAAAAGGCCTATTTCTGCGCTACGCTTCTGGCAAGTTTTCAAATTTTTGACACAGTGTGCTGTGCTCCTATGTGTGACTGGACAGAATGTGCGTTTAGCAAGTTTTCAAAGGCATGTCAGGCCTAAAAGTAAATTTTATTTCCATTGATAGTCAGAAAATATATTTATTAGATATTTTTCTGCCTTGGGCTTTGAGAAGCCTCAAGGACAACTTAGGATATTTCTTTTGGGCCAATAGGCTTCTAGATACTCTCTTTGGCTCTCCTCTTCCTTGTAGGTTATATAAGGCATGAGGATTCATTGTAAACAGTTGGGACTTGATCTGTTTAACAAAAATACATGGTTTTATGAGCTTGGAGAAGAAATTTGTTTTATGAAGTGAATGAATGGCTTGTTTGGCTTGATGATGGAGAAGCATGTTTGCAGGATTCCATAGCTTGGTGAATGGTGATGTTTTCTTAACTTGTTAATTTTTTCTTATCCTTATTTCTGTTTCCTTCTTCTTGGTTGCTATAGATCAGAAAAGTATAGGTTGAGACATGCTCATGGAAGCACCTCAAACCTCTTGTTTGTTATAGCCTTGATGTTTTCCTCTTTTAGTCATCTTAAGGAATTCTTGACTGCTCCTTAGGCCCACTAAACCTTGTTTTTTTTTATGAATGGTTAGTATGATAGCTTATAAGTATGATTCATGCTATGCCCCGCTTATTTAAAGTTTTCAAAACCCTATCTTGAACCTTTTCTATGGAATATTGATTGATTAGGTTAAGACAAAGAGGTCTCGTTTTGATCTTTCCCTTTGCCCATGCTTACCAACTTATTTCAGAGTTCCCAATAACTTGATATATTCTATTTAGGAATTCTCTCCCATATATTGAGTTATTTTTTTATCTTATGTGTTTTCCCAAAAACTGAAGGTGAAATTCTAAATTTAGGAGTTCTAATGCTTCTATGTTTCACCAGAATGTTCATCTTACATGTTTATCAGTTTGAGTATTGTTCATAAATATTAATGGTTTGCCCTACCTCATGAGTTGTTGCTTCAGAGTATATATTTTTAAGACCTCTTATTTTTTTCCCAAACTTAATGTTCATTACACCTCATACATCACCTAAAGCATCCATTAACCTTGCTAAATCGGCCCTGCAATACACTCTCCTTCATCATTTAGACACTCTTGACTTCATCTGACCCCATAACCCTATTGATTTGATAACTTCTCATTCCACCTATCCTACTTGATCATATTACCCCAACCCAAAACAAACAAACAAACCTACACTCAACAACTAGCCTAAATTCAATCATCCAAAGCGAACAAGTTCACATCCTTCGCATAATAGAGAGAGCCCTCTTTGAGTCCAGGAAGGCTAGGTCCTAGGACTCCAAAGACTGGTCTGATGTTGCCCCATTTTTTGGTCTACCAATCTACCAAATCAAGGAAAACAACATAATGGCAATCACGGTGGGACCTTTTGAGTTCACGACAATCTAAGTACCCCTTAGGACTTCAGTATCCCTTCATCAACTAGTGTCCTATGATTTATAACTACCTCATCACTATCACTAGGACAATGGTGATCATGATGCAACCTCTGATGTCAGTGACAATCTAAGTATCCCTTAGGACTTCAGAAACCCTTATCAAATTATAGAGAACTCAAACTGTCAGCCAAAGAGTAGAATTTGGTTGTTTCACCATCCTAGAAAAATGATGACTCGGTTGTAGGACACTCTCACAAACCCTAGGGCTACATAAAGGAACTCAGAAAATCCCAAAAACATCCCTAGATTGGTTTTTTGTCAGTATTGGTGGTGGACCATACACGTATATCCTCAAAACAACTAAAAACATCCACCTGGCAACTCCATAAACTCTCAATAGACCTGAAGATTCCACTAGAGGAAGAATTCGAAACATGACCAGTCGTCCTAGAAATAAAGAGCATTCAAGCCTAAGTTGGATTCAAGAAATTATTGTTTTTATCTATGACTATGTTCTATCCTACTTTAAGCCTGATCAAGAATACATTGATGAGATCCACATTTATCATTGGAAATATCTCAAGCCTCGAAAAGATAAGCCTCAAATTTCAGACCATGAGTAGACTTATACACCTGTGCTTACCCCAGATTCACCTGTGGAAAACCTAGTGAAACATGAGCCTCATGCTACCTTTCCTGCTCTTGCTGAAACCTCAAATAGTCATAAATCTCTTTTTACACTACCTATACCAATGAAGGTCCCAGAAAGATACAAGCCTCTGATTTTACCTCCTATCTTCCAACCCCTCCCTGCAAATCTTGCAAATAAATTACCCAGATTTGATGGAGAAAGCTCAAAAGTCACCACTGAAGAACACATTCAAAATCTTGAGAATTTACTTGACCTTTTTGAAATAGAAGAAGATGATGTGCATATTAGAATGTTTGCCTTATCATTACAAGGAAAAATTAAGAGTTAGTTTAAGGACCTTCCAGCTGCAAGCATTATTAATTTTCATCATTTCACTCAAGTCTTCCTAGATAGCTGGGTGATCATTGGAAATGAAGTTCTCATCATAGAGGAATACAAGCATTTAAAAAGATAACTGGGGGAGACAATACAAGAATTTTCAGCCAGGTTCAATAAGGTATACAATGCAATACCTGCTAAGATAAAGCCACCTTCAGGGTGGGCTCTCTTGCACTACCCAAGCACTTTTGACCCAAAGATGGAATTCCAGATAAGAGAAAAATACCCTTCAAACCTGGAATAAATGCAGAATATGGAAATTACTGTGGAATTTAACATACTAGAAAAAGAGGCAAGGTTAGAAGAAATAAGGAAGGACAAAGTAGCTCAAGAGAAACTGATATCTTCAGAGGTAAAGCTAGAGATGTTGATAGACACAATCAACAAAATTATGCATATACTCGGCAGGAAAGAAGAAAAGTACAAGGTTGAAGTTGGTGCTGATTATTCAAAGTAGCCAGTACCTTTTTCTTGGGAAGAACCAAATCAGTCATTTCAATGCAAAGATAGCTATCAAAACATATTGGTTGAGCAAGGTTGCAAAGAAGAAGATGTAGAAAGTTGCCGAGTAAGTACTATATGCCTTCCTACATCTTGTGCTTCACTACTAAGAGAGTATTACAAGAAAATTGCAAATAGAAACAAGGTGGAGTGCTCTAAAGAATTAATCAGGGACAAGATAGATAATGCAAACCCTTTTGCATATCCATAAGTTTTTCCCTTAAGCCATCTTAAAATCAAAAAATCTCAAATAGAGAAAGAATCAAAACTTTTAGGGTCTCTACCCTTATGCTTTAATTCATTTCATATTTTAAAAGGAAATTTGCATCCTAAAGACCTCTTAGCGGCTAGTCATGAATCTCATGCTCAAGTTAACTCTCACAAAAATGACGAAAAATTGGTTGAGGATGAAACCAATCAAGAAATGAAAGAGAACCCACATGATCTCTCTAAAGGCACAAGTGATGATTCATCATCTTTCTTAGGTGAAGCCCAAAAATACATTCACCCTCTAAATCAACCTTCCCAACATAAAGAGGACTACTATAGTTATATCCAAAGAAAGATAAAAATGCCTCCTTTTTTTAACTGAAGAGGAGATAGATCAACTTATAAACATGCAGTCAACTTCTTTTTATTTTCCTCCTAATATTAACTATCACATATCAGAAAATGGATTTATATATCATTTCAAAGAGAAACAATATGATAGTCCAATATGTACGGTTTGGGACATTAATTATTTTGATGATTCTCCAAGGTTTGATCAATATGTTGATAATGATGATGCGTTCCAAACATAAGCTAACTTTGCAAAGTATTCAGCACTTGGTTTTTGGGAGGAAGCACAATTTCATAAACTTGAGAAAGGTAACCAACCAATGCATAGCAGCTATGACAGTGATGGGGAAAGCCTAGAACATTTGGAATCAAATGAAGGCTTGAAAATTGATGATCACAAGAAATTTTCTGCTCTTCTTTCTCAAGAGGATTTGTTGCCAAGGAGTGCTCCTACTCATCAACATGGTGGTTTTCACACAGAACTCAGCCCACTCAGTCAAAAACCATCAAGTTTGCTAAAATATAACATTGCAATCTATAATGAGTATACCAATTCAGATGATCATGATGAAGAGGTAGATTTTCTTTCCCAAAGGAGTCCCAAGCTCAACCAAGTGGAGGAAGAAGGAGTCCTGGATCAAGCTTATTTACCAAATATTCACATTCAGGTATTGTTTCAATATCCCTTTGCTATTTTTTTAGAGACTTTTGAAGAGGGAGTAAAACATGTCAAGAGCAGTTTGATGCAAGGTTTAAAGAGAAGTTTAGGCACTACTGTTCAAGCACAAGTGAGGTGCAAGTGGCCTTTTGATTTCTTCAAAACACTCAAAGAGCTAAACCAAGATCCCACATGGAATCATCTACTTGATTGGTTGTATTGGAAAAGAGATTTCACCAAATGAGTGTATATCATGTATAGGATAGATTAGGATAGATAGGTATGCAAAATGAGCTCAGCCTTGTGAGCATCTTTTCAATTCTAGATTGTTTGGAAAAAATGAAAAAACACAAAAAAAAGAAAAAATAGAAAAAGAGGTCAAATTTAAAGAAAAGGTATAGCCCCATACCCAAAAAATAGTGATACTGAAAGTGTGAAAGCCTAAATGCCACTAATTGTTTTGAAATAAGGTCTTGTTCAGTCATCTAGCCTAATCATGGCTGAACATGTTTTCAATTTATTGTTGATAAGTTAGTGAAAGAATGTTGGTCAAATCATTGAAACTTGACTTGTCGAAGAAAATAGATTAGGAAAGAAAAATACTGGTTCCACATGCTTAAATCTGAACCAAAGAGAAGGATAGGGATGCTTAAAAAATGATAAAACATAGTCCTCACACCTTCTAGTTTTGTTTACTTTTGAAAATAAAGTTTGTGTGTAGTTTATCTTGATGCCACAACTCATGATGAATCAGATTGTCTAATCTTGGTTGAATTCATGCTTTAAATTTCCTGTCAAATATCTTAGAGAATGAAGTCTGTCATACTGCTTAATCTTGATAGTCAAGTAGACTAGGTAGAGAATAAAAAGAGTTCACTAGCATAATCTGAACTCTTGAAAGAAATAAGTGTGGAAGTAGATAGTTTATTTCTTTTCTTTCAAAAATAAAAAGATGTCAATGGGTTTTCCAGTTCAAGTGCACCCAATAAAGAGAAAATGTTAGGAAAGTAGGTTGGGTAGGTAGAAGTGAAGTTAAGCCAATCATGCTTTCATATTATCAAAATCACTACTTCAGAAAAGTAGCAGCAAAAGAAAAGAAGGAAATCCGCCCAATGGATGAGGCACTGGTCTTCATAAACCAAGAGATATGCAATTCTAGACACCTCGTGAAAAGGAGCTACTCTCCCCAAGTGGAGCCACTTTTAGTCATCAGTAATTTTTTGCCTTTGTAGATGACTAAATGTCTATCCTAGATTTCTAGAAACAAAATTCATGAATCTTGTGAGTTCTAGAAATCTCACTACCTTCATTATCCTTAGATAAATTTTTCACTGTTCTACTACTCTATCATGTCATAGTCAACCTATCATTCATGGAATACCCCTCATGGACCCATTCCTCTCATCTCTGTCCCATTTTCACACCCATAAATCTCATTACTCTATTTTTCTCTTGCCTATGACTCCATTATCCAACCAGGGTTTTTGAAGGCATTTTTCTTGGTTTCATGACCTTCATGGTTAAAAAATCAACAAGGCTTGTATCCTTATTCTCTTACACCTCCTCCTATCCTTAATATACCTTAAAAAACACTCCCCATCACTCCTATCCCTCAAAATCATCAAATTTCTACAAAACCTAGTCTATTGCAAAAATTTGACACTTTTCGAGACTAGGCCTGTGTTTTTCCCTTTTGGACCCCTTCCCCTCACTCAATCCTTTAAATTACACTTTCCCCTACTCCCTAACATCTATCCCTATCCTCAAAAATTTCCCCAATAATTTAGACAACCTTTAACCCCTTCATTCCATTCCCTCTACAAGGCAGTCCTAAATCCCCTACACCAAACCCTAATTTCCTCTTCCAACTAAGCTAGGGTTGCTATGGAAAAGAGTCATAGGAGAATCAGATCCATATGGTAGGTCATATCAGCTATCATAAAGCCATGCCAACTCATAAACAACATGCCTCCATCATTTTCCAAGAATTCATTCCAAGGGCCAAGTCATTTGCCACACCTAGGGCCAGTTTTGCTTAAAAATGTTTTTCTGGCCAAAAAAAGATGAATTTGGAAAAAATTGAGAGAGAATTTTGTCCATAATAGGGCCAAGAATAAAAACCTCATTCATTTTTTACATAGGTTTCATGGTTTTGGAGAAATGTAAAAAATACAGGTGTCACGGGAGAATTCCTGCACTTTTGGTGTGACCTTGGAAAAATCAAATTTTCTCACATCTGGAATATCCAAATGACTTTCTTGATGGGTCAAATGAAAACTAGACTTAAAGATATTTCCAATGAGCTATAATGAGCTCAAGTTGGAACTGTGGAAGGCCTCCAAAGGTTGTCTGCACCAGCACTCTGCATTTCTGCACCATCACTCAGCACTTTTTGACCATTCATGGGAAGGTCAACTTTTGACATGGAAAATAAACTTAAATCAAGAAAAAAAATGGTATATTTTGAAATTATACAGGGTAAGATTTCCAACGAGCTATCACGGGCCCAATTCCAACATCAATAAGGCCTCCAAAACACTGCTGCAAAAGGCCTATTTTTGCGCTCCACTCTTGTAGCGTCTCCCTGTGCAAATTTCCACTACGCGTTTCGTGCCTATAGAATGGTGCTGCGCTCCTGAATGTTTGCATGTTTCTTCGTTAAGGAGTGACATGAGCTGCCCGGAAGCAGTGGGGATGCGCTCTTACCACGTGGTCTAACGCAGAGGTGACCCGAGCTGCCCGACAGAGTTGTGCTACGCTCCTGCCATTGTTTTGCAGCCTCTACATGATTTCAAGTTCAGGGTTGACCCGACTCTACCCACAAGTTTTTTTGAGCTAGTTTTTCTACTATGGCAGCATTTTGAAGAGGTATTTTAAACTTTTCCTACATGTTCATGTTTTTCTAAAAGATAAGGTCACAAAGGAAATTGAAAGTTGGTCTAGGGAAAGCAGTGATGGCCAAGAAGAAATTAATGAAGGCAGTGACCAAGAAGAAAGTATTGATGAAGAAGAAAACAGAGATGAAAACAATGAGCCTAGAGACAGTCAACGCACTAGTGACAGTAAAAAAACTAATGACATTCAAAAAACTAGTGACATTCAAGGAAAAGGAGTAAATAATGGACCAAACAGTGAAGAAGAACTCAGGCAAAAGGAAAGTATGCATAATGGTGAAGGGACAAATTCTGAAGGCAGTGAACATAGCAAAGTGAAAATTATACAAGTTATCAAACATAGGTTGAAATTAAAGGTAAAGACCATAGGCAAGATAGTGAAAACATTGGGTCAAATGATGAAGAAGAGGACATTCATGAAGACAAAGATGTACCAAGCAATAATGAAGACACTTCTAGCATTCCAAAAACAGAAGGTGACACTGAAAATTCAAAGGAAATTGGACGGGAGGCATATAAAAAACATTGAAGAGGACAAAGAAGATAGTGACAAAGATGGAAAAAGCAGCAAAGAAACAGAGTTTGAAAGTGATTCCAGTGGGAAAAAAAATGATAAAAATGGGCCAAATAATGAAGATAATGAACAGGACAGTGAAGAAGAAATCAGCCAAGCGAACTCACCTAATGAAGAAGAAAATGACCATCACAGTAAGGGAAAGACTAATGAGAGTGCCCAAGAGAGTGACCCCACAAAGAGTGCAAGCAACGGTACAAGGGCTGAATTTGACAGTAAACACAGTGTGTCAAATAATGAAGAGAAGGATAGTCATGAAGGTGAAAATGTACCAAGCAATGATCAAGTCACCTATTACATTGCAAAGGAGAATAACTGAGCACTATGAATGAAGAAACCACTTTGCAAGGAAAAAGCTCAAAACTGCCCAAAATGAGGGCCCGCCACCAAATGATGAAAAATACAAAGATAGGCTTAGTATTTTGGCCCAAGCTTCTCTACCGGTCTCCAAGGACCCATGAGGCACCTACCTACCAAATTTGGAAGAAATTGAACAAGTTTTTGTTTTTTGCAAATTTTGAGGCTAGGAGCGTAGCACATCCTGTGCTATGATTTTTCCCAGGGCATATTCAGGTGGAGAGGCTGAAATTTTAGGATTCCCCATCATTATAGGAGCATTCTCACCAAATTTCAGCTCAATTGGAGTTGTTTTTACCCCCCAAAAGGGTAAAAAACACTCGTTTTTTCACCTTTTTGCCCACTTTTCTTAGCATGTGCTGCGCTCCTGGTAGTATTGGATTTTTCCACTTTTTGGGAAAAATTTAGAGGTCATATTGAAACAATAAATGTATATCAGGAAATTATACTTCAAGGGCTTTCCAATGATCCATCGCAGAGCCTTTTTCGACATCGGGAAGGCCTCCAAAACACTGCTGCAAAAAGGCCTATTTTTGTGCTGCGCTCCTAGTAGTCTTGGATTTTTCCACTTTTTGGTTCACTTTCAGAGGTCCGATTGAAAAAATAAAGGTATATATGGATATTAAACTTCAAGGGCTTTCCAACGAGCCATCTTAGATCATTTTCCGACATCGGGAAGGCCTCCAAAACACTGCTGCCAAAAGACCTATTTTTGTGTTGCGCTCCTGGAAGTCTTGGCTTTTTCCACTTTTTGGGCAATGTGCAGTGGTCTGATTGAAAAAATAAAGGTATATCTGTAAATTATACTTCAAGGGATTTCTAACGAGCCATCTCAGATCCTTTTCTGACATCGGGAAGGCCTCCAAAACACTGCTGCAAAAAGGCCTATTTCTGCGCTGTGCTCCTGACAAGTTTTCAATTTTTTGACACAGTGTGCTGCGCTCCTGTGTGTGACTAGAGAGAATATGTGTTTAGCAAGTTTTCAAAGGCATGCCAGGCCTAAAATTCTATTTTATTTCCATTTATAGTTGGAAAATATATTTATCAGATATTTTGTGCCTTGGGCTTTGCAAAGCCTCAAGGACAACTTAGGATATTTCTTTTGGGCCAATATGCTTCTAGGTACTCTCTTTGGCTCTCCTCTTCCTTAATTGTTATATAAGGCATGAGGATTCATTGTAAACAGTTGGGACTTGATCTGTTTAATAGAAATACATGGTTTTATGAGCTTGGAGAAGAAATTGGTTTTATGAAGTGAATGAATGGCTTGTTTGGCTTGATGATGGAGAAGCATGTTTGCAGGATTCCATAGCTTGGTTAATGGTGATGTTTTCTTAACCTCTTAATGTTTTCTTGTCCGTATTTTTGTTTCATTCTTCTTGGTTGCTATAGATCAGAAAATTATAGGTTGAGACATTCTCATGGAAGCACCTCAAACCTTCTATTTGTTATAGCCTTGATGTTTTCCTCTTTTAGTCATCTTAAGGAATTCTTGACTGCTCCTGAGGCCCACTAAAACTTGTTTTTGTTTCATGAATGGTTAGTATGCTAGCTTATAAGTATGATTCATGGTATACCCTGCTTATTTAAAGTTTTAAAAACCCTATCTTGAAGCTTTTCTATGGAATATTGATTGATTAGGTTAAGACAAAGAGGTCTCGTTTCGATCTTGCCCTTTGCCCTTTCTTACCAACTTATTTCAGAGTTCCCAATAACTTTATATATGTTTTTTAGGAGTTCCCTCTCCATATATTGGGTTGTTTTTTTATCTTGTGTGTTTTCTCAAAAGCTGAAGGTGAATTTCTAAAGTTAGGAGTTCTAATGCTTCTATGTTTCACCGGAATGTTCATCTTACATGTTTATCAGTTCGAGTATTGTTCATAGAGATTAATGGTTTGCCCTACCTCATGAGTTATTGCTTCAGACTGTATATGCTTAAGACCTCTTAGTTTTTTCCCAAACTTAATGTTCATTACACCTCATACATCACCTAAAGGATCCATTAACCTTGCTAAATCGGCCCTGCAATACACTCTTCTTCATCATTTAGACACCCTTGACTTCATCTGACCCCATAGCCCTATTGATTTGATAACCTCTCATTCCACCTATCCTACTTGATCATCTTATCCCAACCCAAAACAAACAAACAAACCTACACTCAACAACTAGCCTAAAATCAATCATCCAAAGTGAACATGTTCACATCCTTCACATAATAGAGAGAGCCCTCTCTGAGTCTAGGAAGGCTAGGTCCTAGGACTCCAATGACTGTTCTGATGTTACCCTGTCATTTGGTTTACCAATCTGCCAAATTACGGGACTCCAATAGTTCTATTCAGGATGGTGCAACGGTATATTGTTCTTGTATTTTACTTGGGTTTTTAATGTATGGTTGTGTCATAGCCTTATAAAGGTTAGGTCATATCTTAGTCGTTTGTTCTATAATGGCTTGTCATTTATCTAGTTTTGGGCTTCAACGTTTCTTATTCATAGGGATCAATGTTCATTGTATTTTCCCTTCACAATTCAGGGTTTGGTCCATCATTTGAACTAGTTGGACTATTACCCTCGGTGGCTCCTCGAAACTTTGAACCTGTTGGGATATCCTTTGTTATATAGTGTTGGTCTATGGAGTGTGGTGTTGTCCTTTGAGATGATTGTGGTCAATAATCATGTCAAAGCATCTAAAGTGATTTGTTTATGTTTTGAAATATTTGGAGGACCAATGCATAAGATAAATTTTAATCATACAGTTAAGGTTTTTAAATCTTGCAGAAAATATCAGTAATTGTAAGTGAGGGCTACTTGTTTATCTCACACAGCGGTTAAGATTTAATGATTTGATTAAGTGGACTTGTGTAAGAAAATATGATTATTAAATCTTCAGATCTAATTTTTAATAAACCATAAGCCAAAAATCCTTTAAACATTGCTCAAATATTCAAAAAAATATATCTAATATCATCAAGATGCTGATAATTAATAAATAAAAGGGACTTACATTAAAAAATTGTTAAGTAAATCAGTCATTATAATGATAATAACTTCAGGAGGAATTATAAAGTTGTGTAAACAAAGTCAACCTCACCTAGTTATCTTGACCATAATTAAATATATGAAGAAAAAAAATGATTTAAGAAAACTGGAAAAAATTACAGAGGAGAAATAAAGTTGTATGAAATAAGTTCAGAATCCTTCTTGTATTAATGATGATCAAAAAGACTTAATATAATTTCTGCTTTACAAAATCTTCTCATGCAAGGGTGCAACCCTGAATACTTTGATAGATGGAGTATTTATACAAAATATAAAATATAATAATAAATTCCTGAATGACAAGGAAAACTACATTTTCTGAAAACGAACAGACAGGAAAGAAAAATAGTCTAAAAGAAGTGGATCTGCGTTCTAGCCCTGTTCTGCTGGAAATTTGTTTTTGAATCACCACCTTTGTAGCACTGCGTTGGTAAAACTAATTGTTGTGCTGGAAAAGCTAGGTGTTGTGCTGGCACAATGACTTGTTCTTTAGTCTTGGTATTCACAAATCTTGTCCCATCACTCCTCATCTGGGATTGAGGCTTTAATAATCTTGCGGTATATTTAATCTACCTCAGTGTACATCGTAAAAGTTGGTTTTACAATGAAAATGTGTTTTATTTCATGGTGAATAAAGATGATGTTTTAAATTGCTTTGTAAAATGTTGCACCTATCATGGAACCTTGAATAGCAGACATAGATGCAGACTTTGTTGTTTCTTTGAGTTTCTTTGTATAATCCTCCCTGGGCATTAATTTCTCATTTATAACAAATAGTGATGAGAGACCATTTTTAATTAATGCATCAATCATTGTAAGAAAACTGTTGATTTTCATATCCAGAGTATGGAATTTTTTTGTTAACTGTAATACCAAATTCTTTTTAGTCAGAACTTTCTTTACTTCAAGGATAGTTTCAGTCGTGTCATCTACCCTAGCTCATCCAATTCTTGGTTGTCCTTAGAGTTTAGAAATTTTATGATGCTACTGGTTATGTTGGGCATATCTCCCAATTGAGTGTTTGCATCAGAAATTTCCTTATTTTCTTTTTCTACTAACACTTTTTGCTCAAAGATGATCCTGATAGATGGCCAAATTTCATTAATCTCTTCAAAAATGTTACTCCAAATGATTTCTTTGACATTTTCCAAAGTGTACCAAATGGAATCTTTAGTGGCTGACCTTTTTCATATGTCAACTTGGTTTTGAGCTCTCAGAAGCTCTGATGCATGATAAGTCTCAGACTTCTTCTGCTAATCATTAAGAAGTTTCACTTTGTCCTGTAGCTTCTTTATTTCTTCTGCCTGCAAAGTCATGATTTGAAGTGTGGAGGTTAACTGATCTACAGAATATCCCTTACTGGTAGTAGAAGCTATAGCACTCGAACTAGCTGTCATTGGAAGTGCTTCTAAAGGAGCATCTTGCTTGACTGGTTTCTTGCTTTCCTTAATTCATTTTTCCATCTATGTTTCCATCTGTTTCAACTATGTACTTTGTTCAAGAATGAGCTTCAACATATATGCCTTTTCCACTTCTATCTCTGAAATTTATTTGGCTAAAGCATCTTCTATAGGTCGTAATTTCAACTGCTTCCTCAATGCTGCAATATCAACATTCTTTTTCTATATTAACTCTTCTGCAACATTGAGATTTGCAGGGTCATAACCCAACTTAACTACCAAATCCTCCAAGGTTTTAATCTTGGTGTCCTTGGCAAAAGCTATTCTTTCTCCATGTTGAGTTGTGATCTCACTTTTACTAGTGTAACCTGCATCTTAGATAAAGACATGGCAGTGTTAGTTACAGTTGAAAATATCATCTCTCTAGTTTGTTTATGCATGTCCATTTGATCAATGGGATTTATATCTTTGGGATCAAACTCAAAGGATGTTTTCTTATAGTCTGCTTCTCCTTTAGGATGAGAAACTTGTGCTTGAAGAAATTCCATTAGCATTCTTCCTTTCTTTACATCAAAGGCTGACAAAAGCCTACTTTTGGCACCTGAAGTTTTTTTCGAGAATTAGTTATATGTATTAATCTTCAAGGCTTCATTTTTTAGTTTGATTTCTTTGAAGATGTCCATGGTGCTCTTTTCTAGCTTGCTTGAAGTTGAAGTACTTGTTTGAATGATTTGTTTCTAATCTAAAGTAGTCATTCAAGTAGTAGGAGACTGTGTGTACTTTTCTCCTATCAATGAGGATATAAAAGGCTCATTGGTGTTGACAGGGATCTGTTGCTCTGAATCCTTGCTAATACTTAGTTTGGAACTAAGTTTAGATTTATTTCTATACAAAATTTTGAATCCTTCGCTGAATATGTTTGTCTATGAAGGAGACCCTTATTCTCTATTCCTTTTGGCTGTATTTTCCTGATTTGTTGGAGTCTACACTGTTGATGATGAAACTGGTTGTTCTTCGGCTTCATGAAATGTGTTTTCTGTCCACTCTGGCTTGCTCTTATATTGCTCTATCTCTGGCCTTGTTGTATGAAATTAAGGAGTATATTTGACCTCTACCCTTAATTTAGACACAATTCTTAACGGGTCATATGACCAGGTGAATCTTAAATCAAATTGCACTTTCTTTAATAGCCGATTTGCCTCTATTGATGATTTTATGCTATTACATATGAATGGGCCAATTTGAGTTTTTAGCTTGAATTGAGATTTATTTTTGGCAGCCAAAAAATGTACTTGGTCCATGTTGTTCATTTTCCTGATGAAATCCAAAGAAAAAATCCTCATTGGGGGGGATTTGGGTAACTTGTATGGCTGTAGTTCACATCCAAAAACTCTCATTTCAGTGTAGTTTTCATACAGGTACCAATCTCTTGTTTGAAATTGTTCTATTAGCTGTAACATCTTCTAAATTTCTTCACTAATTTTCAGTTCTTCTCTATTGTTTAGAAGACTGATAGCTCGGTGAACAAACATTTCAATAAACTGCTTTTAGGTGAATTCATTTTGTTCTTTCATGACCAAGGTGTTCTAGAAAATTACTGATTGATGGTCTTCTTTATCATTTAACTTCTGCAATGACAATTTCATATTGTCTCCTTGGAAGTATATGAACATATAAAATAGAACAGAGGTATATTTAAATACATCTTCTTTCTTGAAAATAATAAATTTCTTATGAATGGATTCTGCGAGGAAGTTACTGAAATTAAACATGATGGAAGGCTTCGCATCATTGGAAAAGATAGACAGAAATCCTATAATAGCCTCATCTATGTATTGGTTAGAGTAGTAGCCAAGCATGTAAGATAAGACAATGGTTATTTGCATGGTTCTCTTAGGGAAGAGGGATGAAGGATAAGGAGGATTTCTTTTAGGAAATTCAGCATCTTGTGCTAGTAATAGTTCTAAGGTTTGGGTTCTCTTGGCAAGATCTAATATTTTATATATTTAAACCAGAGCTTCATGAGAGAATGGGGCACCATTATCGATTTTGGGAGACAACATCATCTGTTCAATGGCTTGAGGGGTTATGGTCAACAAAACTTGGCCATTAGAATTGACTATGGCTCTCTGGCTGGGCAAGTAAGAGGTAGGACATTTCTTGATGAAATCATGAGCATTGTAGGTTTGAGGAAAGATAAAACAGGGAAGATTAGACTCACAAAGCTGGATTTCATTAGATTTTTCAATCCATTTGTCTTCTAGCCAAAAATACATTTCAAAAATGTCGATATCAGAGTGTGTTTCGTAGATTCGATAATCTCCGTCAGCCATAGGGATGTGATGAAGCTCTAGAGGAGGGAAAATAAAAGGATTGACATTTTCCTTAGGATTTTTATCTTTGGGAGTCATACTGACTATAGATGACAGTGGAACAGAGGGAAGAAAGAAATTTTTGTGATCAAGAAAAGGAAAATAAATAGAGAATGGTATGATCGGCCATTGCTCAAGCAATTGTAGCGCTTCTGGGTCAATAAACAACCCGTAAACAATGAATTATAATAATATGTAATGAAAAAAGGCGTTTGTAGATATATTTAGCAGGTTTAATAGTGAAAATTGATATTTCCATTGATGGTGTGAGTTAACAGATAGGTAATTAAATTTACAATGGAATTATGGAGGGAGAGCAGTTAATTGGCTAATGGGTAATGAGGAGGCAGCGGAGGAGTAGTGCGCAATGGTCATCAAGGTGAGCGGTATAGTGCAAACAATTTTGGGGGGGGGGGGGTGTAAGGTGGTTTTTTACTTTTCACTTGGGGGGTCTAAACTCACGTGGAGCCGACACATAAACTACGGCGGTTTCTAAATAAAATTTGTTTTGGACACCCACCCCCGGCGATAAACTTTGGATGGTAGAGGGGGGCCGAAAGGCCGTATGGGCCATTGGATGTTGACATACATTAAGGATGGTCATTGAGTATCAAGGAATGTGTGGGGATGATATATGCAATGATGTGATTGGTGGGGTTGGGTCTTTATTAAATAATGCACCGAGAGATATGAAGGGAATTGTATAAGGAAATGTATGGAAATGTTCTAATGAAGTGAAATGAGGAAATATATGGCGGGGAATATAATATGGGATATATGGTATGGTTTAATGATGAAATGAAAAGGAAGTGTGGTGGGTAGGTTTGTTATGGTTTAAAACTTTAGGATATGAATTAAATAATCAGGATTTAAACCATACAAAATACTTTTTCCATAGGCGCATTTAGATTAGCATCCAATCAAATCTTTTTAAAACAGAATGAAGGTTTATTTTTCTTTTTTTCCTCTATAACATTTTTATTTTAATTTTCCTTCTTTATTTAGAGCATATAACACTTAACATTTTATTGACATGGATGCCTAAAAAACATAATAATTTTCCTAACATTTTCTAATTTTTGATTATTTTGCATCGATATCCTACCTTATCATTTTGAAAATTATTTAACTACTTATGCTAACTTATCAAAACAAATAATGTTGCAACATCGGCTCTAACTGGGGACTACTTTCCCCTGTGGGATGCAGAGAACAAGAAGTTCCATGTGCCTTCTCCTTAGGCTATGGAGTCTTTGCTGTAGAAAACAAACATAGTTCAAGTGATAAAAGAAAATCATTATGTACAATGATGATGTAGGATCACCTTCAGTACTGGATGTAGTGTTTCAAAAATCTGCCATTGAAAGGCAATGTTGAAAACTTCCCTTCAAGATTCTGTAGAACAAATGTGTTGTTTACTTTTACCTCTGCAATGTTGAGTGGCCCAAACCATAAATTTTCAAACTTTGCATGTTTTCCATTATCTTCTCTCCTAGCATCCCATCTTAGAACTAGATCTCCTCTAAAATATCTTTCCCTTGCCTTTCTGTCAAAGAGACTCTTCATTTTATTCTGACATTTCTTTAGTTTATATTGAATCTCATCTTTGTTTTCATTTAACTCAATGATCTTATTAATCCTTCTAGAGAAACAATCAGTTTCATCAGTAGATTCTTGTAAAAACATGAGCACAGGGAAAGCTAAATTTGTAGGAAAAATAGCATCTTTTCCATAAACTAATTGGAATGGAGATTTACCTGTTGATCTTTTGGGAGAAATTTTGTTTCCCCAAAATACATAAATCAAATGGTTCTCCCAGTTTTTCTTGTGGTCTTCCTAAGTTTTCCTGATTACTTTCACTAAAGTCTTGTTAGATGATTTAACAAGACCGTTTCCTTGTGGATAATAGGGAGTTGAGTGATGCAGCAGAATCTGATATTTCTAGCATAATTCTATATTTTTTATGCTACTGAACACTGTGGCATTATCAGTGACTATTTTTTGTGGGCAACCAAATGTGGATAAAATATTTTCTTCAATGAATTTTATTACAACTGAATCTGTAGCATTTCTTACAGGAATGGCTTCCACCCACTTGGTGAAATAGTCAGTAGTAGTCAAGATATATCGATGCTGATTACTAGATGTTGGGTGGATTTCACCTATAAAATCTAATCCCCACTGTAGAAAAGGTGTTGACACAACTACTGGAACTAGTGGAAGGGCTCTAAATTTTTGCTTATAACCAACAAACATCTGTCATGGAACACAGGCTCTGAGTTTTGATCCTAATTGTGAAATCGAAGTAGGCCAATAAAATCCCACCCTTGGTATCATGTATGTTGTTGCTATCCCAGCATAGTGGCCTACACATATCCCTGCATGAAACTGATCAATGAGTCCTTCAATTTCTGATTATGTTAGGCAAAGGAGTAGAATATTAAGAGGATCCTTCCATTATAAGTTGGCATTGATAATGAAGTATTTGATGGATTTCAACTTGAGTGTTTTGCACTGGTTTTTGAAAAATTGAGCTGGACATTCAAAATGAATAAAAAAATGAACAATATATGCATACCAATATGATAAAACAAACTTCTCCTCAATATGAACAGAGACTGTCTAAGTTGAAGGAGAAGGTTCTTGTGTATTCTTTCCTTGCACTCCATGGGAAGGTACTTGTGGATTCTCCCCTTCAGCATTCAAGGAAGGTTATTTCAGATTCCCCCTTTCTAGATTTGAAGAAGGTTCTTGTGGATGCTTCTCTGAAACTTCAAAAACATAGTTATTCCCAAAACTTTACAATAATTCAGCTAACAACTTAGCTAAAACCTGCCCCTTCACTAACTCAGTAGTTTTGACGGTAAGGTAAAACTCAAGGATTTGAGTTATCCATCTTCCTCTTCTGCCACCAGTGTTTGGCTGTGTGAGGATTGTTTTAACAACATTGTTGGGCACATAGGCAATGATAGTGGAATGGAGTATATACATTCTAAAAGACTTCAAGGCTTGAGCTAAGGCATAGGCTTGTTTTTTGTTAATATCATATATGAGTTCGGAATATCTCATGATCTTACTAAAGAATGCTATAGGTTGTTCATGGTAATCCTCATTCTTTTGCAAAAGGGCAGCTGCAAGGGTAGTTTTACTAGGCAATGGAGAACATGATGAAAGGTTATGAGTAGTTCAGACTAGCTAAGGTTGGGGCTTTGGAGATGGCCTTTTTTATTTCGTCAAATGAAAATCTTGTAGAAATAGTCCATTTAAATTTATGGTTCTTTTTAAGCATATCTATTATATCCTGCACTATTTCTGCAAAATTTGGTATAAACCTTCTCAAAAAGTTAATTTTTCCTAAGAAAGATTGAATCTCTTTCTTATTTCTAGGCAATGATAATGATTGAATAACAGAGAACCTTTTGGGATAAATAACTACATCTTTTGAAATAATATGACCTAGTAATTTACCTTCTTTGATGATGAATAATGAATTTTTGGGATTCAAAGAAATTCCAAACTTCCTGCACCTTTCAAAAACTTTCTTCAAATGCTTGAGATTTTTCGAATCTGATTCAGAGAAAAAAGTGAAATCATCAAGATGAATAACAATAATTTTTTTTACCTTCCCAACAAAATCCAAGTCCATGGATCTATTAAATGTTGCTCTTGCATTTGATAGACCAAAAGGCATGCGAGCATACATGAATGTACCCCAAGGTGTGGTAAAATATGTCTTCTCCCTGTCTTCTGAATTCACCAATATTTGATTATAACTAGAAAATCCATATAAAATAGAGATTCTCTTAGCACTTGACACTTTTTGAAGTAATTGATCCATATTTGGGAGTGGATAATTATCTTTCAAGGACGCTTTATTTAAGTTTCTAAAATCTACACAGAGTCTTATTTCACTGTTCTTTTTCGTCACAGGGACTAAATTGGCAACCTAACTAGAGTATCTTAATGGGAAAATAATATGGGCATCTAAAAAAAATTTCAGTTCTTTTTCTATGGTGGGAAGCAGAACTGGGTTCATCCTTCTTAACTTCTATTGGTAAGGCTTTACATCTGGTTTTAGGGGAATTTTATGCTCAATTAAAGATGTGTCATAAGTTTTTATATCCACATAAGACCAGGAAAAGACATATTGATAATTCTTAAGAAGTTTGACATATTCAGATTTAAGTTCTGGAGTTAATGATACACAAATTTTAAAGTTTTTAATCTCCTCATCAATGCCAATATTTATGTCATCTATGCCATTTTCTGGTGAACTAGAGAATGGATTTTTGGGAACATCGTTTTGGTCAAAAAACTTTTCTAAAGGAACAAGTCCATTGGGGATAAAATTATTTGATAATTGAATTATATCATGATCAGCTACCTTTGATTTTAGATCTGAGTTTTCCTTATTTTGGGTAGCTTCTTTAATGTCTAAATTATCCTCTTCAATTTGCAATACAAAAAATTCGTCAATGATCTGCAGAAAGGATTTTAATTGCTCATCGTATTCAAATATTTACCAGTGTTTAAGGTTGTTTGGTATTGATGGCCTATATTTTATTTGTATTTTATATTGAATTTGAAATTTATCTAGAATCATGAAAGAAGTAGCTGAAACAGATAATGAATTTGCATGCAGGTTTTCATCTCTAGAAATAAAAGTGATATTAAAAGAATCAAAGGAATTTTCAATGGTTTCCCTTATCTCATTTCTGTAAGACTTAAGTCTAGGGCACTTTGTTTGAAAAATACTCCTAACGTGTCTTACTATTAATTCCGAGTCAGTGAAAACACTTAATTTTTTGACCTTTAAACTTCTAGCAAGCTGCAATCCTAAGATAAAAGCGTTGTACTCAGAAACTTTGTTTGTGATCTCAAAATATAATTTGCATGATTGTGTAATAGTTTCTTTATCAAGTCAAATCAAAACAACTCCTACTCCAACCCCATCGTTGGTGCACGATCCATCAAAAAATAATTTCCAAATTTCGGTTTGAGCTGATTTAGAAGTGTCAACTACATCTTCATTCTTGTGTTGAGAATTCTGTGAAGTGTCTGATGATAGTTATAAACAACTAAATTCTTGATCTAATACGTAAATGGGATGATTCCTAGCTTTATTAGCATTGCAAACAGTGTTTAGGAATTTCACTTCTCTATACAATCTAAGGCTCTCTCCACCATATACTGGGATAGTGGCAAAAGACATGTCTATTTGAAGACTTCATCCAAATTTTGCACAACATGATCTCGATAAAAGGATTCCAAATTTGGGAGGAATATCAATGGCAACTATGTCTAATACTACACTTTTAACTAGTATTTGATGTAAAGTGACCACTAAATCTTTAATGCGTCCTAGAAATTGGACCCTCTTTGAATCAAAAGTATACAAGTCGTGATAGGTTTGAGTGATATCCAAATTAAGTTGTTCCATGAAGACTTTAGGCATTAAGTTGTGCGAAGCACCAGAATCAAGCATATACTTGTATAGCAGGGAATCATGCAACTTTAAAGTCACATAGAAGGGTGGTATGGATTCATCAATCATATTAGAACTAGGACCAAAATCTATGGTGGGTCTTTCATTTTTTATATTGATAATATCTCCTTTAGCATCCATACTAGAATTTTGGATCCTCTTTTCAACTTGACTTTTATACCCTAGGTTTTTAGAGAGTTCAGAAAGTGGAATTAAAATTTTGACTCTTTCTAATTCTTTCTCAACATTAAAGGCAATCAATATTGGTTTGTTAATCTGAGTAGAATCAGTTGACTGAATTAGAGGTTGAGAAGAAGTAGTTTGACTTTCAGTTGTTTTTAGTTGAGTTTTAATCATTACAGGGTTTTTGGGAGGTCTACCATGACCAAATCTAGGTATTAAGTCATATATTTTATTGAGTTCTGTAATCAGAAACTCAAAAAAGCTTAGAAACCTGAGAAGTATCTTGGTCTTCTTGAGGGATTTGATTTTGGGAAATAGGGACATTGGTAGTCTGAAAGTATGTATGATCTACATTATTAATGTATTCAGTAATAGAAAAAGTATTGTCTTCAGGTTGTTGATCATCAATCAGCAATGATGTAGGTACTTGTTGGTCATTATGAGGTCTATGAATAATTTTCAATGGAGCAGCTTTCTTGTACTGACCTTGGGTCTATGTTTGTGGTCTAGAAATAGTTTTTTGGAATGTTCCTGGTTGTGTTTCAATATTTTAAGTCTATTGGATAGATTTATAAGAAGAGTTGTGATTTGATCAATATTTGAATCTTCACTTTTAGACTTAGAGGAAGATTCCTCTTGATTTTTTAATTTCCTTTGGGATTTCTCTTCTTTAGCTCTAATTTTACTAGAAGCTGATCTATTGGCTTCTACCTCAATAGCATTAGTCTTCATGTCTTGTAATATATGATAAATTCTCTCCGTTAGCATAACTGCAAATTCATCATCAATTTTTTTAGAGAATATGACCTTTACAGTAGCTACTGGAGGCCTATAATCAGAATAAATTTGGTGGTAGAATATGTTAAATCTTTTAATAAATTCAACAACTAGTTCACCAAGATTTATTTTTTTAACTCTTCAAATTCAGTGAGCAAGTAAACATCATCTTTCTTTACCCCCCATAGGTTTTTAAAGATAGTTATGAGTTCATTCCAGGTTTTAATAGAATCTACTCTAAGTGGCCTAAACCAGATCCTAACGTTACCTTCCAAGGATTGTACAAATAACCTCATATAAGCATCTTCACGCTCGATGTTCATATTGTCTGCGAAATATAAGAAGGCAACTATATGATCCTTTGCTGAGGGAATTGTTTCTCAGTTAAATCTTGGTAAATGTTTAAGAGATCCATCAGGAAAATTTCTAAAGATGTTAGGAAGAACAAGAGAAACATACCTAGCTTGTATAATGGGTTGAAAAGCCATGGATGATGAAGATGTAGGTGAATGAGTATTAGAGGGTGGGGGAGATTGTGAAGGAGGAGGAGGAAGAGAGGATCTCAAAGGGATTTTAACAATTAGCTTTTGAACTAATGGTGTTAAATATTCTTCCTTATATTTGAACAATGGATTAGAATAGACATAAATTGTCTCTTCTGGTTGATTAGAGTTTAATGGAATAGGATGATAAAATGGAGTAACAAAATCTATAGGCTTAAATTCGTCCAAATGTAAGCCCAATTCTATTTTAGATATAGGTGAGTCTACAGGGAAAGATGAGACTTGATATGACTCAAGTGATTCTGCCAACAAGGCTGACTGAAGATGTACTCCCTTTGAATTAAGTTCAGCAACTCTAAGAGGTAATTGAGTCAAATCAGGTTGGGATGATATTACTGAAAATGGGTCTATCGATGAAATTTATTTAGGGTGTAAGGATAAAGAGGAAGAAGTCGAAATGTTTTCTTTTATTTTCAAAGAGGCTTCCCTAATGATTCTTTTTGTGTCTGGTAGAGGGTCAACAATCTCAGATTCAGAAAGAGATCTTGTGTGCTTAAAAGGAGACAGTTTGAATCAGTGGAATCACCAGGTGAAAGGTTTTGACCTATATATTTATCCTTTATTCACCTTAAAGGAAAAGGGAAAAATCATTGTCCCACGAAGATTTAGCTTCTATTCTTCGTCTCCCTGGTAACGACGCCAATTTGATGTTGTCCTTTGAGATGATTGTGGTCAATAATCATGCCATAGCATCTAAAGTGTTTTGTTTGTGTTTTGAAATATTTGGAGGACCAATTTAGAAGATAAATTTTAATAAAAAATTTAAGGTTTTTAAATCTTGCAGATAATATCAGTAATTATAAGTGAGGGCTGCTTGTTTATCTCACACAGTGATTAAGATTTAATGATTTGATTCAATGGACTTGTGTAAGAGAATATGATTATTAAATCTTCAGATTGAATTTTTAATAAACCATAAGCCAGAAAACCTTTAAACAATGTTCAAAGATTCAACAAAATATATCTAATATCATCAAGATGTTGATAATTAATAAATAAAAGGGACTTACATTAACATATTGTTAAGTAAATCAGTCTTTATAATGATAATAACTTCAGGAGGAATTATAAAGTTGTTGAAACACAGTCAACCTCACCTAGTTACCTTGACCATAATTAAGTATATGAAGAAACAAAATGATTTAGGAAATCTGGGAAAACTTACAGAGGAAAAAGAAAGGTGTATGAAATAAGTTCAGAATCCTTCTTGTATTAATGATGATCAAAAATACTTAATACAAATTCTACTTTACAAAATTTGCTCATGCAAGGGTGCAACCCTGAATACTTTGATAGATGAAGTATTTATACAAAATATAAAATACAATAATCAATGCCTGAATGACAAGGCAAACTACATTTTCTGAAAATGAATAGAAAGGAAAGAAAGGTAGTCTAAAAGAAGCGGATCTGCATTCTGGCCCTATTCTGCTGGAAAGTTGTTGTTGAGTCACCACCTTTGTAGCACTGCATTGGAAAAACTGAATGTTGTGCTAAAAAATATAGGTGTTGTGCTGGCACGATGACTTGTTCTTTAATCTTGTTATTAACAAAGCTTGTCCCATTGCTCCCCATCTAGAATTGAGGCTTTAATAACCTTGCGGTAGATTTCATCTACCTCGGTGTACTTCATAAAAGTTGGTTTTACAGTGAAAATGTGTTTTATTTCATGGTGAATAAAACTGATGTTTTCAACTGCTTTGTAAAATGCTCTACCTGTCATGGAACCTTGAATAGCAGACATATATGTAGAACTTGTTGTTTCATTGAGTTTCTTCATATAATTCTCCATGGGCATTAATTTGTCATTTATAACAAATAGTGATGGGAGACCTTTTTTCATTAATACATCAATCCTTGTAAGAAACCTGTTGATTGTCATATCCAGAGTATGGAATTTTTTTGCTAGTTGTACTACCAAATTCTTTATAATCAAAAAATTCTCAAGCATAGTTTCAGTCTTGTCATCTACCACTATCTCATCCAATTCTTGGTTGTCCTTAGAGTTTATAAATTTTATGATGCTACTAGCTATATTGGGCATATCTCCCACTTAAGTGTTTGCATCAGAAATTGCCTGATTTTATTTTTCTACTAACTCTTACTGCTCGAAGATGATCCTGATAGATGGCCATATTTAATTAATCTCTTCAAAAATTCTAGTCCAAATGATTTATTTGACATTTCCTAGAGTGTAGCCATTGGAAGCTTTAGTGGCTGACTTTTTCCATATCTCAACTTGGTTTTGATCTCTCTGAAGCTCTGATTCATGATAAGTCTCAAACTTCTTCTGTTGATCTTCAAGAAGTTTCACTTTTTCCTGTAGCTTCTTTATTTATTTTGTCTGCAAAGTCATGTTTTGAAGTGTGGAGGCTAACTAATCTACAGAATCTCCTTTACTAGAAGTAGCAGTTACAACAGTGGGAATAGTTGTCATTGGAAGTGCTTCTAAATGAGCAGCGTGCTTGACTGGTTTCTTGCTTTCCTTAATCCATTTTTCCATCTTTGTTTCCATATGTTTCAGCTATGTACTTTGCTCAAGAATGAGTTTCAGCATATCTTCCTTTTCTTCTTCTATCTCTGAAATTTCCTTGGCTAAAGGGCATTTTGTAGGTGGTAATTTCAACTGCTTCCTCAATGTTGCAATATCAACATTCTTTTTCTTGATTAAATCTTCTACAACATTGATATTTGCAGGCTCATAACGCAACTTAATTACCAAATCCTCCAACGTTTTAATTGGGGCTTCCTTCAAAAAAAACTGAGACTTTCTCCTTGTTGAGTTGTGATCTAACATTTTCTATTGTAGCCTGCATTTTAGATAAAGACATGGAAGTGTTATTTATAGTTGAAAATATCATCTCTCCAGTTTGTTTACGCATCTCCATTTGATCAATGGGATATATATACTTGGCATCAAACTCAAAGGATGTTTTCTTATAGTCTGCTTCTCCTTTAGTCTATGGAACTTGAGCTTGAAGAATTTCTATTAGTATTCTTCCTTTCTCTGTGTCAAACGTTGACAAAAGCCTACTTTGGGCACTTGAAGTTTGTTTCCAGAATTTTTTATATGTATTAATCTTCAAGGCTTCATTTTTTAGTTTGATTTCTTTGAAGATGTCCATGGTGCTATTTTCTGGCTTGCTTGAAATTGAAGTACATGTTTGAATGATATGCTGTTGATCTGAAGTAGTCATTGAAGTAGTAGGAGTCTGTGTGGGTTCTTCTCCTATCAATGAGGATATAAGAGGCTCATTGGTGTTGACAGGGGTCTACTGCTTTGAATCCTTGCTAATACTTATTTTGGAACTAAGCTTAGCTTTCTTTCTATAAATAATTTTGAATCCTTCGCTGGAGATGTTTGTCTCTGAAGGAGACCCTTCTTCTCTATTCCTTATAGCTGTATTTTCCTGATTTGTTGGAGTCTTCACTGTTGACGAGGAAAATGGTTTCCTCAACTTCATGCAATGTGTTTTCTGTCCACTCTGGCTTCTTATATTGTTATATCTTTGGCATTGTTGTATGAAAGTAAGGACTATATTTGACTTCTACCCTTAATTTAGAAACCATGCCTAATGGGTCATATGACTAGGTGAAGCTTAAATCAAATTGCATTTTTTTAACAGTTGATTTGCCTCTGCTGCTGCTTTTGTGCTACATATGAATAGGCCAATTTGAGTTTTTAGCTTGAATTGAGATTTCTTTTAGGCAGCCACAAAATGTTCTTGGTCCATGTTGATCACTTTCCTGATGAACTCCAAAGCAAAAATCCTCATTGGGAGGAATTTGGGTAACTTGTATGGTTGTAGTTCACATCAAAAAACTCTTATTCTAGTGTAGTTTTCATAAAGGTGCCAATCTCTTGTCTGAAATTGTTCTGTCAACTACAATATCTTCTAAATTTCTTCACTGATTCTCAGTTCTTCTCTTTTGTTTAGAAGACTGATATGTGGGTGGAAAAGCATTTCAATACACTTCTTGTAGGTAAATTCATTATGTTCTTTCATGACCAAGGTGGTCCAGAAAATTACTGATTGCTGGTCTCCTTTATCATTTAACTTCTGCAATGACAATTTTATATTGTTTTCTTGGAAGGATATGAACATATAAACTAGAACAGAGGTATATTTAAATACCTCTTCTATCTTGAAAACATGAAATTTTTGATGAATGGATTCTGCAAGGAAGTTACTGAAATTAAACATGATGGAAGGCTTCGCATCATTGGAAAAGATAGACAAAAATCCTATAATAGCATCATCTATGTATTGGTCAAAGTAGTAGCCAAGCAGGTAAGATAGGACAGCAGTTATTTTCTTGGTTCTCTCAGGGAAGAGGGATGAAGGATAAGAATGATTTCTTTTAGGAAATTCAACATCTTGTGCTAGGAATAGTTCTAAGGTTTGGGTTTTCTTGGCAAGATCTAATCTCTGATACATTTCAACCAGAGCTTCATGAGAGAATGGGGCACCATTATCGACTGTGGGAGCTAGCATCATTTGTTCAATGGCCTAAGGGGTTATGGCAAACAGAACTTGGCCATTATAATTGACTATGGCTCTCTGGATGGCAAGTAAGAGGCATGGCATTTCCTAATGAAATCAAGAGCACTGTGGGTTGGAGGAAAGATAAAATGGAGAAGGTTAGACTCCCAGACCTAGATTTCATCGGATTATTCAATACATTTGTCTTATAGCCAAGAATACATTTCAATAATGTCGATATCAGAGTGTGTTTCATAGATTCGATAATCTCTGTCAGCCATAGGGATGTGATGAAGGTATAGAGGAGGGAAAATCAAAGGATTGACATTTTATTAGGGAATTTTATCTTTGGGAGGCATAATGGCTACAGCTGACAGTGGAAAAGGCAGAAGAAAGAAATTTCTGTGATCAAGAATAGGAAAATAAATGGAGAATGGTACGATCAGGAATTTCTCAAGCAATTGTAGTGCTTCTGGATTAGTAAACAACCCGAAAACAATGAATTATAATAATCTGCAATGAGAAAAGGCGTTTGTAGAGAGATTTAGCAGGTTTAATAATGAAAATTGATATTTCTATTGATGTCGTGGGTTAACGAATAGGTAATTAAATTTACTATGGAATTATGGAGGGAGAGCATTTAATTGGCTAACGGGTAATGAGGTGGCAGTGGAGGAGTGGTGTGCGACGGTCATCAAGGTGAGCAATATAGTGGAAACAGTTTTCGAGGGGGGGGGGTAAGGTGGTTTGTTGTTTTTCACTTGGGGGGTTTGAACTCACGTGGAGCTGACACGTAGATTTAGGCGGTTTACAAATATAATTCTTTTCAGACCCCCCCCCCCCCCCATAGTGATAAAATTCAGATGGCGGAGGGGGGCCTAAAGGCGGTATGGGCTGTTGGATGCGACATATGTTAAGGATGATCATCGAATATTAAGGAATGTGAAGGGATGATATATGCGATGATGTGATTGGTTGGGTTGGGGCTTTATTAAATAATGAGATGATAGATATGTAGGGAATTGTACAAGGAAATGTATGGAAATGTTTTAATGAAGTGAAATGAGGAAATATTGTTAGGATATTCCAACAAATAGGAAATAGTTAAGAATAACTTAGTATATTGTAGAGTTAGGTACAGTGTGTTTCTTTACCATGTACATTTGTAACTTATAATCTGACGGTCATGATTTGTATTGATCCAATGGTTATCTCTCTCCTCGGTATTAATGACACTTGATCCGTGGCTTAGCACCCGATTGGTCCATTATCTCTATTAAAAGAGCATGGAGGGTCATTTTTCTGATAACCGTTTATGGGATAAACATATGTAACTTTTCTTTTTATATTAATAAATTGTCTGAAGTGGCCGCGTTGGCTCAGGCCGTGGACTATTTACCACTTCGAGGGTTTTAACCATGTGATTATACTAGTGTATTGATTTGTGATCTATTTGTGAGTGGTGACCTTTGGTTCTTGATCTAAGGAACTTACCCTGTAAATTTCTACATGGTATCAGAGCTATTTTGAGGGCCGCATCCATTGTTGATCAAAATTCGAAGCCGGTTTGACTGCATGCGACTACCATTTTCTAGATCTACTATTTAAGAACATTTTCAAGCTTGGAGAACCACTCTGTTGTATCTGGAGTGTTTGTTACAGTGAGGAACACCTTTCGTTTCATGCGAAAAGGTTTCTGGTTGCCCAAGTTATGTCAGTTTAGATCTGGAGGTATAACGTATCTGTTTTGTAGTTTTATTTATTAAAAGTTTTTCTTATTTCTTATTTCGGTTCCCTCTATTTATTTCATTTTTAGGTTTTATTTATTTTCCAGATATATACCCTCTTCTCTATGTATTCTTTTTGCTCTGTGCTGTGTGTGATTTCGGCAAATCACAAACAGGAGGAAGGGATTTTTTTTGCTATGTATGCTCTTTCCCCGCATCTTTGTGCAATCTCGAGAAATCAAAAATAGTGGAAAAATAGATAGTTGCCGGTATGGCCAACCAAAAATCTAACAATCTACCGTAAGGCTTTCATTTTTTTTTTTTTTGCTCAGATTTTTGTGTTTTTCGATGCAGGAAAAGGCACGCACACCAAAGAGTTAAAAAAAAAAAAAAACCTTTCCTCATTTCAAACAATTATAGAATTTGAACCCTTCCTCCTTTTGTAATTTTTTTTTTTTATGTTGGTGTCCCGTGTTTTGGTAGTTTGGCAAATCAAAAGACAAGGCAACATCCGAACCAATCTTTAGAGTTACAGGATCTAGTCCTCCTATTCTCAGAGAGGGATCTCTCAAATGTTTGTTTGCAAAGTTTTATCTTGTGTGCTTTTAGTATAGGTTTTAGACTAGTTATTAAGTGCAGGTGTTTGTTTATTTGTTTGGTTGAATTGATACAGCAAAACATGAAAGGTCTAGGAAAGATATATAGAATGGAGAAAAATCTGGTTCATTGGGCAATGGAGTCAAGAAGAGGTCATAACATACTCATCAATGGATATGGGATATCAGAGGGAAAATCTAAATTGGCTGCAGGATCCTTTGGTTTTGGAATGAGATGGACATCAATGATTTGGAAAGAGAAATTTGATTCTCAACGAAGGGAACTTGAAAACATAACTTGAACAATAAAGAAATATTTGATAGACAGGGCTAACCATAAACTCTACAAACATTCTTTAAGAAAATAATGACTTCAAGACAACTTTCAAAATGAAATCTAAAATTCGGGGAACACCCTATTTCCTCAAAGATTTTATTTCAAATGACTTAGAAAACATAAAAGATTCACTGATAATTGCAGTCATAGAAGAGGGAACACCTAGCACATCTATGATTACAACTATAAAGACCTTTAAGACAACTGTTTAAGCTAGGACAAAGGGCTAGATCAGAACAGGCCTCCTTGGCTCACTATAAACAGAAATACTTCAAAGGGAGACTTCAATAACAGCCTTTAAGTGGCAGCAGACAAGCAAGGAGAACCATAAATCATGCTGAAACCAACTTATTCAAAATATCATATAAATAAACAAGCATGAGGACTAAAGAGAGAGATTAAAGACTGTAAAATACCTCAGCAGAAGAAAACATGAAACAGTGAAGGATGAACAGATCTAAGGTGCTTCCAAGAGTCATTTCTTAGCCTAAAAATTTCAACCTACTGTAGTAAGAAATTGTGGAACAAAATGAAAACAGGAGAAAACATGAACATTTTAGAATACTTCACCAACAACCAAGCTCATGGATCCAATGATAGAGCCTTCCCAAAAACAGGCATGCAAAAACATCATCAGGGCTTCCAAGCCTTCAATTTCTTCTTCAAATTCAACAGACTATGTATTATTTCAGAGAGTTTTAGTATTACAACTAGTGATCAACCAACCAACTTCTTGTCTTCTACAGAAGTATTTATAGAAGAATGAGGAGGTGAGATCTGATAAAAAGATCTCCCTAGTTAATTAATACAGACTGAAGGCTTCTCGGCCTTTGAGGGGCTCGATGAAGACGCTTACATATGTGTCCTCTATATTAAATGTTTTACATTAAGACTTAAGCTCGGTGGGAGCTTTTGTTGACTTTTAGGCTCTGTTTCAGGATGTAATAACTCTACTGATATTTTTTGCATTAAGTTCCTTTGGTGGAATTAAATCTTTGGCTGCACTAAGGCAAATATATTTTCTCTTCTCAATAACTTCGGCCTCTGTTTGAATGCTTTGAGGCACAGGTGGCTTTGTGGTAGCTGGGAGGAATCAATTTGCCTCAAATGTGGCGGTGGAGGCCTTCTGTCTGATAAACACTTTATCATTTACCTTTAACCGTGTTTTAATTTGGAGGATTAGGCTTTTGATTTTCATTTTTAGCCGTAATCCCCACAAATTTTTCTTCAATCTTCTGTTCTGGTATGTTTTGTCTTCGACACTGATACTCTTTGATTCATGATTTCACTCACTGTGTCTTGTTGATGTGCAAGCCGCGCAAGGTTCATATAGCATCAATGCCTCATGAAACATTGATGAAACGTGGACCTCGAACCCCGTGAATGGTTTCCTCTGATGAATCAAAGGCACGGGAAACGTCTTTCCCGGCCTTTGGCCTTTCTTTAATTATAATGGATAAACCATTAATCCTGCAAAACACACAAATATTGAGAAATCCTGCGTTGTGGGTTTCACTGCTTCAGAGGGTGTAGGGAGAGAGCGTGGCCATTGGATGGCATCATCCAATGGTGTAGATCTGTTTAGAGGAGGTTAAAGGAGAGTAGAGGAGGAAAATATGTCTGAATAATTGATCCCACAGAGATCGACGGTGGGGTTTACATGCTTAAAATCATCTTGGTGGAAGGCGAAGGGTGATGAAACCATGAGGAAAGATCTAGGATCGTCCGATCTAGACACGTGGACGGTCCATATCTAATCGGAGGATTGCAATTAGTGGGGAAAAGAAAATGTTAAAAATGCACCTGATGAAAGATCCGATGCGATCAAATGTGGATCGTTGATCTGTAGATCAGATCGACGGTGGAAAGTGAATAAGAGGGGTTCAAAGGTGGGGGAACGGTTCGCGATCGGAGCAAATAAGGGCCTTCGGATCTGAGGAAGGTCGGGAGGAGATCAACGGCTAAGGATCGGTCGGGGGTAGTTAATCGGAAGGGGGACAAATGCACCTGGTGAAAATTTGCGATGCAATGTTGCGTGGGCCGTTCGATCGGCTTAAGATCAACGGTGGATTTTGTTTTAAGTTATGCACCAGCGGAAAACCCTTTAAAACTTTATAAAACCCAAATTTTAATATGATGTGAAGGTTTTGGCTTCGGGGTAGGTTTTATACATATGAAAGGCGCCCGGTTGCGGGGCCGGGTCTATATGGAACATTAATAGGCCCGGGGCTTATGTATATATGGGTCAATCGGGATCAGGCCTTCGGGCTTGGGCTTTTTAATCTACCCATTCAATACTTCCAATGCGATAAGCACTGAGGGGACTAGTGCCTATTTCTTAGGGCACGGGCATGTGTGGCGAAGTGGTTAGGGGGCTTAGTCGAAGGGGGCTAAACCTGAAACATAAAACATGGATTTTTATGGATTTTCAATGTTTTTCAAAGGATTTTGAGGGTTTCGATAAGGAAAAGAAAGAGTCTTAAACCTTATCAAAAGGGGTTCTGATGGAGGGGAAAGGGGAAAAATATGAAAATGAAGGATTTTGATGAGAATGTAAGGGGTAGAAAATGAGGTTAGTTTTGAAGCGGAAGGAGCGAAAAATGGTGATTTTGAAGCAATTTTTTCTTTTTGAAAATAGCAGAATTTCTGAGCTTTGAAATGGAAACAGCAATGAAGATTGAAACAGAGGCATGATGCCTTCCAGAGTCTTCAAGAGATAACACTTTTTAGCAATAAAATTTGTTCCTTGAAGGCTCTGAAAATTTTTAGCCACCCTTTGCTATAACAAATTTTATAGGTAGCTAACAGTGGCTCCACTTGGGGATGGTGCCTTCTTGAAGGCATCAAGAACTTCAGACTTGCATTCTCTGGGAGGCTAACCTGTGCCTCATCCATTGTATTCTCTTCCTTGGCTGGGATGTTCTTTCTCTGAAAACATATTAGCAGCCATAAAAACAATGGATCTTTCATCAACAAGCTTTCTACCTACCCAATCCTGCTAGTTTAACATTTTTTCTTCATTAGAGTGCACTTGGATTGGCAAACTCTTTTACAACATTTTATTCTTTTTAAAGCAGGAAATATAATCTATTTCTACTCCTTATTTCTCCATGGACTCAGATTGAACAGTTGAGTCCATATGATTCTCTACCTAATCTACCATCTGTTGGGATTAAACTGTCCAACAGATTTTGTTCACTAAATTCTACAACAAAAATTTAAAGGCATTCAAGTCAGGATTTGAATAGTCTAACTTGATGCTAATCTATGGCATGAAAAACAAGTTGCACATAGATCTTATTTTGCAGAAAATTAAACAAAATGGAAGGCTTAGGATCTAAAATTTCAAGCACTTCCTTCATCTTTTACAGCTCTGTTTTGACTCTTTTTTTGAGCTGTCTTTCTCTTGTCAACTGGTTCACATTTTGTGCAAATTGGAACTAGATTTGCATCTTTCTTGACTCAGAATTTGAAACATATTTGAGTCATTCTCTTTGGAAACTTAGGTTCAGATTTTGAGCATGTTTGAACCTTTAATTTCTATCCTAAACTATCTACTGATAAGCCAAGATTAAACAGTTTGGAAAATCGGATTCACTATCCTATCAGCAGAAAAATTAAAACTAATTAGTCAAGATTAGGCTGTATGACTAATTAGAAGTGTGTTTTTCAGGAGTGGCATTTGAGCTTGCACACTTTCAGATTTTGCTTCTCTTTTTGGTATGGGGTTGTACCTTTATTGTTTTTACAATCTGCCCTCTTTTCTCTCTTTTACTATTTTTGTATTTTAATTTTTATAACTTTGAATGCAACGTTTAGAATAATGATATTTATAATGAAAATAAAATTCTTTGAAACTCATGATTCCTGGCAGAAGTAATGCTTTAACATCTTGCCATTGACATGGCCTCCATACAGATCTTCCCCATTCAATTATTTCAAGAAAAATGCATTGTGACCCCTCTCAGCATGGATAATATATGGCCCTTTCCACAAGTTCTCAAACTTGCCATGTTTTCCCTTCTCTTCTCTTCTTGAATCCCACTTAAGAACAACATTTTGAACTTGGAAATTGTCTGCCTTAGTCCTCTTATCAAATAGCTTCTTCATATTTTCTTGGACCAACTGTGTTCTCTCATAAACTTCTTCTTTGGTCTGCTGTAAATGGATTGTTTGGTTGATTCTCCTCTGCATATCATTCTCTTCAATCTGCACTTCTTGAAGGAGTTTCATGACTGGAACTCCTAATGAGGTGGGAAAAACTGCATCCATGCCATAGACCAGCTGATAGGGGGACATGTTTATTGGCTTCTTTGTAGTTAACCTATCAGCCCATAAGGCATGAACCAACTTACTGTGCCATGATTTCCGATTCTGTTCCAACATTTTTTTGATGATATTGATGAGGCTCTTGTTGGAGGATTCAGCTAATCCATTTCCTTGGGGATAGTAAGTAGTAGAATGACCCAAGGTTATGTGGTATTTGTAACAGAAATTAACCATATTATTGGATTTAAAAGCAGCAGCATTATCTGTTATGATTTTTCTGGGACAACCAAATCGGGATAGGATATTTGTTTCAAGGAACTTGATAATGACAAAGTCATTAGCATTCCTGGAAGGCATGAATTCTATCCATTTGGTAAAGAAGTCAGTGGGCATGAGGATCCACTTATGTTGAGCTGAGGAGGATGGGTGAATTTCCCCAATGAAGTCTAAACCCCATTGTTGAAAAGGTGTCTCAACTCTGATAGGATGTAAGGGTAAGGGAAGAATTTTCCTTTTGCCATCAAAATTTGACACTTATGGCAAGACATGACCAATTTATGAGTGTCTGGGAAAAGGATAGGCCAATAGTAACCAGATCTAAGAATTTTGTTTGCTGTGGCCTTCTAGTAGAGGTGTCCTCCACATTCTCCGTCATGTAACTCATGCATGATTTTCCCTGCATCATCTTTAAGTAAACATTTAAGCAAAATTCCAACAAAATTTTTCCAATTAATATCCCATCTAAGATGCAAAAACTCAAAGCTTTTTGTTTCAAAAATCTAGCTTTAGTCTTGGACAAAGAAGGAGGGGCATTCAAATATAAAAGCACATAAATAATGTCAACATACCAAGGAGAATTCAGAAATGTTCCTTCAATGAAAGGAGTAGTATATTCTTATATTTCTTCCAGCACATCTACCATATTCATGTCTAGTGCCTGGAAGTTAGACTCAGCCATAAGTTTCGCTAATCCTTGCCCTTTAACTAGTTTGGTGGGCCTGATTTCTAAGTCATACTCGAGAATAGTTGCAATCCATTTTCCCCCTTTACCATCAGGGTCTTGACTTAGAATGTCCTTGACAACAGTATGTGGAACAAAAGCAATTATGTGAGAGTGTAAAATATAGACCCTAAAGTCCTTTAATGCTTTCACTAATGGTAAGGCTTGCTCCTCCATGTTGTTATATTTGAGAGGAGCATCTCTTAAGGCCCTAATAAAGAAGGATATTGGTTGTTCTTGCCCCAAGTAATTGTTTTGAAGTAACACTGCAGCTATTGTATGTTTAGATTCAAAAGAAAAGATATAAAATTCTTTGGTGAAAACTGGACTAATCAGGACTGGCGTTTGAGTAAGAGCTTGTTTGACCAGTTCGAATGATTGTTTAGCTGGTAAAGTCCATTTTACACCTACATCCTTTTTAAGCATGTTTGTAATATTCTTTAATAGCTCAGAAAGGTTGGGGATAAACCTTCTCAAAAAATTAATCGTTCCAATGAAAGATTGTAATTCTTTGAGGTTTCTTGGATGGCTGATTTGCAATATGCCATCTATCCTTGTAGGGTCTATTTTGATTCCCTCTTCTGAAATTATGTGACCAAGAAGCTTACCTTCTTGGAGACTAAAGAGTGTTTTCTTGGGATTCAATGACAAGCCAAATTTCCTACACTTCTCAAAAACTTTTCTCAAGTGAATCAGATGTTCTTCATTGGTTTTTGAGAATACGGTTATGTCATCAAGGTAAATGATTATAAATAGCCAATATATTCAGAAAATGCTATGTCCATGGCCCTTTGGAAGGTGGCCCCTGCATTCATTAATCCGAAAGGCATTTTGACATACATAAAGGTGCCCTAAGGTGTGGTAAAAGCAGTTTTGATTTGATCACTTGGGAGCACTAACACCTGGTTGTAACCCGAGAACCCATCTAAGAGGGATATCCTTTTTGACCCAACTACCCTTTGAATTATATGGTCCATCTTGGGTAAGGGGTAGTTGTCTTTTAAAGAGGCTCTATTTAAATTTCTGAAGTCAATACAAAGCCTGATTTCCCATGTTTTCTTTCTAACAGAAACTAAGTTTGATACCCATTCTGAATATCTAATGGGTACTATGATCCCGGCATCATGCATTTTTTCAATTTTTTCCTTAACTAAAGGTAGTAAGAGAGGGTTTATTCTCCTTAGCTTTTGTTTGAAAGGCTTTTGATTTTCTCTAAGAGGGATTTTGTGCTGAATGATGCTGATATCATATGATTTCAAGTCTTTGTATCCCCAAGCAAAAACATCTCTAAACTCTCTGAACAGCTCTATGTATTGCAATTTTATGTGAGTTGGAAGAGTGCTGGACAGTTTAATCATCTTGGGTTCTGCTAGACTACCTATGCTATGCTCTTTTACATTTGTTTCTACAGGCTCCATTCTCAGTTCTTTGGCTACATTGTTAAAATAAAAAAGGTGTTCTAAAGGTGTGAGACATCTTGGAATTTTATCATTTTTGCATTGTAAAACATCCAAGTGTTCTTGGTCTGCGTTGTCAATTATCTCTACTTCAAAAGGATTCTCATAATGATTTATATTAGTATTATATGTCATTTCATCTTCTGGGATTTGTTCAATATACAAATAGTTTTCTTTATGGTTGGTTTCTGATATTGGTATGGTGAAATCATTTTCTGATTTTAAGAAATCATCTATGTGTTTGTCAGAATTGGACACTTGCCAATGATCTTCGTTATCAGGCACAACAGGTCTGTGTTTTACTTTTACGCTAAGTTGTTCATTTATCTCAATTATTTGGAAATTGTTGGCACTGAAAGCGAGTTCATTTTCTAGATGATTTAGTGCTCTTGGAATGAAAATAAGTTCATACTTTTCAAAGGTTTTCACTAGATCAAGAATAGCGTTCTGATATTCCCTAAGCCTTGGATTCCTAGCTGAGTATTCTCCTTTGATTTGTTTTATGATAAGTTCAAAATCTCCTAAGATCAATATCCTTTGGGCTTCTAACTGTTTAAGAAATTGTAAGCCCAGGAGAAGGGCTTCATACTCAGCAATATTGTTAGTGCATGGGAAATCTAATTTATATGAAAAAATTCGATTCATATTTTGAATCCAAACACCTGCCCCTGCACTTGTTTTGTTACAGGATCCATCAAAGTTTATTGTCCAAAGTACATTTGCCTCATTTTCATTTTCTTGTTGCTGTTAATTGTCAATGTTTTGAATTTGATTCGAGGGAAGATTTGATTGTTATAGTGAAATGATTTGGTCTATGCTTTCCTTATCTTGTTGAGTGATTTCATCTTCGTTGCACAAGATAAAGGAATCCAAACTTGATTGAATAGAATAGATTGGAGAGTTGTTTGGTTTGTCTATGTTGCTCACCATGTACTTCATGTGAGATTCCTTGTATGGTCTTATGTTTTGGTTAAAGACGGGAATGGTGGCATAAGACATGTCCATTTGAAGGCTTCCCAGAAGTTTGGCTCCCCATGATCTTGATAAGAGCATGCCATACTTAGGGGGAATGTCAGCTACAACTATGTCCATCACTAGACTCTTAGCAGGAAATTGAGCTAAATTAACACATAAATCTTTGATTAAACCCAAACATTTGACTCTGCTTAAGTCAAAGGAATACAAATCTTTGTATGGTTTAGTAATTTCTAAGCCTAAGCTTTCCATTACTACCTTGGGCATTAGATTGTATGAAGCTCCAGAATCTAACATGGCATTGTGTAAGATTTTCTCATGTATGTTCAAACCAACATAGAAGGGAGGGACAACCCCTTCTTGGTATTTTCCTTCAACCTCTGGACCAAACAACAACTCAGGTTTGTCATCTATCAAGTTTAAGGTGTCAGTATCACTTCCTAGGTTCAAAGCTTTTAAAACTTGGTTTTTGTACACTTCTTGGGTTACTAGTTCAGCTAGGGGGATGGTAATATTTATCTTGACAATCTCTCCTTCAAGGTTGAAAGGAACAATTGATTTGTTGATATTTACATCTGTATTTTAAATTAAATTATTTTCAGCAGTTTTAATTTGCTGAACTTTGTTTGGACTAGTAATTGGGATTGTTTTGTTAGGACCACTAGCTGAAGTGCTAGGGGTACTCTGCTCCACATTTGGCTGACTGTTTTTCTCTTTGTTTAAATCTGGTTTTTTAGCCAAAATGATGGGTTTGTCTGCTGTCTTTTTAGGCTGAATTTCTGCATTTTTCTTGACAGCAATGCTAGTGTTCTTATCCTTTAAATTGTCTACATTCCCTTTGCTCCTAAGATCATACTATTTGTGTACCTCCATGATTGCATTTTCAAACCCCAATCTATAGTCATCAGAATCTTCATAGGTGTTTGTACTTTGATCTGAAAAGAAACCTTGTTAACATCATCCCCACCGTCTGATCCAATGAAGTTTACATGAGCTTCTCCCAACCTTTCCATCTCCCTATCTTCCTCATATTGATCCACATAGTTCTGTTGGAAGGGAGGTATAATATGTTGGTCACTTTCTTTTTGCTTATCTTGATTGTTTTCTCTCCTATAATTCTGATTTATATTTCTATTTTGGCTATTTTGAGGTTCTCCTGGTGGCACTCTGTCATTCAAATTGATCTTTTCAAGCATCCTCTCCATCACCTTCACTAGGTTGTCAATTTTGGTGTCAGAAGTTGAGGGTGCTATGTCATCTTTATAAGTTACCCTCTTCTATGCTCTTAACCTATTTCTCTTCTCAATTATGTTTGCCTCAACACTAACAACTCCTTTCTGCATGTCTTCTAAGCTTAAGTAATCTCTCTCCCTTAACTGATAAGTCATTTCGGCGTCAAGGCCTTTGGGATACCTTACCAAGGCCATGCCTTGAGGAGGTTTTATGTGAGGTGGAAGAGCATTGTAAACGCTATTGAACCTAGTGGAGTAATCATGAACACTCTCCCCTTGATTTCTCTTGAGGCTGCTATACTCTGCTAGTATTTGGAGAGGATTCTTTTTGAGTTCCCATTTGTTAATGAATGTTTGATGAAAAGCAGGGAGATAATTTATGCTGTTAGGAGGTAGGTTCTTAAACCATTTCTTTACATCTCCTCCTAAACTTTGGGCGAAGATCCTCATCTTCACGGTTTGTTCTTCCATCTCCATGTAATCGAATGCATCTTCCATCCTATCTACATGATGTTGAGCTGTTGTAGACTCTTTTCCAGTGAAATGAGGGATTTTGGATTGGTAATCATTTGGTAAGGGAAGCATAGGTTGTGGTAATACTAATGGGGCATACCATGTTGCCATGGCTGGAAAGAAAGGTGGATTTACAAGGGGTGGGTTTGCGAAAGGGAAAATGGGTTGTAATGAAGTGGTTTGGATAGTGGATGTTATATGGAAAAATGTGGATGTACTGGGGATAGATTGTTGAGCTGATCTTGGATGAGAGACACCTATCTCAAGGGTGGTCTGAAAATAGTTGAAAATTTAATCTTAGGAGACTCCCTAAATATACTTTCAGGGTTTTCAACTATTTCCGGTGGATTTGGGTTAGGGAAATATCTAGAATGAATCTTTCTAGGAGTCACTATGCTGTGTTTTTCAAACCCAACTAAAAGATAAGTTTAACCAAATATGACAATCTTTAAGAGGCTAACTGATATTTTTAAAAGAAGAAAACTTTAATCCTAAAGCCTTCTAACTGAGTTTGTATGATGTTTACAAAGATTATGGGTCTTCCTAGTGGAGTCTTAAGTTCTGTTTAGGATTGTGGAGTCACCAGGTGGAAATTTTTAGCTCTTTTGGAGGTAAAAGGTTTTATGGTCCACCACCAAGTTTATTATGAAGCCAAACTGAATTTTTTTTGGGTTTTTCTAAGTTTCTTGGTCTTATAGGTTATGAGAGTGTCCTAAATCTGACTTAACACATAGCTAAGGTGTCATATCATCCAGAGTTCACTCTTATGGCTTGGTAATGGATTCCTTCAAGGCTTGATAAGGTTCTAAGAGAATCCTAAGAGTTACTTAGTTTGTCACTGATTCAAAATAAGTCCTATCATGATTACCGTTATACTTGGTAGTGCTTGAAGAAGGTTACTTATGTTATACTACACAATGAGTGTTTAATTTTAAATATTTTACTCAGGGTCCCACCGTGATTGCCATTATGTTGGTGTCCCGTGTTTTGATAGTTTGGAAAATCAAAAGACAAGGCAACATCAAAACCAATCTTTAGAGTTACATGATCTAGTCCTCCTATTCTCAGAGAGGGATCTCTCAAATGTTTGTTTGCAAAAGTTTATCTTGTGTGCTTTTAGTATAGGTTTTAGACTAGTTATTAAGTGCATGTGTTTGTTTATTTGTTTGGTTGAATTGATACAACAGAACATGAAAGGTCTAGGAAAGATATATAGAATGGAGAAACATCTGGTTCATTGGGCAATGGAGTCAAGAAGAGGTCTTAACATACTCATCAATGGATATGGGATATCAGAGGTAAAATCTAACTTGGCCGCAGGATCCTTTGGTTTTGGAATGAGATGGACATCAATGATTTGGAAAGAGAAATTTGATTCTCAACAAAGGGAACTTGAAAACATAACTTGAACAATAAAGAAATATTTGATAGATAGGGCTAACCATAAATTCTACAAACATTCTTTAAGCAAATAATGACTTCAAGACAACTTTCAAAATGAAATCTAAGATTTGGGGAACACCCTATTTCCTCAAAGATTTTATTTCAAATGACTTAGAAAACATAAAAGATTCACTGATAATTGCAGTCATAGAAGAGGGAACACCTAACACATCTATGATTACAACTATAAAGACCTTTAAGACACATGTTTAAGAAAGGAAAAAGGGCTAGATTAGAACAGGCCTCCTTGGCGCACTATAAACAAAAATACTTCAAAGGGAGACTTCAATAACAACCTTTAAGTGGTAGCAGACAAGCAAGGAGAACCATAAATCATGCAGAAACCAACTTATTCGAACTATCATAGAAATAAACAAGCATGAGGACTAAAGAGAGAGATTAAAGACTCTAAAATACCTCAGCAGAAGAAAACATGAAACAGTGAAGGATGAACAGATTTAAGGTGCTTCCAGGAGTCATTTCTTAGCCTAAAACTTTCAAACTATTGTAGTAAGAAATTGTGGAACAAAATGAAAATAGGAGAAAATATGAACAGTTCAGAATACTTCACCAACAACCAAGCTCATGGATCCAATGATAGAGCCTTCTCAAAAACATGCATGCAACAACATCATCAGGGCTTCCAAGACTTCAATTTCTTCTTCAACTTCAACAGACTATGTATTATTTGAAAGAGTTTCAGTATTACAACTAGTGATCAACTAACCAACTTCTCGTCTTCTACAGAAGTATTTATAGAAGAATGAGGAGGTGAGATCTGATAAAAAGATCTCCCTATTTAATTAATATAGACTGAAGGCTTCTCGGCCTTTGAGGGGCTCGATGAATATGATTACATATGTGTCCTCTGTATTAAATGTTTTACATTAAGACTTAAGCTCGGTGGGAGCTTTTGTTGACTTTTAGGCTCTGTTTCATGATGTAATAACTCTGCTGATATTTTTTGCATTAAGTTCCTTTGGTGGAATTAAATCTTTGGCTGCGCTAAGGCAAATATCTTTTCTCTGCTCAATAACTTTGGCGTCTGTTTGAATGCCTTGAGGCACAGGTGGCTTTGTGGTAGCTGGGAGGAATCAATTTTCCTCAGATGTGGCGGTGGAGGCCTTCTGTCTGATAAAAACTTTATGATTTACCTTTAACCATGTTTTAATTTGGAGGATTAGGCTTTTGATTTTCATTTTTAGCCATAATCCCCACAAATTTGTCTTCAATCTTCTGTTCTGGTATGTTTTGTTTTCGACACTCATACTCTTTGATTCGTGATTTCACTCACTGTGTCTTGTTGATGTGCAGGCCACGCAGGGCTCATATGGCATCAATGCCTCATGAAACATTGAAGAAACGTGGACCTTGAACCCCGCAAATGGTTTCCTCTGATGAATCAAAGGCACGGGAAACGTCTTTCCCGGCCTTTGGCCTTTCTTTAATTATAATGGATAAACCATTAATCCTGCAAAACACACAAAATATTGAGAAATCCTGCGTTGTGGGTTTAACTTCTTCAGAGGGTGTAGGGAGAGAGCGTGGCTGTTGGATGGCATCATCCAATGGTGTAGATCTGTTTAGAGGAGGTTAAAGGAGAGCAGAGGAGGAAAATATGTCAAAACCATTGATCGCGCAGAGATCGACGGTGGGGATTACATGCTTAAAATCCTCTTGGTGGAAGGCGAAGGGTGATGAAACCATGAGTAAATATCTGGGATCGTCTGATCTGGACACATGGATGGTCCAGATCTAATCGTAGGATCGCAATCGATGGGGAAAAACAAATGTTAAAAAATGCCCGATGAAAGATCCGATGCAATCAAATGTGAACCATCGATCTGCAGATCAGATCGATGGCGAAAAGTGAATCAGAGGGGTTCAAAGGTGAGGCAACGGTTCGCGATCGGAGCAAATAAGGGCCATCATCTCTGAGGAAGGCAGGGAGGAGATCAACGGCTAAGGATCGGTCGGGGGTAGTTAATCGGAAGGGGGACAAATGCACCTGGTGAAAATTTGCGATGCGATGTTGTGCGGGCCGTTCGATTGGCTTAAGATCAACGGTGGATTTTGTTTTAAGATATGCATCGGCGGAAAACCCTTTAAAACTTTATAAAACCAAAATTTTAATATGATATGAAGGTTTTGGCTTCGGGGTGGGTTTTATACATATGAAAGGTGCCCGGTTGCAGGGCCTTGTCTATATGGAACATTAATAGGCCCGGGGCTTATGTATATATGGGCCAATCGGGATCAGGCCTTCAGGCTCGGGCTTTTTAATCCACCCATTCAATACTTCCGATGCGATAAGTGCTGAGGGGACTGGTGCCTGGTTCTTAGGGCACGAGCATATGTGGGGAAGTTGTTAGGGGGCTTAGCCGAAGGGGTCTAAACCTGAAACATAAAACATGGATTTTTATGGATTTTTAATGTTTTTCAAAGGATTTTGAGGGTTTCGATAAGGAAAAGAAAGAGTCTTAAACCTTATCAAAAGGGGTTTTGATGGAGGTGAAAGGGGGAAAATATGAAAATGAAGGATATTGATGAGAATGTAAGGGGTAGAAAATGAGGTTAGTTTTGAAGTGGAAGGAGCGGAAAATGGTGATTTTGAAGCAATTTTTTCTTTTTGAAAACAACAGAATTTCTGAGATTTGAAATGGAAACAGCAATGAAGATTGAAACAAAGGCATGAGGCCTTCCAGAGTCTTCAAGAGATAACACTTTTTAGCAATAAAATTTTTTCCTTGAAGGCTCCGAAAAGTTTTAGCCACCTTTTGCTATAAAATTTTTTATAGGTGGCTAACATGTTAAAGGGGTGGGATTTTTTTTTTTAAATTGAACTTCATCATCAAATTTAAAACTGTTCTCGTAACTATTCGGCATCTTCAACTCAATTTTTCAAAAAGGCATAACTTCTTCATCCGGAAGCCATTTTTCGAGCCATTTTTTTTTTAATCAGCCTAATTTTTCGAGATATTTCCATTGGAGCTGTTAGTTTTATCTTTTCTCAGCTTCAGTTTTTTAAAAATGGAAAGTGCATGCCTGATTATTCTTAACAACACCAATTATTTCCAATGGCTACCTCACATGGTATATATACTTAGAAGTAAAGGGCTTTATAGAATAGCTGCAGGACAAGAAACTAAACCTTCTGATGATGAAAAAGTCGCTAAATGGGAAAACAAACAAGATCAAGCGCGAGAGTTGATAGGAATGTCCATTGTTCAAGATCTTCGATTTCATATCCTTGACATTGACACCCCTCATGAATCCTTAGACAAGTTAAATACTGTCTTTGGCATTCAAAATCAAATCAGGGGCCACCAGGTTGAAAATGAGTTGCTTACTTTGGACCCTAATAATTTCTCCTTTATTGAAGACTTTTTGTCCAAATTCAAGTCCCTTAGACTTCTTTTAGAAGGTTGTAAGGTCAAAAAATAAGATGGTAGCCTCATCTATTGCATTCTTGCTAAGCTTGGCCCTGCATACTCTATATTTTTTTCTTCCTTCCATTCCTCTAGAGAAGCCATAATTTCTTCAGGAACCAGCTACAAGAATCCCTCTTTTGATTAATTTTGTGATTCTTTGATAAGAGAACAAGAAAAATCTTACACTTTGGTCTTATCACTCCTGAAAATGCTTCTAAGATTCAAGCCTTAGCAACCCAACAATAATCATATTAAAAGAATCCCAAGAAGCAGTATCCCAAAAAATATGGTCTGAAACCAAACAAGAGTCCTAAGTAGTTTCAGCCGCAAATTGAAAAAGCAACTCACCAAAATGATAAGGAAGATAAAAACAAAGGGAAAAAGACAGATAGACATTGCAACTTTTGTAATCATGATGGCCATATCGAGTCCAAATGTTTTAATAAGGTGGAAGCCTTAGAAGTAGGAATGAAGAAGCACAACATCAATTTGGAGCACTCTTCACCTTCATCTTCAGGAATGGCACTTTCTGCTTGTGGTTGTCAAGCATAAAGATTTGGTTATGCATTAAATGTATCTTCCTCTTCTCATTGAGTGGCTCATTGATTCTGGAGCTTCTTATCACGTGGCCAAAAATAAAGCCATGTTTTCTTCTTTACATGATTGTAACACTAAACATATTTATGTTGGCGATGATAGATCTCTTAGTGTTATAGGATATGGAACCATTCATCTCGATAATGGTAAGCTTAATGATGTACTATGTGTTCCTACCTTGTCATACAAACCTCTCTCTCTTTATCAGATAACTCATTCAGGTGAAGGGAAAATAGTAGAATTCCCACCTCATTATGTTGTAATCAAGGACCTCAAAGATCCTAAACATATTTTCGCTACTGGAATAGCTGATGATTCCATAAGGTTGTATAAGTTTGACAACTTTGGGTCATCATGTCTTCCCTCTGTTTTGGTTGCTCATAATGATGAAGTGAGAAATCTTTGGCATGAGCGATTTGGTCACTTAAACTATCACTCTCTTCAAACTCTATGTAAGGAAAATATGGCGACGAGTCTTCCTATGGTATCTTGTCGAGATGGTGTTTTTTCTGGATGTGTACTCGGAAAACATCATCGGGATAGTTTTGACAAACATGCCTCTTGGCACACTTCAGCCCCTTCGCAACTTGTGCACAGTGATTTATGTGGTCCACTTCCTATTGTTTCTTTCTTTGGTTGCAAGTACTTCTTAACTTTCATTGATGATTTTTCCAGACGCACTTGGGTATACTTCTTAAAACTCAAGAGTGAAGTTTTTAACATGTTCTTGGCCTTTAAGGCCTTTGTTGAGAAACAATCTGGACATCAAATTCTTAAGTTAAGATTAGTCAATGGAGGACAATATGTTAACAACAAATTTATCAACTTCTGCACTGAACATGGCATTCAATTGCAACATATTGTTCCATATACTCCACAACAAAATAGTGTAGTTGAAAGGAATAATCACACCTTAAAAGAAATGGCTATTTGTATGCTTCAATCTAAAGGACTTGGTCTCAATTTTTGGGTAGAAACCATTAACTGTGCAAATTACATAGTAAATCACACTCCTACTAAGGTTTTAAAGAATATAACTCTAGAAGAAGCTTGGAGCTCAATCAAACTAGATGTAAGTCACTTTTGTTTTTTTGGAAGTGATGCTTGGGCCCATATTCCAGATACGAAACATAAAGCCTTAGAACCTAAGAGTGAAAAATTCATTTTTGTTGGATATTCTGAAGATGTCAAAGGATATAGACTTCTTCAATCAAAATCAAAAAATATAATCATTAGAAGAGATGTAAAATTTGATGAAAATATATCGGCCTGCGAGCCTAGTTCGACGGGTGTGCCACCTTTGGCCTGTGAGTCTGATTTGGCATATGTGCCACCTCTCTCTCTCTCTCTTCTATTTTTAATATCATTCCTTCTAGTTTAGATGATGACAGTGAGGATGAAAATTCTCCTACACCTCTTGAAATTATTCCTTCTACTCCACAGCTTCCAAGATGGGTCCGCTCTACTCGGGATGCAACAGGTTCTCTTACAGGTGACCCTGCCAATCAACGACGTAAACATTCTTGGTTCGAAAGAGCCTCTTCCTTATTGGCTCAAGTTCCAGAAAATCATGATCCAGAAACCTTTGAAGAAGCCTCCGGTTATCCAGATTGGGATGAAGCTATAAATGAAGAGTATCATTCCTTATTGGAAAACGATACTTGGGATCTTGTTCATCTTCCAAAAGGAAGAAAACTTGTTAGATGCAGATGGGTTTACAAAACAAAGTTTGGAACAGATGGCAAAGTGGATAGACATAAAGGTCGTCTTATTGCTAAAGTATTTTCACAAGTTGAAGGAATTGAATATACTGAAACTTTCTCCCCTGTTGCCAAAATGAATTCTATCCGCCTTGTTCTTTCCCTTGTTGCCTCCTTTAAATGGGAAGTTCACCAGATGGATGTTAAATCTACCTTCTTACATGGAGATTTGCATGAATAAATCTACATGGAACAACCCCCTGGCTTTATCCAAACCAATTTCATCCTTTTTTTCACCTTAGGAAGTCTCTCTATGGTCTCAAACAAGCTCCTCGGGCTTGGTATGCCAAAATGGATAGATTTATCTTAGATAATGGCTTTTCTAGGTGTCATTCTTACAATGATGTCTACACCAAGAAAGTGGGTAAATCCTTCACCATCCTTGTTCTTTATGTTGATGATCTTATCCTTACTGGTAGTGATCCCAACCATATAAACCATGTGAAGTCTAGCCTCAAAAAGAAGTTTGAAATGACAGACTTAGGACACTTGCATTATTTCCTTGGTCTTCAAGTCTTGCAATCCAAAGAAGGTATTACCCTCTCTCAGTCCAAGTATGCCTGTGATATTCTACACCACTTTCACATGGAAGACTGTAAGCCGACCCCTTCTCCCTTTTAGTCTGGAGTCAAGCTTTTAGTCACTTGTACTACCCTTGAAGTTGATGCTACCTTATATCATCAACTTGTTGGTAACTTCTGTATCTAACCCATACGCATCCTGACCGTTCCTTTGCCGTTGATCTTGTCACACGGTTTATGCACCAACGTCATGAAATTCACTGGAAAGCAGCTAAAAGAATACTTCTATATATTCGAGGTACAGTTCAGTTCGGGATTCATTACAGTGCAGGAGCATCTCCATTATCGTGATGATGAACTACGGTTGGTAGTTTGAAACGCGTCGGTTCCAAAAATTCATTATGTGATTTTCCGAAAGATTTATAATTAAAAAGCATCTCCATTGTTGATTGGTTTCATTGATTCTGATTGGCCTGGTGACCCTGATGATCGAAAGTCTACTGTAGGATATGTATTCACTCTTGTTTCAGGACCTATTTCTTGGTCTTGTAAGAAACAAAGTTCCATCTCTCTTTCTTCGGCTGAAGCAGAGTATCGCAATGCAGTTGAAGCCAGCAAGGAAGCCATGTGGCTTCGTCAGATCCTGTCTGAATTTGGTCTTCATCAACAACATCCAACTGCACTTTGGTTTGATAATCAGAGTGCCATTCAGCTATGTAAAGATCCAGTTCAGCATCAGCATATGAAACACATTGAAATCCACATACACTTCATTATAAAGCTCATTCATGATCGTGTTCTTGAAGTGTAGTACTTTCCAACCAATGATGAAGTAGCCAATATCTTTATAAAGGCTCTCACAGAAGTGAAGTTTACCAAAATTCGATATATGCTTGGAGTTCAAGAAATTTGTCATTAAGGGGGGATAGGCTCTAATGCCTCCTTCCTTCTCCTATTGTGTCACTTTTGTAAATCCTTCAATCCTATCCCAATTTGTTCTTAAGGGGGGATGTTAGGATATTTCCACACATAGGAAATAGGCTCCTTTTGTGTCACTTTTGTAAATCCTTCAATCCTATCCTAAGTTGTTCTTAAGGGGGGATGTTAGGATATTTCGACACATAGGAAATAGTTAATAATAACTTAGTCTAGTCTAGAGTTAGGTAAAGTGTGTTTCTTTACCATGTACATTTGTAGTTTATAATCTGACGGTCATGATTTGTAGTGATCCGACAGTTATCTCTCTCCTCAGTATTAACGACACTTGATCTATGGCTTAGCTCCTGATTGGTCCATGATCTGTATTTAAAGAGCATGGAGGGTCATTTGTCCGGTAACCATTTATGAGAGAAAGATATGTAACTTTTATTTTTATATTAATAAATTTCCTGAAGTGGCCATGTTGGCTCAGGCCATGGACTATTTCCCTCTTTGAGGGTTTTAACCACGTGATTATACTGGTGTACTGATTTGTGATCTATTTGTGAGCGGTGACCTTTGGTTCTTATTCTAAAGAACTTACCCTGTAAATTCCTACAAATATATGGTAGGATATATAATATGGGATATATGGTATGGTTTAATTATTTTAAGGGAAATGAAATGAAAAGGAAGTGTGGCGGGTAGGTTTGTTATGGTTTAAAACTTTAGGATATGAATTAAATAATCAAGATTTAAACCATACAAAATAATTTTTCCATAGGCGTATTTAGATTAGCAGCCAATCAAATATTTTTAAAACATAATGAAGTTTTATTTTTCCTTTTTCTTCCCTAATAGTTTTATTTTAATTTTCCTTCTTTATTTAGAGAATCTAACACCTAACATTTTATTGACATGGATGCCTAAAAAATATAATAATTTTCCTAATATTTTTTAATTTTTCATTCTTTTGCATCCATATCCTACCTTATCATTTTGAAAATTATTTAACTACTTATGCTAACTTATCAAAAACAAATAATGTTACAACATCAGCTCCAGTTGGGGACTGCTTCCCCCTGTGGGATGCATAGAACAAGCAGTTCCATGTGCCTTCTCCTAGGGCTATTGAGTCTTTGCTGTAGAAAACAAATAGATTTCAAGTGATAAAAGAAAATGATTATGTACAATGATGATGTAGGATCTCCTTCAGTACTGGATGTAGTGTTTCAAAAATATGCCATTGACAAGAAGTGTTGAAAGGTGTCCTTCAAGATTATGTAGAACAAATGTGTTTTTTCCTTTTACCTCTACAATGCTGAGTGGCCCAAACCATAAATTGTCAAACTTTCCATGTTTGTAATTATATTCTCTCATAGCATCCCATCTTAGAACTAGATCTCCTTCTCTAAAATCTCTTTCCCTTACCTTTCTGTCAAAGAGAATTTTAATTTTATTCTAATATTTCTTTAGTTTATACTGAATCTCATCTCTATTTTCATTTAACTTAATGATTTGAAAAATCATTCTAGAGAAATAATCAGTTTCATCAGTAGATTCTTGTAAAAACATGAGCACAAGGAAAGCTAAATTTGTAGGAAAAATAACATCTTTTCCATAAACTAATTGGAATGGAGATTTACTTGTTGATATTTTGGGAGAAATTCTATTTTCCCAAACTGCATAAGCCAAATGGCTCTCCCAGGTTTTCTTGTTGTCTTCCAAAGTTTTCTTGATTAATTTCACTAAAATCTTGTTAGATGATTTAGAAAGACCGTTTCCTTGTGGATAATAGGGAGTTGAGTGATGTAGAAGAATCTGATATTTCTGGAAAAATTATCATTTTTATACTACTGAACGATGTGGCATTATCAGTGACTATTTTTTGTGGGAAACCAAATTTGGATAAAATATTCTCTTCAATGGATTTTATTACAATTGAATCTATAACATTTCTTACAGGAATGGCTTCCACCCACTTTGTGAAATAGTTAGTAGCATTCAAGATCCATCAGTGCTGATTACCAGATGCTGGGTGGATTTCTCCTATAAAATCTAATCCCGACTGTATAAAAGGTGCTGATACAACTACTGAAACTAGTGGAAGGGATGCTAATGTTTTCTTACCAACAAACATCTTACATGGAACACAGGCTTTGACTTTTGATCCTACTTTTGAAAACAAAGTAGGCCAATAAAATCCTGCCCTCAGTATCTTGTATGTTGTTGCTCTGCAAGCATAGTGGCCTCCACATATCCCTGCATGAAACTGATCAATGATTCCTTCAGTTTCTGATTCTATTAGGCAAAGTAGTAGAATATTAAGAGGATCCTTCGAGTATAAGTTGGAATTGATAATGCAGTATTTGATGGATTTCAACTTGAGTTTTTTGCACTGGTTTTTGGAAAACTGAGTTGGAAATTCCAAATGAATCAGAAAATGAAAAACTTTGATTCGTATTTTGAATCCAAACACCTGCCCCTGCACTTGTTTTGTTACAGGATCCATCAAATTTTATTGTCCAAAGCAAATTTGCCTCATTTTCATTTTCTTGTTGCTGTTGATTGTCAATGTTTTGAATTTGATTCGAGGGAAGATTTGATTGTTCTGGTGAACTGATTGGGTCTATGTTTTCCTTATCTTGTTGAGTGATTTCATCTTCGTTGCACAAGATAAAGGAATCCAAACTTGATTGAATAGAATAGATTGGAGAGTTGTTTGGTTTGTCTATGTTGCTCACCATGTACTTCATGTGAGATTCCTTGTATGGTCTTCTGTTTTGGTTAAAGACGGGAATGGTGGCTTAAGACATGTCCATTTGAAGGCTACCCTGAAGTTTGGCTCCCCATGATCTTGATAAGAGTATGCAATACTTAGGGGGAATTTCAGCTACAACTATGTCCATCACTAGACTCTTAGCAGGAATTTGAGCTAAATTAACACATAATATTTGATTAAACCCAAACATTTGACTCTGCTTAAGTCAAAGGAATACAAATCTTTGTATGGTTTAGTAATTTCTAAGCCTAAGCTTTCCATTACTACCTTGGGCATTAGATTGTATGAAGCTCCAGAATCTAACATGGCATTATGTAAGATTTTCTCATGTATGTTCAAACTAACATAGAAGGGAGGGATAGCCCCTTCTTGGTATTTTCCTTCGACCTCTAGACCAAACAACAACTCAGGTTTTTCATCTTTCAAGTTTAAGGTGTCAGTATCACTTCCTAGGTTCAAAGCTTTTAAAACTTGGTTTTTGTACACTTCTTGGGTTACTAGTTCAGCTAGGGGGATGGTAATCTTTATCTTGGAAATCTCTCCTTCAAGGCTAAAAGGAACAATTGATTTGTTGATATTTACATCTGTCTTTTCAATTAAATTCTTTTCAGCAGTTTTAATTTGCTGAACTTTGTTTGGACTGGTAATTGGGATTGTTTTGTTAGGACCACTAGCTGAAGTGCTAGGGGTACTCTGCTCCACATTTGGCTGACTATTTTTCTCTTTGTTTAAATCTGGTTTTTTTAGCCAAAATGATGGGTTTGTTTGCTGTCTTTTTAGGCTAACTTTCTGCATTTTTCTTGACAACAGTGCTAGTGTTCTTATCCTTTAAATTATCTACATTCCCTTTGCTCCTAAGATCATACTGTTTGTGTACCTCCATGATTGCATTTTCAAACCCTAATCTATAGTCATCAGAATCTTCATAGGTGTTTGTATTTTGATCTAAAAAGAAACCTTGTTCTTCCTTTTTGAGGAAAACATCATCCCCACCGTCTGATCCAATCAAGTTTACATGAGCTTCTCCCAACCTTTCCATCTCCCTATCCTCCTCATATTGATCCACATAGTTCTGTTGGAAGGCAGGTCTAATCTGTTGGTCACTTTATTTTTGCTTATCTTGATTGTTTTCTCTCCTATAATTCTAATTTCTATTTCTGTTTTCGTTATTTTGAGGTTCTCTTGGTGGCACTTTGTCATTCAAATTGATCTTTTCAAGCATCCTCTTCATCACCTTCACTAGGTTTTCAATTTTGGTGTCAGAAGTTGAGGGTGCTATGTCATCTTTATAAGTTACCATCTTCTCTGCTCTTAACCTATTTCTCTTCTCAATTATGTTTGCCTCAACACTAATAGCTCCTTTCTGCATGTTTTATAATCTTAAGCAATCTCTCTCCCTTAACTGATAAGTCATTTTGGCGTCAAGGCCTTCGGGATACCTTACCAAGGCCATGCCTTGAGGAGGTTTCATGTGAGGTGGAAGAGCATTGTAAACGCTATTGAACCTAGTGGAGTAATCATGAACACTCTCCCCTTGATTTCTCTTGAGGCTGATATACTCTGCTAGTATTTGGAGAGGGTTCTTTTTGAGTTCCCATTTGTTGATGAATGTTTGATGAAAAGCAAGGAGATCATTTATGCTGTTAGGAGGTAGGTTCTTAAACCATTTCTTTACATCTCCTCCTAAACTTTGGGTGAAGATCCTCATCTTCACGGTTTCTTCTTCTATCTCCATGTGATTGAATGCATCTTCCATCCTATCTACATGATGTTGAGCTGTTGTAGACTCTTTTCCAGTGAAATGAGGGATTTTGGATTGGTAATCATTTGGTAAGGGAAGCATAGGTTGTGGTAATACTAATGGGGCATACCATGTTGCCATGGATGGAAAGAAAGATGGATTTACAAGGGGTGGGTTTGTGAAAGGGAAAATGGGCTGTAATGAAGTGGTTTGGATAGTGGATGTTAGATGGACAGATGTGGATGTACCGAGGATAGATTGTCGAGCTGATCTTGGATGAGAGACACCTATCTCAAGGGTGGTCTGAAAATAGTTGAAAATTTAATCTTAGGAGACTCCCTAAGTATAATTTCAGGGTTTTCAACTATTTACGGTGGGTTTGGGTTAGGGAAAGCTCTAGTATGAATCTTTCTAGGAGCCACTATGCTGTGTTTTTCGAACCCAGCTAAAAGAAAATTTTAACCAAATATGACAATCTTTAAGAGGCTAACTAATATTTTTAAAAGAAGAAAACTTTAATCCTAAAGCCTTCTAACTGAGTTTGTATGATGTTTAAAAAGATTATGGGTCTTCCTAGTGGAGTCTTAAGGTCTGTTTAGGATTGTGGAGTCACCAGGTGGAAATTTTTAGCTCTTTTGAAGGTAAAAGGTTTTATGGTCCACCACCAAGTTTATTATGAAGCCAAACTGAAATGTTTTTGGGTTTTTCTGAGTTTCTTGGTCTTATAGGTTATGAGAGTGTCCTAAATATGACTTAACACTTAGCTAAGGTGTCATATCATCCAGAGTTCACTCTTATGGCTTGGTAACTGATTCCTTCAAGGCTTGATAAGGTTCTAAGAGAATCCTAAGAGTTACTTAGTTTTTCACTGATTCAAAATAATTCCTATCATGATTACCGTTATCCTTGGTAGTGCTTGAAGAAGGTTACTTATGTTATACTAGAAAATGAGTGTTTAATTTTAAAGATTTTACTCAGGGTCCCACCGTGATCGCCATTATGTTGGTGTCCCGTGTTTTGATAGTTTGGCAAATCAAAAGACAAGGCAACATCAAAACCAATCTTTAGAGTTAGAGGATCTAGTCCTCCTGTTCTCACAGAGGGATCTCTCAAATGTTTGTTTGCAAAGGTTTATCTTGTGTGCTTTTAGTATAGGTTTTAGACTAGTTATTAAGTGCAGGTGTTTGTTTATTTGTTTGGTTGAATTGATACAAAAAAACATGAAAGGTCTAGGAAAGATATATAGAATGGAGAAACATCTGGTTCATTGGGAAATGGAGTCAAGAAGAGGTCATAACATACTCATCAATGGATATGGGATATCAAAGGGAAAATCTAACTTGGCCGCAGGATCCTTTGGTTTTGGAATGAGATGGAAATCAATGATTTGGAAAGAGAAATTTGATTCTCAACGAAGGGAACTTGAAAACATAACTTGAACAATAAAGAAATATTTGATAGACAGGGCTAACCATAAATTCTACAAACATTCTTTAAGAAAATAATGACTTCAAGAAAAATTTCAAAATGAAATCTAAGATTCGGGGAACACCCTATTTCCTCAAAGATTTTATTTCAAATGACTTAGAAAACATAAAAGATTCACTGATAATTGCAGTCATAGAAGAGGGAACACCTAACACATCTATGATTACAACTATAAAGACCTTTAAGACAAATGTTTAAGCAAGGACAAAGGGCTAGATCAGAACATGCCTCCTTGGCTCACTATAAACAAAAATACTTCAAAGGGAGACTTCAATAACAGCCTTTAAGTGGTAGCAGACAAGTAGGGAGAACCATAAATCATGCAGAAACCAACTTATTCGAACTATCATAGAAATAAACAAGCATGAGGACTAAAGAGAGAGATTAAAGACTCTAAAATACCTCAGCAGAAGAAAACATGAAACAGTGAAGGATGAACAGATCTAAGGTGCTTCCAAGAGTCATTTCTTAGCCTAAAAATTTCAACCTACTATAGTAAGAAATTGTGGAACAAAATGAAAATAGGAGAAAACATGAATAATTTAGAATACTTCACCAATAGACAAGCTCATGGATCCAATGATAGAGCCTTCTCAAAAACAGGCATGAAACAACATCACCAGGGCTTCCAAAACCTCAATTTCTTCTTCAACTTCAACAGACTATGTATTATTTCAGAGAATTTCAGTATTACAACTAGTGATCAACCAACCAACTTCTCGTCTTCTACAAAAGTATTTATAGAAGAATGAGGAGGCGAGATCTGATAAAAAGATCTCCCTAATTAATTAATACAAACTGAAGGCTTCTCGGCCTTTGAGGGGCTCAATGAGGATGATTACATATGTGTCCTCTATATTAAATGTTTTACATTAAGACTTAAGCTCGGTGGGAGCTTTTGTTGACTTTTAGGCTCTGTTTCATGATGTAATAACTCTGCTGATATTTTTTGCATTAAGTTCCTTTGGTGGAATTAAATCTTTGGCTGGGCTAAGGAAAATATATTTTCTCTGCTCAATAACTTCGGCCTATGTTTGAATGATTTGAGGCATAGGTGACTTTGTGGTAGCTGGGAGGAATCAATTTTCCTCAGATGTGGCGGTGGAGGTCTTCTGTCTGATAAACAATTTATGATTTACCTTTAACCATGTTTTAATTTGGAACTTTAGGTATTTGATTTTATTTTTTAGCCGTAATCCCCACAAATTTGTCTTCAATCTTCTGTTCTGGTATGTTTTGTCTTCGACACTGATATTCTTTGATTCATGATTTCGCTCACTGTGTCTTGTTGATGTGCAGGCCACGCAGGGCTCATATGGCATCAATGCCTGATGAAACATTGACGAAACATGGACCTAGAACCCCGCAAATGGTTTCCTCTGACAAATCAAAGGCACGGGAAATGTCTTTCCCGGCCTTTGGCCTTTCTTTAATTATAATGGATAAACCATTAATCCTGCAAAACACACAAAATATTGAAAAATTCTGCATTGTGGGTTTAACTGCTTCAGAGGGTGTAGGGAGAGAGCGTGGCCGTTGGATGGCATCATCCAACGGTGTAGATATTTTTAGAGGAGGTTAAAGGCGAGCAGAGGAGGAAAACATATCAGAACCATTGATCGCGCAAATATCGACGTTGGGGATTACATGCTTAAAATCCTCTTGGTGGAAGGCAAAGGGTGATGAAACCATGGGGAAAGATCTGGGATCGTCTGATCTGGACACGTGGACGGTCCAGATCTAATCAGAGGATCGCAATCAGCGGGGAAAAACAAATGTTAAAAACACACCTCATGAAAGATCCGATGCGGTCAAATGTGGACCGTCGATCTGTAGATCAGATCGATGGCGGAAAGTGAATCAAGGGGTTCAAAGGTGGGGGAACGTTTCGCGATTGGAGAAAATAAGGGCCATCGGATCTGAGGAAGGCAGGGAGGAGATGAATGGCTAAGGATCGGTTAGGGGTAGTTAATCGAAAGGGGGACAAATGCACATTGTGAAAATTTGCGATGTGATGTTGCGCGGGCCGTTCGATCGACTGAAGATCAATGGTGGATTTTGTTTCAAGTTATGCAACAATGGAAAACCCTTTAAAACTTTATAAACCCAAAATTTTAATATGATACGAAGGTTTTGGCTTCGGGGCGGGTTTTATACATATGAAAGGTGCCCTATTGCGGGGCCTTGTCTACATGGAACATTAATAAGCCCGAGGCTTATGTATATATGGGCTAATCGGGATCGGGCCTTCGGGCTTGGTCTTTTTAATCTACCCATTCAATACTTCCGATGCGATAGGTGCTGAGGGGACTAGTGCCTGGTTCTTAGGGCACGCGCATATGTGGGGAAGTTGTTAGGGGGCTTAGCCGAAGGGGTCTAAACCTGAAACATAAAACATGGATTTTTATGGATTTTTAATGTTTTTCAAAGGATTTTCAGGGTTTCGATAAGGCAAAGAAAGAGTCTTAAACCTTATCAAAAGGGGTTTTGATGGAGGGGAAAGGGGGAAAATATGAAAATGAAGAATTTTGATGAGAATGTAAGGGGTAGAAAATGAGGTTAGTTTTGAAGCAGAAGGAGCAGAAAATGGTGATTTTGAAGCAATTTTTTCTTTTTGAAAATAACAGAATTTCTGAGCTTTGAAATGGAAACAGAAATGAAGATTAAAACAGAGGCATGAGGCCTTCCAGAGTCTTCAAGAGATAACACTTTTTAGCAATAAAATTTGTTCCTTGAAGGCTTCGAAAAGTTTTAGCCACCTTTTGCTATAAAATTTTTTATAGGTGGCTAACATGTTAAAGGGGCGGGATTTTTTTTTTAAAATCAAACTTCATCATCAAATTTCAAACTATTCCCGTAACTATTCGGCATCTTCAACTCAATTTTTCACAAAGGCATAACTTCTTCATCCGGAAGCCGTTTTTCGAGCCATTTTTTTTAATCAGCCTAATTTTTCGAGATATTTCCATTGGAGCTGTTAGTTTTATCTTTTCTCAGCTTCAATTTTTTAAAAATGCAAAGTGCATGCCTGATTATTCTTAACAACACTAATTACTTCCAATGGCTACCTCACATGGTAGATATACTTAGAAGTAAAGGGCTTTATAGAATAGCCATAGGACAAGAAACTAAACCTTCTGATGATGACAAAGTCGCTAAATGGGAAAAAAAACAAGATCGAGCACGAGAGTTGATGGGAATGTCCATTGTTCAAGATCTTTGATTTCATATCCTTGACATTGACACCCCTCAAGAAGCCCTGGACAAGTTAAATACTGTCTTTGGTGTTCAAAATCAAATCAGGGGCCACCAGGTTGAAAATGAGTTGCTTACTTTGGACCCTAATAATTTCTCCTTTATTGAAGACTTTTTGTCCAAATTCAAGTCCCTTAGACTTCTTTTAGAAGGTTGTAAGGTCAAAAAATAAGATGGTAGCCTCATCTATTGCATTCTTGCTAAGCTTGACCCTACATACTCTATATTTGTTTCTTCCTTCCATTCCTTTAGAGAAGCCATAATTTCTTCAGGAACCACCTACAAGAATCCCTCTTTTGATTCCTTTTGTGATTCTTTGATAAGAGAACAAGAAAAATCTTACACCTTGGTCTTATCACTCCTAAAAATTCTTCTAAGAAAGCCTTAGCAACCCAACAACAATCATATCAAAAGAATCCCAAGAAGCAATATCCCAAAAAATATGGTCTGAAACCAAACAAGAGTCCTAAGTAGTTTCAACCGCAAATTGAAAAAACAACTCACCAAAATGATAAGGAAGATAAAAGCAAAGGGAAAAAGAAAGATAGACATTGCAACTTTTGTAATCGTGATGGCCATATCGAGTCCAAATGTTTTAATAAGATGGAAGCCTTAGAAGTAGGAATGAAGAAGCACAACATCAATTTGGAGCACTCTTCACCTTCATCTTCAAGAATGGCACTTTCTGCTTGTGGTTGTGAAGCATCAAGATCTGGTTATGCATTAAATGTATCTTCCTCTTCTCATTCTCATGAGTGGCTCATTGATTTTGGAGCTTCTTATCACATGGCCAAAAATAAAGCCATGTTTTCTTCTTTACGTGATTGTAACACTAAACATATTTATGTTGGCAATGATAGATCTCTTAGTGTTGTAGGATCTGGAACCATTCATCTCGATAATGGTCAGCTTAATAATGTACTATGTGTTCCTACCTTGTCATACAAACTTCTGTCTGTTTATCAGATAACTCATTCAGGTGAAGGGAAAATAATAGAATTCCCACCTCATTATGTTGTAATCAAGGACCTCAAAGATCGTAAACATATTTTAGCTACTCGAATAGCTGATGATTCCACAAGGTTGTATAAGTTTGAAAACTTTGGGTCATCATGTCTTCCCTCTGTTTTGGTTGCTCATAATGATGAAGTGAGAAATCTTTGGCATGAGCGATTTGGTCACTTAAACTATCACTCTGTTCAAACTCTATGTAAGGAAAATATGGTGACGAGTCTTCCTATGGTATCTTGCTGAGATGGTGTTTTCTCTGGATGTGTACTCGGAAAAAATCATCGGGATAGTTTTGACAAACATGCCTCTTGGCATGCTTCAACCCTTTTGCAACTTGTGCACAATGATTTATGTGGTCCACTTCCTATTGTTTCTTTCTCTAGTTGCAAGTACTTCTTAACTTTCATTGATGATTTTTCCAGACGCACTTGGGCATACTTCTTAAAACTCAAGAGTGAAGTTTTTAACATGTTCTTGGCCTTTAAGGTCTTTGTTGAGAAACAATCTGGACATCAAATTATTAAGTTAAGATCAGTCAATGGAGGACAATATGTTAACAAAAATTTTATCAACTTCTGCACTGAACATGGCATTCAATTGCAACATATTGTTCCATATACTCCACAACAAAATAGTGTAGTTGAAAGGAAGAATCACAACTTAAAAGAAATGGCTATTTGTATGCTTCAATCTAAAGGACTTGGTCTCAATTTTTGGGCAGAAACCATTAACTGTGAAAATTACATAGTAAATCATACTCCTACTAAGGTTTTAAAGAATATAACTCCAGAAGAAGCTTGGAGCTCAATCAAACCAGATGTAAGTCACTTTTGTGTTTTTTGAAGTGATGCTTGGGCCCATATTCCAGATGCGAAACATAAAGCCTTAGAACCTAAGAGTGAAAAATGCATTTTTGTTGGATATTCTAAAGATGTCAAAGGATATAGACTTCTTCAATCAAAATCCAAAAATATAATCATTAGAAAATATGTAAAATTTGATGAAAATATATCGTCCTGCGAGCCTAGTTCGGCGGGTGTGCCACCTTTGGCCTGTGAGTCTGATTCGGCATATGTGCCACCTCTCTCTCTCTCTTCTATTTTTAATATCATTCCTTCTAGTTTAGATGATGACAGTGAGGATGAAAATTCTCCTACACCTCTTGAAATTATTCCTTCTACTCCACATCTTCCAATATGGGTCCGCTCTACTCGGGATGCAGCAGGTTCTCTTGCAGGTGACCCTGCCAATCAACGACGTAAACATTCTTAGTTCGAAAGAGCCTCTTCCTTATTGGCTCAAGTTCCAAAAAATCATGATCTAGAAACCTTTGAAGAAGCCTCCGGTCATCCAAATTGGGATGAAGCTATAAATGAAGAGTATCATTCGTTATTAGAAAATGATACTTGGGATCTTGTTCCTCTTCCAAAAGGAAGAAAACTTGTTAGATGCAGATGTGTTTACAAAACAAAGTTTGGACCAGATGGAAAAGTGGATAGACATAATGCTCGTCTTGTTGCGAAAGGATTTTCACAAGTTGAAGGCATTGAATATACTGAAACTTTCTCCCCTGTTGCCAAAATGAATTCTATACGCCTTGTTCTTTCCCTTGTTGCCTCCTTTAAATGGGAATTCCACCAGATGGATGTTAAATCTGCCTTCTTACATGGAGATTTGCATGAATAAATCTACATGGAACAACCCCCTGGCTTTATCCAAAAAGACTCTAGCCTTGTTTGTCGCCTTAGGAAGTCTCTCTATGGTCTCAAACAAGCTCCTCGGGCTTGGTATGCCAAAATGGATAGATTTATCTTAGATAATGGCTTTTCTAGGTGTCATTCTTGCAACACTGTCTACACCAGAAAGTGGGTAAGTCTTCACCATCCTTGTTATTTATGTTGATGATATTATCCTTGCGGTAGTGATCCCAAACATATAAACCATGTGAAGTCTAGCCTCAAAGAAGTTTGGAAAATGACAGACTTAGGACACTTGCATTATTTCCTTGGTCTTCAAGTCTTGCAATCCAAAGAAGGTATTACCCTCTCTCAGTCCAAGTATGCCTGTGATATTCTACACCACTTTCACATGGAAGACTGTAAGCCGACCCCTTCTCCCTTTCATTCTGGAGTCAAGCTTTCAGTCACTTGTACTACCCTTGAAGTTGATGCTACCTTATATCATCAACTTGTTGGTAAACTTGTTTATCTAACCCATACCCGTCTTGACCTTTCCTTTGTTGTTGGTCTTGTCACACGGTTTATGCACCAACCTCATGAAATTCACTGGAAAGCAGCTAAAAGAATACTTCTATATATTCTACGTATAGTTCAGTTCGGGATTCATTATAGTGCAGGAGCATCTCCATTATCCTGATGATGAACTACAGTTGGTAGTTTGAAACGCGTCGGTTCCAAAAATTCATTATGTGATTTTCCAGAAGATTTATAATTAAAAAGCATCTCCATTTTTTATTGGTTTCATTGATTCTGATTGGTCTGGTGACACTGATGATCGAAAGTATACTGCAGGATATGTATTCACTCTTGTTTTAGGACCTATTTCTTGGTCTTGTAAGAAACAAAGTGCCATCTCTCTTTCTTCGGCTGAAGCAGAGTATCGCAGTGCAGTTGAAGCCAGGAAGGAAGCCATGTGGCTTCGTAAGATCCTGTGTGAATTTCGTCTTCATCAACAAAATCCAACTGCACTTTGGTGTGATAATTAGAGTGCCATTCAACTATGTAAAGATCCAGTTCATCATCAGCATATGAAACAAATTGAAATCCACATACACTTCATTAGAAAGCTCATTCATGATCGTGTTCTTGAAGTGCAGTACTGTCCAACCAATGATCAAGTAGCCAATATCTTTACAAAGGCTCTCACAGAAGTGAAGTTTACCAAACTTCGATCCATGCTTGGAGTTCAGGAAATTTTTCATTAAGGGGGGATAGGCTCTAATGCCTCCTTCCTTCTCCTATTGTGTCACTTTTGTAAATCCTTCAATCCTATCCCAATTTGTTCTTAAGGGGGGATGTTAGGATATTTCCACACATAGGAAATAGGCTCCTTTTGTGTCACTTTTGTAAATCCTTCAATCCTATCCTAAGTCGTTCTTAAGGGGGGATGTTAGGATATTTCGACAGATAGGAAATAGTTAATAATAACTTAGTCTAGTCTAGAGTTAGGTAAAGTTTGTTTCTTTACCATGTACATTTGTAGCTTATAATCCGACGGTCACGATTTGTAGTGATCCGACAGTTATCTCTCCCCTTGGTATTAACGACACTTGATCTATGGCTTAGCACCTGATTAGTCCATGATCTGTATTTAAAGAGCATGGAGGGTCATTTGTCCGGTAACCATTTATGAGAGAAATATATGTAGCTTTTATTTTTATATTAATAAATTTCCTGAAGTGGCCACGTTGGCTCAGGCCATGGACTATTTCCCTCTTTGAGCGTTTTAACCACGTGATTATACTGGTGTACTGATTTGTGATCTATTTGTGAGCGGTGACCTTTGGTTCTTATTCTAAGGAACTTACCCTGTAAATTCCTACAAATATATGACAGGATATATAATATGGGATATATGGTATGGTTTAATTATTTTTAAGGGAAATGAAATGAAAAGGAAGTGTGGCGGGTAGGTTTGTTATGGTTTAAAACTTTAGGATATGAATTAAATAATCAAGATTTAAACCACACAAAATAATTTTTCCATAGGCGTATTTAGATTAGGAGCCAATCAAATCTTTTTAAAACATAATGAAGTTTTATTTTTCTTTTTTCTTCCCTAACAGTTTTATTTTAATTTTCCTTCTTTATTTAGAGAATCTAACACCTAACATTTTATTGACATGGATGCCTAAAAAACATAATAGTTTTCCTAACATTTTTTAATTTTTCATTCTTTTGCATCCATATCCTACCTTATCATTTTGAAAATGATTTAACTACTTATGCTAACTTATCAAAAACAAATAATGTTACAATATTAGCTCCAGTTGGGGACTGCTTCCCCCTGCGGGATGCACAGAACAAGCAGTTCCATGTGCCTTCTCCTCGGGCTATTGAGTCTTTCCTGTAGAAAACAAATAGATTTCAAGTGATAAAAGAAAATGATTATGTACAATGATGATGTAGGATCTCCTTCAGTACTGGATGTAGTGTTTCAAAAATCTGCCATTGACAAGAAGTGTTGAAAGGTGTCCTTCAAGATTATGTATAACAAATGTGTTGTTTCCTTTTACCTCTGCAATGCTGAGTGGCCCAAACCATAAATTGTCAAACTTTCCATTTTTGAAATTATCTTATCTCATAGCATCCCATCTTAGAACTAGGTCTCCTTCTCTAAAATCTCTTTCCCTTACCTTTCTGTCAAAGAGAATTTTAATTTTATTCCTGATATTTCTTTAGTTTATACTGAATCTCATCTCTATTTTCATTTAAATTAATGATCTGATTAATCCTTCTAGAGAAATAATCAGTGTCATCAGTAGATTCTTGTAAAAGAATGAGCACAGGGAAAGCTAAATTTGGAGGAAAAATAATATCTTTTCCATAAACTAATTGGAATGGAGATTTACCTGTTGATCTTTTGGGAGAAATTCTATTTTCCCAAACTGCATAAACCAAATGGCTCTCCCATGTTTTCTTGTGGTCTTCCAAAGTTTTCCTGATTAATTTCACTAAACTCTTGTTAGATGATTTAGCAAGACCGTTTCCTTGTGGATAATAGGGATTTGAGTGATGTAGAAGAATCTGATATTTCTGGAAAAATTATCATTTTTATACTACTGAACGATGTGGAATTATCAATGACTATTTTTTGTGGGCAACCAAATCTGGATAAAATATTCTCTTCAATGGATTTTATTACAATTGAATCTATAACATTTCTTACAGGAATGGCTTCCACCCTCTTGGTGAAATAGTCAGTAGCATTCAAGATCCATCAGTGCTGATTACTGGATGCTGGGTGGATTTCACCTATAAAATCTAATCCCCACTGTATAAAAGGTGCTTATACAACTACTGGAACTAGTGAAAGGGCTGCTAATTTTTTCTTACCAACAAACATCTGATATGGAACACAGGCTTTGACTTTTGATCCTACTTGTGAAAACAAAGTAGGCCAATAAAATCCTGCCCTCAGTATCTTGTATGTTGTTTCTTTGCAAGCATAGTGGCCTCCACATATCCCTGCATGAAACTAATCAATGATTCCGTCAGTTTTTGTTTCTGTTAGGAAAAGTAGTAGAATATTAAGAGGATCCTTCGAGTATAAGTTGGAATTGATAATGCAGTATTTGATGGATTTCAACTTGAGTTTTTTGCATTGGTTTTTGGAAAAATGAGTTGGAAATTCCAAATGAATCATAAAATGAACAATATCTACATACCAATATGATAAAACAAACTTCTCCTCAACATGAAAAAGGATTGTTTGAGTTGAAGGTGAAGGTTCTTGTGTATTCTTTCCTTGCACTCCATGGGAAGGTTCTTTTGGATTCTCCCCTTCAGTATTCAAGGAAGGTTATTGTGGTTTCTTCCTTTCCAAATTTGAAGAAGGTTCTTGTGGATGCTTGTCTGGAACTTCAAAAACATAGTTTATTCCCAAAATTTTACAATTGGATTCAACTAACAACTTAACTAAACCCTGCCCCTTCAGTAACTTGGTAGTTTTTATGGTAAGGTCAAACTCAAGTATTTGAGTTATCCATATTCCTCTTCTGCCATCAGTGTCTGGTTATGTGAGGAATATTTTAACAATATTATTGGGCACATAGGCAATGATAGTGGAATGGAGGATATACATTCTAAAAGACTTTAGGGCTTGAACTAAGGTATAGGCTTGTTTTTCGATAATATCATATTTGAGTTCAGAATCTCTCATGACCTTACTAAAGAATGCTATAGGTTGATCATGGAAATACTCATTATTTTGCAAAAGGAAAGCTACAAGGGTAGTTTCAGAGGTAAAAGAGAACATGCTGAAAGGTTCCGAGTACTTCAGACTAGCTAAGGTTGGGGCTTCGGAGATGGCCTTCTTTATTTGGTCAAATGAAAATCTTGCAGAAACAATCCATTTAACTTCATGGTTCTTTTTGAGCATATCTATTATATCCTTCACTATTTCTGCATAATTTGGTATAAGCCTTCTCAAAAAGTTAATTTTTCCTAAGAAATCTTGAATCTCTTTCTTATTTCTAGGCAATGGTAATGATTCAATAACAAAGATCCTTTTGGGATCAATAAATACTCCATAATTTGAAATAATATGACCTAGTAATTTACCTTCTTTGATGGTGAATAATGACTTTTTGGGATTCAATGAAATTCCAAACATCTTGCACCTTTCAAAAACTTTCTTCAAATTATTGAAAATTTTCGAATCTGATTCAAAGAAAACAGTTAAATCATCAAGATAAATAACAATAATTTTTTTTACCTTCCCAAAAAAATCCAAGTCCATGGCTCTATGAAAATGTTTCTCCTGTTTTTGATAGACCAAAAGGCATCTAGGCATACATGAATGTACCCCAAGGTGTGGTAAAAACTGTCTTCTCCCTGTCTTCTGAATTCACCAATATTTGATTATAACTAGAAAATCCATCTAACATAGAGAGTCTCTTAGCACTTGACACTTTTTGAAGTAATTGATCCATCTTTGGGAGTGGATAATTATCTTTCAAGGATGCTTTATTTAGGTTTCTAAAATCTACACAAATTCTTATTTCACTGTTCTTTTTCCTCATAGGGACTAAATTGCATCCCAACTAGAGTGTCTTAATGGGACAATAATTTGGGCATCTAAAATTTTTTTCAGTTGTTTTTCTATGGTGGGAAGCAAAACTGGGTTCATCCTTCTTAAGTTATGTTGGTAAGGCTTTACATCTGGTTTTAGGGGAATTTTATGCTGAATTAAAGATGTGTCATAAGATTTTAGATCAGCAGAAGACTAGGCAAAGACATATTTATAATTCTTAAGAAGTTTGACATATTCATATTTAAGTTCCAGCGTTAATGATAAACAAAGTTTAATGTTTTAATCTCCTCATCAATGCCAATATTTGTGTCTTCTATGTCATTTTTTGGTGAACTAGAGAACAGATTTTTGGGAACATCGTTTTGATCACACAACTTTGCTAAAGGAACAAGTCCCTTGGGAATAAAATTATTTGATAATTGAATTATACCATGATCAACTACATTTGATTTTAGATCTGAGTTTTCCTTATTTTGGGTAGCTGCTTTAATATCTGAATTATCCTCTTCAATTTGTAATATAGAAAATTTGTCAATGACCTGCAGAAAGGATTTTAATTGCTCATCGTCTTAAAATATTTTCCAGTGTTTAAGGTTGTCTGATATTGATGTCCCATATTTGATTTTTATTTGATATTGAATTTGAAATTGATTTGGAATCTTGAAAGAACTAGCTGAAACAACTAATGAATCTGCATGCAGTTTTTCAATAAAATGCTTGTAGGTGAATTCATTCTGTTCTTTCATGACCAAGGTGGTCCTGAAAATTACTGTTTGCTGGTCTCCTTTATCATTTAACTTCTGCAATGAGAATTTCATATTGTCTCCTTGGAAGTATATGAACATATAAAATAGAACATAGGTATATTTAAATACCTCTTCTATCTTGAAGACGAGAAATTGCTGATGAATGGATTCTACAAGGAAGTTACTGAAATTAGACATGATGGAAGGCTTGGCATCATTGGAAAAGATAGGAAGAAATCCTATAATAGCCTCATCTATGTATTGGTCAGAGTAGTAGCCAAGAAGGTAATATAGGACAATGGTTATTTGCTTGGTTCTCTCAGGGAAGAGGGATGAAGGATAAGGAGGGATTTTTTTAGGAAATTCAACATCTTGTGTTAGGAATAGTTCTAAGGTTTGGGTTCTCTTGGAAAGATCTAATCTATGATATATTTCAACCGGAGCTTCATGAGAGAATGGGGTACCATTATTGACTATGGGAGATAGCATCATCTTTTCAATGGCCTGAGGGGTTATGGTAAACAAAACTTGGCCATTAGAATTGACTATGACTCTCCAGCTGGGCAGGTAAGAGACATGACATTTCCTGATGAAATCAGGAGCACCGTGGGTTGGAGGAAAGATAAAATGGGGAAGATTAGACTCCCAGAGCTGGATTTCATTGGATTTTTCAATCCATTTCTCTTCTAGCCAACAATACATTTCAAGAATGTCGATATTAGAGTGTGTTTTGTAGATTCGATAATCTCTGTCAGCCATAGGGATGTGATGAAGGTCTAGAGGAGGGAAAATCAAAGGATTGACATTTTCCTTGGGATTTTTATCTTTGGGAGGCATAGTGGCTACAACTGATAGTGGAACAAAGGGAAGAAATAAATTTCTGTCATCAAGAACAGGAAAAGAAATGGAGAATGGTAAGATTGGGCATTCCTCAAGCAATTGTAGCACTTCTAGGTCAGTAAACAATCTACAAAAAACAAATTATAATAATCTGTAATGAGAAAAGGAATTTGCAGAGAGATTTAGCAGGCTTAATAGTGAAAATTGATATTTACGTTGATGGCACGAGTTAACGAATAGGTAATTAAATTTACAATGGAATTATGAAGGGAGAACATTTAATTGGGTAACGGGTAATGAGGTGGCAGCGAAGGAGCGGTGCGCAATGATCATCAAGGTGAGCGGTATAGTGGAAACGGGGGGAGGGTAAGGTGGTTTGTTGTTTTGCGCTTGGGGGGTCCGAACTCACGTGGAGCTGACATGTAAAATCCGACGGTTTCCAAATACAATTTTTTTCAAACTCCCCCCCCCCCCCCCCTGGTGACAAACTTCACATGGTGGAGGGGGGCCCAAAGGCCGTATGGGTCATTTGATGGCGACATACGTTAAGGATGATCGTCGAATATTAAGGAATGTGCAAGGATGATATATGTGATGATGTGATTGGTGGGGTCGGGGATTTATTAAATAATGCGTCGAGATATATGAAGGGAATTGTATAAGGAAATGTATGGAAATGTTTTAATTAAGTGAAATGAGGAAATATATGGTGGGGAATATAATATGGGATATATGGTATGGTTTAATGATTTTTAAGGGAAATGAAATGAAAAGGAAGTGTGGCATGTAGTTTTTTTTATGTTTTAAAACTTTAGGATATGAATTAAATAATCAGGATTTAAACCATACAAAATACTTTTTCCATAGCCGCATTTAGATTAGTAGCCAATCAAATCTTTTTAAAACAAAATGAAGCTTTCTTTTTCTTTTTGCTTCCCTAACATTTTTATTTTAATTTTCCTTCTTTATTTAGAGCATCTAACACCTAACATTTTATTGACATGGATGCCTATAAAACATAACAATTTTCCTAACATTTTTTAATTTTTCATTCTTTTGCATCCATATCCTACCTTATCATTTTGAAAATTATTTAACTACTTATGCTAACTAATAAAAAAAAATAGTGTTACAACATGTGGTACTCAAGTACCTTCTCCATTTGGTTTTAATAGGGTTTATGGTTATGTTAATAATTCAGTCATGCAAAGTCCTTCTAGCTCTTTTGGTAAACGTTGTTCATAAATGTTGGGGTTATGGGCAATTTTCTGCCTACAAGAGTTGTGGGTTTTCTAGTTTTATTTGTCGTTCACATAAATTTACCTATGGTGTCTTCTTAGTGTTCGTGGCCACTCTCGTTAGCAAGCCTTACTATCTCATAGTTTTTTCCATGAGAGTTGGTTAATATACCACACTTTCTCTTTGTTTGCATTGCAGGTAAATCGTCTTTATGGCTTCTTGACAACACCTTCCTAGTCCGAGGGGTGACACTCCATCACCAACTTTTTCGTGGTAGCTCCTCTAGAGGTTCGTAAGAAAATTATCCATCTAGAGGGAAAAGTGTTTGGAGATCATGTCTATTTCTCAGATTCAGATATTGGAGGCAACAACCTCAAGTGGGTACCACACCCGGGGAAGTTTCACAAGAGAAGGCTTCACTTCATTCACTCCATAAACCTACATCAACAATTGGAAACTCTACTCAACATGGTTATTAGAGACAAGCAAGTACACAAATACAAGCTCTTTGCATATCACGGAGAGATAAATAGAATTATGATGGATATAAGATATAACTTGGATGATATAGTTGCCAGACTATATCAAATATAGCATTGTGTTGTCTCAGATTTAGACACTGAATCAAATGAGCAACATATCACTCATATCCTCAAGCCAACTCTTCCACCACATCGCCAGTAATCATCTTGGACTAGCAAGTCCACCAATCAATTTGTTGGTTGGTCCGTCCTTAGTAATAACACCAAGCAGTTTGTTGGTTGGTCCGTCCTTAGTGATAATTTGTGTTTTTTTGTAAACAACGTCTTGATGATTTGGTTCCCTTATTTTTTCGGCGAATATATGCATTATTGTAACTCGTTTTAGGTTTTACTTGGCTTAGTTATAAAGCACTAGCAAGACTGGTATTTAGTTTTTTGGTAATTGGTAAATCGGACAACACCTATGCTTATCTCTGGTGGTAGACAAGATTTCTCACGTCACTCTTTTGGATGCCTTTTTCTAGGTGTTTTTAACAACTTTCAATATTAAAACTTTTAATATTAATAAAAATCAAGTGAACAAATTAAAAAAGAAAAGAAAAAAGAAGAGAGTAGTTAGCACGAAAGCAATGGTTGGCCTAGTGTAATTGAGAAAATAAATTAAAAACTCTAAGACGGGGAACCCTTGAACAATTCTGATACGGCAGTCATCTTAGAGGACTTGACCTAGATCACTCATCAGAAGGTTAAATGCATATTTTGAGCACTCAAAACCTTAACGATACTTTGATTTCGTGGACAAGTATGTGACAGTCCATTTTATTGTGCTCAGCAGGTTAAATGCATATTTTGAGCACTCAAAACCTTAACGATACTTTGCTTTCGAGGACGAGTATGTGACCGTCCATTTTATTTTGCTTTGACAGTTGTGTAGCATGATGCGTGCAGCCTATAAAACTCTCTTTCTATTTGGAACATCTGATCACGTATTCCATTTAAATTCATCTAGATTCTTTGCTTACGTTTTTTCTCGTGCCATAATTGAACCGTCAATTTACATGGACACGTGACCCGTTGGGAAAAGTGATTGAAAAACGATAAATTCTCTGCATATATTACATCACGAATAACATTTTATGCAATCCAATCTCAAACAATGTACATAATGTCTATTCATGTTTTTCTGTAAATGACAATCCAATTTATTGCTCGTAGAGTGATGAGAACCCACGTTACACGTACTGCACCAACAATTGATATTGCCTATTACGACAACTAATAAATCGTAGTATATGTTCATCGTTAGATTTAATTTCATTTAAATTTCACAGTAGATATATACTGTTCCATCGCATTTAGTATCATATAAATTACGATAAAGCTTTCCTGTCTGTTACAACTATGCATATGATGAAACACATTGATATGTACTCGCCTCCATTAGATCGCCTATTACAGCTATGCATATGATGAAACACATTGATATGTACTCGCCTGCATAAGATCTAATGGAGATAGGATCATAAGATCCAAAATATTGATCAGTACAGACAATCATTAGATTTTGATTGGTGAAGACATAAGTTCCAATAGGAGACAACATGTATATTTGGCATACTAACCTCAGCCTTCATTACCACTAGGATTTCTTTGATGTGACTAGGTATTGATATTTTCTTTACTTTATGAGTAATATATTTCAATTTAAAACTCCTAAATTTTTATTTCTTTAATAATTTAAAAATATGAGATATGCTATAAGGTTTAACTATTAGTAGCATGGCGTGATATAACATTTAGGTACAACTTATTAGTCCCTCCTTACCGCAGCCCAACGAGTATAGCGTTCTCTTGATCATTTACGAGCTATTAAATTATTTGTTCACCATAAATTTTTAGGCCTTTACCAATGTTTATTGTTGGCAATTTCGGTGCAATAAATTTTTAACCACACTTTTGAATTTCTCCACTTATTTCAAGCATCACCTGCCTTTATGTTATTTCAGTGAGAGAAAGTTTTTTTATCCTATGTTTTTTAAAACAAATATCACAACAAGTTATTTTATGAAAAGTTTTTTAAAACAAATATCGACAAGTTATTTTATGCAAACTAAGAAGGTTGGGGCAAGTAAGTTATTTTATGTAAATTTTTTAAAACTAAGAACACATTGTGCATTGCATTACATATCCAAAGCCGAAGCCTCCATTTCGAGCACGAGGCTACTTGTTGCTTCTTCTCGCCACTTGTCACCTCTTTTATCTCCTGTCCCCTCTTTGTTCCACACAATATCCTCCTCCCTCCTCTTCATTCCTCTTGCCCCTCTTTTGTACATCGTAAATACATTGTTCTTCAAATTAATCATTTTCTAGTGTTGGTTCTTCAACCAGATATAAGAAATTATCCAAGCATGCTCATGTTAGCCTATTGTTCTCTACAATAGTTTAGCTTACAATCAATACAATGAATGAACCCGCTTGTCTCAACTTACAACTCCATAGCACAAAGAATTGGCAACCTACTTTTCTCAACTTACAACTCCATAGCACAGAGAATTAGCATGCCCTCCATGCACTTATGGAGTGATTTTGATAGCCATGCCCTCAAGGCACTTGCATAGTGATTTTTTTAAAAGAAGAAGCCAACAAGGGTTCTACAATTGGAAGATGGCGTGATTCTTTTTTACTAGAAGAATCCAACAACGACTCAAGGGATCTACAGATGGAACAGAAGAAGCCATCTACGACTTAATAGATGGAAGTGGTTGTTGAGGTTTCTGTCCAGACTACCCCTGAAACCAACAATTTTTTTTCAGTAAAAGAGCCAAAGAAGAATGCAAAAACCAACACCGTGGACATGAGTTTCTATTTTCCTTAAAATTATCAATGGATGCAATAGATTAGCGAAGTTGATAGACTTATATGTGAGCTTAAATTTTGATTTTGGTTCAACCTTGGAGGCCATTAAAGGGATAAGAGACAAAGTTCAATTACCCACAAAGTTTGGAGTGAAAATTGTAGATGGAAAATTAGAGAATCAAGGAGATATTGCATATCTTTGAGCGCACTACAAGGAAAGCTTAAAGAGACTCAATGTCGAGTACATTTATCATTATTACCGACATTGTATTAACACTAGAGTCCCCATTGAAGCCACAGTTTGTATGGATATCATCTTATTTTTTTCATTGCATTCTTATTTGTTGTTTCATAATTACTTTTTCATAGAAGACACCATTGAAAACCCACAATAAAATACGAAGTAGTGATTGATAATCCCACAATGCTCAGTTGACCCCAATACAAAAATAATCATTCATGACCTGTTTTTATTTTTTTCCTCTTTTTTTTCTTTGGGGGTTTTCTTCAATGACAGTGTCTACACTATATCTGCAGTGGAATTCAAAGTATTCTTCAATAATGGATGTTTATTCCTGTTAACTAAAACAAGTTCATCATTTTTATGGTCACACCTATGTGAATACTTAATTGATGCATTCTTTTTCTTTGTTTTACTCCTTTAATTTCCAATTTATATGTTTAACTGTTTATGTTTCCAGAAATGTATCAGTATTTGGAGAACTTAAGAAATTAGTGGAATAAGGGAAAATAAAATACATGATACTTTATGATGCTTCTGCATCAACAATTTGAAGATCTCATGTTGTTCATCCTATAATGAGAGTGAAAATAGAGTGTTCATTGTGGACTAGGAATGGAGAGGAAGAAATTATTCCAAATTGTAGGTAAGGAATGTTCAGGAGCTCAAATTTTGCAGCTTGTAGATAATTTCTCTAATTTTAGAAATTACAAACTGCAGACTACTAATTTTAACTTTGTGTACCTATGATTTGGGGACCTATGATTCTCGATTCTAAACAACATTGCATGCTAGATTTTGTAACAGATAAATATTCAAATTACATCACTGAAGTGCCTCAGTCAAATAATGTATACATTTTTATATTGTGAGTACCTTTACTAGGCCAACTGTGTCATCTCTATAATTCATTGAGTATGATGGGATTTTATTTATAGGGCTGAAAAGGTTATCCTCTTTCCATGCACCATAAGGAAAGAGACATCACTACTTTAAGGTAATATATGAACATAGATAACTAAATGAGCTTACAAATAAGTAGAAGTGGATTCACCAATATACAAAAAGGGTTTTATGCCACAAGTGTGTAAAAACCACCTATAACCTAATTAATTCTCTTTTTATATAAAAAATCATTTAAATAAACTAAATCCTCGTACACATGAGAGAAATCAAAGTCTTGAAAAAATTGATTGGTATACATTTAATAATATTAGATCAGAGTAAAAAGCCCATGTGTAGTTGTTTTTCAGAAAGAATATAATTCTCATTTATTTTCATTTAAGAGAATTCATAGGACCAGGGTTGGGCTGAACGACAAAAAAATGGTTAAAGTTAGAAATTATGCATCTTTATTTACCCTTATTGCATTAAATTCCCACCTTATGGTTTCATTTAGAGATAAATATGAAGACAGATGCACCCTCGAATTCATCGCTTCATTCTTGCGTTTGATAAAGGATGAAAACAAAGCTTTGCAAGGGGTGTTAACATTTTAGTCTTGCAATTTCTATTGCTCCTATGGAGGAACATTTTATTTTTAGATAGAGATAGCATATATTGTGGACACCCCATATAATGTATAATTAGGGCCAGGGATTTCTAATAACAATAAATTCCCATGTTCCCGAATTTGGTACATCATGCTTCCAAATCTGTGCCTCACCTTGAGCTGTAACATGAGCTTGACCCTAATCTTGTGAACAACAACTTGAGAATGAACCTTAATTCCATATTTATTAAGTATGAGATTGAACATGGGCCTGAGGTTGAATTTGTGTGTAAGTTTGAGCCTGTCGTTTGGAATGGGAGAAATTGTGCATCTAAGAATGAAATTAAGGCTAGAGGGCCAATTCTAGGATACCTCCTAAATGTGGAATTGACCTATAGATTTCAGGGTACACAAAAGTAGCTTTGACAAGGCACACAGATTAGAGTTAGAAACATACAGGGCACAAAAATAACAACTAGAGCATTAATGCAACATAGAACTTGAGGAAGATCCACAAGTCCAATTTACCATATATCCACATACATCCATCTGCCCCAATAGAGAAATATTAGCATGCTACGATGTTAAGTGGCATGGTGTAGGTGTGTATGCTATTTTATGGAGACAGAGGCACGTGGACCTCATCTGAGGGCCCACAGGGTCCATGTATGTCGTATATTTTTATATTCCATGCATTTAAAAATCACTTTAATGACTTAATGGACTTTAGATTTCAGCTAGTTCATATTTTTGCAGAGTTGGTTTGAAGCTCTTGGTGTCAGAGTGGTGTTTTTAGAGTGAGAAGACTCATTAAGAATAACAAGGGATGAATTAATTCTAATGGCCAATGCTTGAGGGCTCTCTATTCTCAGGGTTTGCGGCCTACCATACCTAAGAATACACATCCCATACTTGTAGACTTATTAGAAAGGTGTTGGCAGACAGAGCTGACACATAGACCAAATTTTTCTAAAGTGACAAAGTTTCCTCAACTAATTCTCAAAGAGGTAAATACATGTAGCTTGTTGACACAAAAATTCTATTAATATGTAAGGTGCTTCATGATAATATACATTTTTTGAAGGCTAGATATGAGGGAAAGAATAAGCGGAGGAAGGATAAATCAATGTGTGGTTTCTTTTGTACTTTTAGGAAAACAACTAATGCTCACTTAAAGAAAACCCATCATTCAATTTTGTGGTAGTATCCCATTCCCAGATGCTTCTTCCATTTATATTGGTTTTTATTACGTCAAATTCGTATTTTATCTTCATTGATGTATAACTTTTTATCTAGTTTTCTCATTGCTTCATTTGGATATTCTCTTTTGCTCCAAATGTACTCCTATTTGCATGGGTGAATCTGTAACTATTTTAAATGGATTTCCTTCCTCCATTGATGGTATTCTTCTGCATTATCATTTTTTTTGAATTTCCAACATAACTCTAGGTTGTTCTGCAATAATGGGCAAGAAATTGCAACCATGTCCAATTCCTTTGTTCACATATAAACTAAATGGTTGATATGTTTGTTGTATGCTTTTGGTAAACAAATTATGTATATTCCCAACTATGTTTATATGCTGAGCTATGGATAAGTACTCTAGAATAAGAATTCTATGAAAGTACTATTTTGAAAAGCCCCAATGTCCATTGTTCATCATGGGAATATATTATAAAATCCTCTCTACACATCAAACATTTTTTACTTTTGAATAAACATTTAGATATTCCAGGATTTGACAAGTAAAGTATTCTTTAAATTATTTTCAATACTATACACATACATCCTGAGTAATAAGCATGCTCAAGTTTTGGTTTCATTATCTTAAAGGAAAATATAATATACAAAGCTACTAATATACTAGAAGTGACTACTCCAAGTGATGACCCCTTCCACTTGGCAACCACCACACATGAAACATAATTGGTTCTTCACTATCATATCCAATTTGATTAATGTTGGTAATCAAAATCAAAGAGAGGAGATACCACTGCATCAATGATGGAAAAATCCACATAATATTAGGGTGTAGGGGCATGCATTTCTCATAGAAGAGATGAATATTGTTGTATAGCAGAAGGATGATTTAGGTGCAGGTACCACTCCTCTGGTTTCCACTTAGAAACATGAGAAGACCTGAATTATCCTCCTTTTCATGCCTCTAATGATAAGATTTCTCTTATTATAGGTTATCTTCCTATTGTCCTATTTTTTTCATTGTTTCAATTTTCTTAATATGGTTTTGATGCATGTTGTTCTTGGACTTTTTTATTTTGTGTAAAATATTTTAGGGAGTCCCCATAGTGTCTGCACACCTATTCATGTTTCATCTTTATCCAAGTAATTTCTTTACAAGGGAAAATAGCGACAATGTTGCACCTCTAGTTTAGAAAATTTTCACCCTTGCTTCACTTATTTCAACTTTCTCCACATTTATTCCCTCACTTGCACCTAGTTTCACCCATGCATACTAGTATGGAATTATTTATTATGATGTGAAATCTACTAATATTGCTAAACTCTAGAATGTGTGTCCAATTTGGCATTGAAATTGGAAATATGGGTATAGGTGAAAATGATATATTCATTTTCATATATCCTTTTTGAATGCAATTTCAAATAATATGCGGTGTACCAATCAATTGCAGGTGACATAAATGGATGTAATATACATAGAGGAAAATAATGGTGTAGTTAAAAGGGCGGGAAGAAGCGATTCAATTTCCATGGAATGTGATCTTGAAGTAGAATAATATGTTCCAATGCCAAAAGATGAAGTTCATAAGAAGAAAGAGATAGTTCAGGTGAATTTTATCTTGTATATGCATTTTCAAATTAGCTACTCTTTATTTTTCCTAAATTTATTGTACAAATATGGGTAGCACTTCTAAGTTCTTACAGTGTTACTTTAAAATTTCAATGAATTTATGAACCATGCACAATTTTTGGTTGCTACTACTATGAAACTAACTCAAATAAAGGAAGAAAAGATAGATCAATGAAATCAAAATTGTCCTCTTCAAGAGGGAAACCTCCTTTACATTACATAAATGAAAAATTCTTGGATGCTACAAATGATAATACCTCCTTGGTATATATAGGAGTTTAAGGGGTCACAATATAATAAGAGCCTACATAACAAAACAATTTAAGGGCACAACAATAAAAACATGGGTGATACATGGGCACACCAATAACAATAGGGGGCTACACTAACAATAATAGTAAGGGGAAGACACTAGTATTATAGGGACATAACATGGCCCTCTCCTTCAAAAAATCATTTTCCTCAATGCTCGAGTACTTCCACATACTTCTATGTAAAATTCATATCCTTCCATGTGGACTCTTTAGCCGGTAAGTTCTTCCACTTAATGAGATGCTCTCAAATCAATCGATTATGTAGTTCTTGGTTTATTTTTTCAGTGACTTCTTCATGATGAAGTATGATTTTTCCTTCTTCGTCAGATTCTGGAAAAATTGTTTGAATTGGGAGCTTGTCACCAATAACATTCTTCAAACATGAAACATGGAAAATTGGGTGTAATCAGGAAGATAGATGCAAATCTAATTTGCATGCAAAAAATATTTTGAAACATCTTGAAAGGATTATAGTACTTGGGAGATAATTTACTATCCTTCTTAGCTTGTTTTAGGGACATTTGTTTGTATGGTTGTATCTGTAAAAATACCTTGTCACCTACATCAAAACTTCTTTCACTGCGATGATGATATGTTTGTTTTTCATTTGATTATGTGTAAGAATGAGATTGTCCTTTAACAACTAGAGAACTTGTTGTTGATGCTTGATGTGATATTAGAATGCTTGAACCTTATAATCTCCTCTTAAATATGATGTGATGAATGGTGGATGATATCCATAGAATACCATAAATTGGGTCATTTTTGCTGCAGTATGGAAGCAAGTGTTATACCACCATTTAGCTAGAGGTAACCACTTGACCCATTGTGTTTTTTTATCATATACAAATCAAGGAAGATATCCTTGTAGACATTTGTTCACTAACTCATTTTCCCATCAGATTGGGGATGATAAGATGAGCTATGAGTTAATTGAGTACGAAGACATGAAAATAATTTTGTCCAAAAATTTCGAGCGAAAATGGGATCTCTGTCACTTACAGTAATATTTGGGTTTCCATGTAGCTTTAGAATCATTTCCATAAACGCAGTAACAATTGTACTAGATTTAAAAGGACGAGATAATGCAAAAAGTGTGCATATTTGGTAATTCTATCAACTACCACCATGATGACACTATTTCCTTCATACTTGGGTAAACCATTGAGACCTCCTCCCAACGTTGGCTTGGAATGTCTAAAGGTTATAACAGACCCGTGCTATTAATTTCCTTAATTTTATTTTGTTGGAAAACCAAACATTCTGCCAAAAAATTCTAAATATAAGATTTAAGTCCATCCCAAAAACATTCCTTCTTGACCCTGTAGTAAGTTTTTGAAAATCCCAAGTGCCCTCCTAAGGGGGAGATGTGCAGTTCCAAAATAATATTTTGCTTGAGTTGGGAATTATTACAAATACATAAGAGATATTTGTACCATAATGAATCATTTTTTCCATATAAATATATCAAATGTACTCAGATCTTCTTGCAATTTTTGAATTAGTTTCCACACCTCTTCATAATTCTCCCATTCATCCATTACTTTGGTTATCCAATCGAGTTGGATAATAGAAATGAAAAATAAATCATTCCACATGCTCATCATTTCTTGAGAGTGCATCTCCAACAACATTTTTCTTCTCTTTTTTGTATATGATTTCAAATTCATAACCCAATATATTTGTGACCCATTTTTAATGTTCTTCTGAAGATAATATTTTTTCCAAAAAGTATTTAAGATTAACATGATCTATTTTTACCTTGATGTTTCTTCACATTAGGTGTGGTCTCCATTACTTTAGGGCATGTAGTATTGTTAACATTTCCTTCTCATAAATAGGGTTTTGTAAATACTTTCCTTTGATTGTTTGATTTTCAAAAGCAAAGGGTCTTCCTTATTTCATTCAAAAAACAATAATTCTATTTCCTGAGGCATCACATTCCATAATAAAGTTTTTTGTGAAGTTAGGTGTAGCTCAAACTGACACTTGGCACATTGCCTCTTTAAGATGTTCAAAGGCTTTATTTTCTTTTAGATTCCAAGAGAATGCATATTTCTTAAGTAATGTTTTTAGAGGTGCTTCTATTCTCCCATAATTGTTAACAAACTTGGAATAATACCCTATCAACCTGAGAAATCCTCAAATATGATTTATGTTAGTGGGGATTTTCCATTCCTTAATGGCTTTAATTTTTTTAGGGTCTACCTCAATGCCCTCATGAGATACAATATGACCCAAATATTCAACCTCCTGTACTCCAAACAAAAATTTCGAGGTTTTTTTATTTCATGTTGAACATGATCCTTCAAGACTTGTTGTAGATTAATATATCACCAAAAAATACCAACACGGATTTTCTAAGGAAGGGTTTGAAAATGGAAATCCTTAAATGTTGAAATGTCGAAGGTGAATTAGTGAGGCCAAAAGGAATGACCGAAAATTCATAACCACTTTTATGGGTTATGAATGTTGTTTTTAGAATGTCTTTGGTCTTCATTCTGATTTCATCATATCTTAAACAAAGGTCTATCTTGGTGAAGTAAGTTTATCCATGTAATTCATCCAATAATTCATTAATGATAGGAATGTGAAAATTTTCTTTAATAGTTAGCTTCTTGATATTATTATAATCAAGAAACATATGCTACGATCCATCCTTATTATGCACCAATACTATTGGAGCAGAGAAAAAACCTTGACTAGGTTGAATTATACCAACCTCTAACATTTATTAAACCATACGTTTAGTTTCACTCTTTTGGGAATAGGGATATCTCTAAGGTCTGATGTTTGGAGGAACACGCCATGGAATCAAATGAATAGCATGATCATGATCACGAATAGGTGGGAGACCTTTAGGAGTATCAAATACCTTGGAATGATGGTCTAAGACTCTTTGGAGATCTAGAGAAATAGATGATTTTGATGTTTGAACCCATAGTGAGAATAATTGTGCAATTACGCCATGCTTTTTATTTCTTCAAAAGTTTTGTCATATCTTTAAAGTTGATTACCTTTCTCGTTTTCACTGTGATACCCCTTAATTCAAGCTCGTTTCCTTCCAAAAAAAATTCAAGAAAATTTCTTGAAAATTAAAAGCTAGTGTTGCCAAAGATTGTAATCATTGGACTCCTAGTACAAAATAAACAACACCCATTGGAATGGAAAGCATTGTACTATTCAATCCATATTCCCCCGTGATTATATTGATATTATGGCACTTTCTAGAGAAATTTATAGTTCCTCCATTTGCAGCCATCACTTGACACTATGGTGTTTGATATAGGAAGCAATTCAATTCCTTAGCTATCTTACAATGAATAAAATTATGAGTACTACATGAATCAATCAACACTATTACCTTTTTCTTCTTGATATATCCTTCTACCTTGAGTGTTTAAGGAGTGGTAATTCTTGCCAATCTATTGAAAGATATGGTCATATTCATTTCTTCTTTCTCATAGGTTGGTTCCTAGTGTATATACTCCTTTTTTGATGTTTCTAATTCCTTTTCTTCCCACTCTTCACAATCTATGTAGAATAACTTCTTCTCAGCACACTGATGACCTTTAGTGTATTTTATATCACAACTTTAGAAAATCATTTTTTCTATTTTTTTCTCTGATTGTTGTGGCGTCAAATTTGTAGGTTGTGGAGTGATAGGAATGACAACACTTCCATCTTTATATTTTTGAGTGGTAGTCTTACTTGTTTCCATAATTTTTCTTTCAAATTTTCTTGCCACCCTGAATTCCTTCTCCACTGAATCGGGTTCCCAAAGGCGAACCTCATGTTGGATGTTATCCTTCAAAGTTCCTATGAAGACATCAATCTTATGCTCCTTTGGAATATCATTTACCCTGATATTCAATTTTTGACTATTGAACCCTTTTGTTTCAGATTTATCAATTGGCTAAAGAAGGTGTTTCTCTTTGTATCCTCATAATGTGCTATCATTTCCATCATAAAAACTGACCAAGTGACAAGTGGTTTATGAGGACAAAGTAATTGATACCATACAAACTAATTGGGTTCTAAATATAAAGTTGAAATGCATACCTATTTCATGCATTTCATATCACGGAGATCAAAATATTTCTTCATCTGTAGCATCCATGTTATCGGATCCTTTTCATCAAACGTACTCAGATTGATCATTGAATTGTGGTGGTTCTTCAACCCTAAATTGGAGGATATAAAATAATAATTCATATTCCTTTTCTCTTCATCATTATTTTCATTGATATCCTTATCACCATTGGGAAGCCTTTCTTCTACCAATTCTGCCAAACCTTCCTTCAACCCCTCTATATTGACATTCATCATTGCATTCATGCCTAATTTTAAACCATCATTCAAAAATTCCATGTACCTTTCTATACAATCTATATTAACATTCATCATGGATTTGAATTAAATTTTTGTTACTTTTTGTGAGAGAGAAATTTGTTCCTCATGGTCTCGTAAATCTGATATATCATATTGCATTTCTTTCTCTTCTTCATGCATCATAGAAGATATTTTTGGTTTCTTACTTGGTGTATCCATTTTTTTTGTTTTAGAGTTTTTTTGATTCAAACAATGATATATATGCTTCACTATGGCCTTTGAATCACTTCAAACTTATTTTTCAAAGAAAAATTATGCAAAATAAAAAAAAAATACACACCTTTTTCTTTGTTTTTAGGAGCTCTATATCGAAACAATTGTGTCATTGTAATTTCAAATCCCCAAGATCTAAAATTTTGTCTTGTAGTATCTATCTGAGTCTTATTTCCAACCCCATAAGTTTGACTGAGATTGGATTCTTCAAGAAAGAGTTATGCCCAATCTCCCACAATGTCCTGATTATACACTTATTAGGTAGAGAGAAATTGTACGGAGTGCCATGTGTCACTGTTTCAAACTTCGACCCTTAAAATGATATCCAAACAACTAAATTTATTTCAATTTAAATAAAATTTTACGAAATTGAAATCTGATCCTGAGAGAGAAAGTTATGACGATTTTCCCTAGGTCACCAGATTGAGATGGAATTCTAGAGACTGCAAAGGCCCTAACTTCCTCAGATTATATGTCCAGAAATATAATAAACCAATATATAAAATTCGTACACGAGGTTCAGCAATATTTATTCTCCACATGGATACAATTTTTTCTTCTCACGCTTCATAAAAAAATGTTATAGCGAAAATTCCAATATGACATGTTTGAAGAAGTGAAACACTAGAATCCAAAGCTATGATACTAAATTTTATAAGACCATCTCAAAGAATAGAAGAAAAAATAGATCAACGACTTAAAAATTTTCCTCTTCGAGGGGAAAAGCTCTTTTAGATTACATAATGAACAATTCTTGGATGATAAAAATGATATGACCTCCTATCTTCATGAAGGTCCTATATTAATGCTTGAGCACAACCCATGTCCTAAGTTGTGCTCAAGCATTAATATAGGACCTCCATGAATAAAATTCATCTACCCTTTCTGTAATGTTTCCCTAGCCATATTTATTTTCACGACACTTGTCCAGTGGACTAGATCATACCTCATAGAGATACCTCTTTACATAGTTTTGAAATGATCTATGATTTTCTTTTCAGTTTCTTTCCTTTTGTTACTAGATATGCTAAATTTTAGCTTCCGAAAATCACACCACTTATACCATAATATTAATATTTGTATGACGTGGAATTGTTCGAATAATTCTGATAACCTAAAGATATTTTTTGTTTTCTTGAAAAAAGTTGGCCATGTTTTCCATTTTATTTTAGAAGTGCATTTCTTCCTTGTTTCAGGAGGGATGGTGTGATAGTCAAGGAAAACTTGAAAAAGTTCATGCAAAACTACAAATGAGACAAGAGAGTACAATCAAACGTGCGAGAGCCATTGATCTTGCTCTCTCCCATCAGGTAGCCAACTATGAGAGAGTTATTGCTGATGCTCTCTCCCATTAGGTAACCAACTATGTTTAATGTAGAAAAGTCAATTGAAAATTTATTTGTGAAAATACTTGATCATATGCTCTATTTCCAGAAGTCCTTTGATTGAATTCTATATTTATGGAAGATTTTAATTGGTGTGTTCAAATCGTCTATATAAAACCTTAGATGTAGATACCAGATTTACATTTTGAAATTTTATATGATTTTAAGTTTTATGGATGTTGAATTCTTCTCGAGAAATGGAGGAGAAATTCGAAAACAAACATGAATTATGCTAAAATTGAGCCAAAGAAAAATAAATGGGGTTGGAGATGGTTAAAGCGTTGGATGGCTCTACAGCCTTGAGATAATAAACACATGGAACAAGCCCAAATGGATTCTTATGAAATTGAGTCTCAAAATATATGATGATTTTGGAGATAATATCTCGAAATCTCATGAACCCCGCAAAAGGGTTGCTGTAAAACCAACTTCCTTCATGGGTTTATTGATGAAAATGTTCTAATCAATTTTTTAACTTTCTACTCAAGTTTTATATGTTTCTGTGTATTATTAAACACCTTTAGTATAATATTTATTGTAATCATTCTAGAGAATGTCAAGGCATTCATCCAGAGTATATAAGTCCCATCGTTCATGATGGAGTGTAATTTATTTAGGTATATTTCTCATTAATATGTAGATGAAAGATAACCGTTTGTTCCACTGGTTCTAAGTTGAGAACGTCGACGCTCTAACAATTTCCTTATATCTGCCTGTATTGTATATTTAGTTAAATGCATTACTAGACTGAACTCTAATAATTAACAAAGCTCAACTGCAATTGCTAACAAAAAAATCTCTACAATTTTAAGCTTGCAAATTTCTTCACGACACTGAGATTCCATGTGGGCAGGGGAAAAGACTACCGCTACCCTGTTTCCCGTGTTTCTTCAATATCTTGGTATTTTTATTTCATCCAAATGCCTATGTACAACATCACTCTTCATATAAAACGATATAAAGGAGACTACCCATCTTCATATAAAACAATATAAAGGAGACTATCTTTCATATAAGCATACTCTCATATTTAGTAACTCTTCAAACACCTTAAATTATAAGGTTTCTAATCATATGGAACCAGATGAAAGGGAGAGATTAGGGTGAATGAGATTTAGGTGAATGAAATATATGATCACCATGGGGATTTGTTTACGAATTTTTAATTAATTCAATTTTAATAATAAATAAAAACATTTTAAAGTGTTTTAAAATTTTATTAAAATTAATATGATTAAAGATTTTAATGAAGATATAATTTCATCTACTAAAATTTTATAAAACTAATAAAAATATAATTATTTTTTATTAGTATTTTTTCTCCATTTAAAAAATAAAACAAATTATTATATATATATTTTGAAAATTATTATATGTTATAAGTAGATATAGGAAAGACATCTCAAAAGAATAATTTAGTTTTTAATATTCTTATTATTATAAATTTCATTTAACAATTCATGAGAATTCATTTATATTTTAGAAATAAATATATTTTTCCAATATAGAGATATGTTTTTTTTTAGTTAATTTCAAGTTAATATTATCTTTATAATATGTTGCAACTATGAGAGGCTAGTCTACTTTCTTTCATCAACCAGGGGTTAGTACAAACTTGGAGGTGACAGTGCTATATACATAGCAGATGCATTCTACTAATGTCATCTTTTTCTGAGTCCTAGAAAATGGTGATATTTCTAGGGGTTTCGAGTGAAGTCTGTCATACTTCGGAATTAGAACTAGAACTACAAGAGACTCAAAACAATTACTCTATCAACAATCAAAGTACTTTTTGGAATTTGGCTTCCGTGATCCATAATTTGTAAAAAACTACTTTCGGTAATAATCACAATGATCATGAAGTGTCGACCCTTTTCAAACCAACCAATGTGGTTCATCTTCAGGACAAAATGAGAAATCATATCCAGGCGATCTGATTTCTCATCTTGTCCTGAAGATGAACCAAACTGGTTGGTTCAGAACACTTCGACACTTCACGATCATATGTGATTATTACCGAAAGTAAATTTTTACAAATAAAAGGACTATTATAAAGCAAGAAGATACATCTATCTATTTTGCAAAGAAATAAATCTACAATGTAGGCTATGGCAAGAAATAGAAGAAAAATAGGAAACATTCATGAAGTAAAGTGCTTAATTGAAATTGCAGCAAGAAGACTAATCTAATCGCACATTGTTGGGCCAAATGGCTAAACACATTCTAACTACTTCATGTTTTGACTATCGTGATTTTATTCATGCATCTAGTCATGACGTAACGAGTCTTGTAAATAATTTCTTTTGCATCCAAAGGAGAAGGCGCTAAGGTGTCTTAGGAAGGTATTAGACTCATGGATGCAGGGATGAAGGCATCTTTACGGTTATGGAAGGTCTAGATGAGGTGGAGGATGGTTTCTAGGTTGAAGAAGAAGCCAACTGGTGCTACTAGAGGGTCTTCTACAAATTTCTTGTAGAGCTATAGGAAAGTCCTGAATTGTTATAGGAAATAGGCCGAGGGCAGTCTGAGGATAAATATGGTGGGAAAAAAGTGTAGGGGAGGTGGAATGAAGGTGAAATTGGATGGTTGGAAGGTGGCCAGCCCCTTGGCCAAACTCAAAAGGTCTTGCAAATCCCGTTTTTCACCTCTAAGGTTTCTCACAGTGTGAAGGTGAAAATCTCAAAAATAAGGCTGAAGGTTATTTGCTTGAAAGAAGGCTGATGAAGGGTGAGAAATGAAGGTAGTGGTGCTGGGGAAGTTCTTCTCTATTGTGCTACTTGAAACTGCAAGAGAACTACCTGCTCATGCAACAAACATTGGAAAATATATGATAAAGAAGATGGAAAAGATGAGTTAAATTTTACAATCAAACCTACTTAAGAATTAAAAAAAATATATAACTCAATATTCTCAACATGTTCATGAAACTACAACAACATATCTATTATTTCCAATAAATCATAAACTAAAGAGAAAATTTGGGCCTCCGGTGAAGGTTTTCCCTCCTCAAGCTCCAATGAAAGAGATGAGAAAGGGAGGTTTCGACACACAACTTTCTAATTTTATTTGTTACTCTACCAAAATCTATGCAAGCCTAACTACAACAAATTTAAAATGGAAGCAAAAAAAAAATAGTAAATTGAAATGTAAACAAACTAGCTAAAACTCATAAAGCAAACTGGATATAATGGTATAAAAATAAGCGTGAATACACAAGAGAGTCTAAGGCCAATTGATTGGGCCCTAACCCACAAGCTTACCCCTATGAAACTAAATCAGTGAAGCACATTCTGAATAGTCATCGTATGGCAGAAAATAGTCTCATTACATAGTCGTGAATGTCTCTAAAACCTATACAAGAGCTAAGAGTCTACTATATTTCTCCAAAATTCGAATCCTAATGAGATATTTCTCTGCCCTATTTAACCTAAAGGGTGGCTACCAAAAAATCCCTAAACAGTAGGTGATATGTCCCCTTTGACTACAAGAGAAGTGGAGCTTTGGTGCACTTTCTTTCCCACTTCCTTGACTTCCTTTGATTTTGAGTTGTTGGAGGGAATCTCGAGGATCCCTTGGCTGCCTTTGGGAGTTAAGGAGGTTGAAAAACCTCCTAGAATCTCTCCTTGGTGTCCACTCGGAGATTTAATTGAAAAAAATTCAACAAAAGTGGAACAACTTCGTGATTATCCTACATTTAAACCATATTAGGCATTCGAAGTATGACAAGCCTTAATCTCTATCTACACTAGTAGCATATAACCATAATATAATCAAATGTAAGAAAAAGAGACTAATAAGGCAAAAAAGGTGAAAATTAACCCCTCCAATTATACTTAATGATGGAGGTCATCATCATCCCCTTACCAAATGGTTGCTTATCCTCTGAGAAAATTAGTCCTCCTTCTCCCTCTTTCAGTGTTTTATTGGCCCCTCTAACCTCCCAAGGAAGAATTGAAGGGGTTCCTTTAGGAGGGTAGAACTGAACATTATTTTCTACCTCCTCCCATTTTATGTTTTCCTCCTCTTAGTCTTTCCCATCACCCAGTCCCAACAACAAATGTGGACTGAGTTTCAAGCCAACCCACTATATTTTCATTTCTTGCATAACCCTTTTGTATAGTGGTTCCCTTTCTAGAGCACTACCCAATCTCTCTCGGGTGTGGTATTCCATGTTTCTGAGACTAAATGGGAGGCCATTCCATCTCCTTTGACTAGCCATTATTCATTCATCTCCCAAAAAACTAGAAAGATCATCAAAATGGGCAATATATGGTGCTTGTGTGTTGAGGTACTTGTGTGTAGAGGTACATTAATATTTTTCTATCTTGAGATGGTTGTTGATTACTCCCCTAGGGCTGAATAGTTCTAAACTAATGTGTAGAGGCTCTCTGTTTTCTCTTCTCATTGCCCTCTTTACTTATTGTGCTATTGCTTCCTCATTAACTATCCAAGACGCTAATTCCATCAGCTGCATGTCTCCCAGTCTAGGGTTAGGGTCCCAAATGTCCAAGTCTGTCAACACAAGATTGTGCATGTATAATTATGACATATTTGCCTTGTCTGTCATGCTTGACTAGTTGCAAAAGCCAATGAATTTTCTACAGTTCTTAAAAGGTAAGTACCCATGAGAGGATAATGTCTTTATTTGAAATTGGAGCCAATATTATTTGAGGTAGACTGCATAGGAGGCTGATGGGTATCTGTGTTGAATGAAGTCCATGCACAAATCTACCATGGTGGCCATTTGTTTGTATTTTTACTGAAGCTAACTTTGAAATCTTCAATTCTCTGCCTGGGTTTCCTGAAGTTGTTCTTTCAACATGGATTCTCTGAGCCTAATATCAAAAAAACCCTTCTTAACTCAGTGACCTATTCCTCCATGATTCCTATGTCAAGCACACCTTTTGCTGTAGAAATTGTCATATAATGATGGTGCATGATCTTTCTTGTTCTAACTGATAAAATAATGGAACTACAAATTTTTGAGGAATCAATCTACCCCCTTCAATGGATGTATAGTAAGAAATGAGATTTGGTTGAGGGCTAGGGTGTGACATTGCTGATATGTCTTTAGGGATAGGTTTTGGGGAGGTAGTCTCCTCCATTTTATCTTTCTCTTCCTCCCATTTTTCATCTTTCCCTTCATCTTTTTCTTAATTCTCAACTTCTTGGGCCTCTTTCCCACCCAAGGGTGCCTTATCACCCTCCCATAAGGCTTCCTGATATTTTTTTCGCAATGATGGAGTTTCCTGTAGAAAATATAGAGTTTCATGTAGCAAAATTTGTTTTTCTTGTAGCAAACCTGCCCTTGCTTGTTTTTCCATCTTTTTTTTCTTTTGAGTGTCTGTGGGGGTTGGTATATGTGTAAGGTATGCCAACCTTGATGAATGAATTATTATGTAGCTTACAAGTGTCCTTTCGGGTGAAGTGACCTCTTGAACCTTTCCTTCTTCTAACCTTAATTCATCATCCTTCTTGGGTGACTCCTCAATGGTTATAGGGCTTTTGGTTGGAATCTATGGTTTCCCCTACCTTACCCTTTCACTCTTCCTAGTCCAGAAGTACATGGGTGTTTATCTCTTCCTCTTTTCTTTCACTTGTGTGCTCAAAGTAGCTAAGGTAGAAATAACTTCTTTCTATGTTATCTCAGGTGATATGTTGGTCTATTAAGGAGAGGTATTAGTGCCTACCATAGGGTCAAATATTTCCTCCTCCTCTATCTTCTCTTCCTTCTTCTCCTCAGTTTATTCTTCTTTTGTTTCATCTCCCTCTTTTTCTTCTTCTTTCCCTTTCTTTGGTTCTAATATTTTTGTGTTTTATATTTCAACTTCCATCTCTTCTTCTTCCTCCTCTTCCCATTTTGTCTCTTTAGCCTCCCCCTCTTCTTCTTCTTCTTCTATTTCCCTCTTGCCAAGATTAGAGGGAGAGGTTTGTCCAGTTTGGGTGGCTATGAAGGATTCCCTATCCATATCTATGAATGAGCACCAATGCATAGAGAGGTTCAATCTGCTCAGAGCATCACTCACTATCACCTTGATGAAGCCATGATGAGCCAAATGTTGGTACTTCATTTCCCTCACCTTTTTTTATCATGTATGTGATTGAGTGCAAGAGGAAATAAGGGATGCTCAATATTTGTTCTAGAGGGATTTATCCCTGAAATATGAGTTCATTTAGCAACCTTAAGTGGTATCCATAGACTACACTAAGCGCGCCCTCACAGGAAATGAATTTCATAATGTGGAAGGCTACATCATCCCACGGGTAGGAAAGAATTTCTCTCCTCACTCCATTTTTATCTTCATTGAATTCGTCTCCTGGAAGAAATAAGCTCTTCTTAGTTGCAGTGTTGGGCACCCTGTCTTCCCTAATCCACTTGAGTCCTATGGGAAAAGTGGTGATTCTACTGATTAGTTAAGGTGAAATTGCGATAGCTAGGCCTCTAACCACAGTGGTGGATCTCTTATATAAGTGTGATTGTAGGGCCACAACAAATTGTCGAGATATATCCTCATCAAAACCCTTGAGGAGCTCGAAGAAGCCTAACCACTGGTGGTTCCTGAACATCTCCATTACATGAGGGTGCAATATTATTTTTTTGATATCAATGGGATCCATTTTGTTAAATCCTCCCCCCATTTTGTGGTTGTGATAGAATGTTTCTGTTTGAGAGTTATTTTTGAAGTGGTGCCCTGGATATTATGGTTTCAAAAAAACTCAACGTACCTTGATTTCACCACTTAATTTCCAATTTATTAATAACCGAGTATAAATTTCATGGAAAATTTACAATTTAGGAGGGTGGAAACCAGTTAACTTTGAACTATGGTGTATTTTTTTAGGAGATGGTGGCCTTAGGACGTAATACCACCTATGAGTGGCTATGCCTTTTTCTTTTTGTCACTCCTAAACCTCTTATGAAGTTTCCCGTAGCAGTTCTTTGTTTCCTGTAGCTCAGGGTGTGCATGCAAACTGGGCTTTGATTATTTGCTGTTCGATGGATCCTCTGACTTTGATTACTCCCAATGCTCTCAGAATGATAAATTAAGTGAGCATAATGAGCCAAAAATTACCTTTATGGCATCTTAACTGAATTTGTAGTGGAGTGATGACTAGGACTTGCGACAAGTTTTCCTGTTTTGGACCATTGGTCCCACTCCAATTAATCATTTCCCCTTCCTCAAATCACCTCCTTGTCATTTTTAACTCACCCTTGACTAGTTTGACTTGCCCAAGTGGCATGTACACTCTACTTCTTATCCACTTTAACTCTACGAGGATGGCCAAGTTAACTGGCCAACTTTTTTCCTTTGTATTCTCTAATTCTTGACAATAAATCATTTTTATCAATATAAGTGCATAGTGAGAGCTGAAGGGACATACCTGAGCCTACCTTTTGCTAGTGTTTTGCAAACATTATTTGGTGTAGGGAGATGGATTTTAGTGACAACCATGGGTACATTTCCCTTGCCGTGTTCTTATTTATTTTTTATTTTCTGAGTGAGCAGCTTGTTTCTCAGTGAGTTGCTTAATATTTTTATTTGTTTTTTTGTTCTTTCAGGTGTTTCATGGAGGTCCTCGGGTGCCTTGGATTGTATTTTAATCCTCATGGAGTCTTCTGCTGGTCCCTTGAAGCCATTTCCATCAACATTTCCTTAGATTTTTATATTTTTGTGCCATGTATAAGCTTGCTACAAGAAACTTTTCAACTTCCTGTAGAAGTCTCTTCTCTACTTCTTGGGGCTCCAAAATTTCTTATAGATGATGGGAAATGGTGCATGGAGGTTAGGGATGGAGTGATGTAATGAGTGGAGTTATGGAGAGGTGAGGGTAGAGATCCCATGCCAAGGTATAGGTGATCTAGTTTCTAGCGGTGCAACATAGGGTTTAGAGAATGAATCCTTGTGCCTAGAGTGAAGTGAGGGTTAGGAGTGGTAGGTATAGGAAAAAAACCAATTACATGAAATTTTTGAAGTTTATAATCCCTTGAGAGAACTACGTTTCTCACAAATAAGTTTCCTGTAGGAGCTACAGGGTTTCCTGTAGCAGCTTAGAATTTCCTGTAGAAATTACAGTCAAGAGAAAAAATAGAGTTTTTTTCCTACTTCAAAGGAGAAATGAGTGAATGGGTGCATGCTAGAGTTGTTCATGGACTAGGTAAGTAGAGAAGAGAGATAAGAGAGGAATAAAACTGCTCCTTTGGGTATAAAACCACCTCTTATCAACAACCTACAAAACATAAAACAAGTGAGTGCATAGGTATCATTTATTTTTTTCTCTTCCTCTTTCAGTTTTTTTTTTTTTTTTTGAAGGTAGGTGGGCTGCCTCCATAGAGGTTTTCAACCCACAAGTTGGCCTTAGGAGCCTTTATTTTTTATTTTTTGTTTTTCACTTTTTTTTTCTGCTCCAGGATTACCTCGTGGAGGGTTTCAACCCTGAAGTTGGCTTTGGGCATCTCAGAGAGGTTTTTAGCCATGCCTCTTTATTTATTTTCTTTTTCTTTCCTAGGAGGGGGAGGTGTTGGAGACTATGGAGTTTCAAATGACATACACCTCCATGTTTATGGAATTTATAAACTCAGGCCTAGACAAGGGATTTTTTTAAGCCTTCATCCTATAACCATTGACAAACATGGGAATCCCCTCCTCATCTATGGCCTTGATCTCAACTGCGCTATTATCATAGTATTTTTCGACTTTGTAAGGTACCAGCAATATTGTAATTAATTTTCCTTTGAAATCCTTGAAAATTGAGTCATACAATAGTGCATAATCACCCTCCTCAAATGTATTCTCCTTAATGTGCTTGTCATGCCAGACCTTCCTTTCTAGATTAATCACTTTTGTGTGAAGGAGGGCCTGCATCTTGAACTCATCCAAACCATTTAATTTTAGTAACCTTTATTGTTGGGCTTTGTGATATCCTGGTCTAACTTAGATTCCATCCTCAAGCTGTTGAACTCAAGCTCAATTGAAAGTAGGGATTTCTTACCATAGACCAATTCATATGCAGTGAACCCTATTTTTGTCTTCCAAGAGGTATTTAAAGCCCAAGTGGCTTCTACCAATTTGTCGACCCAATATTTTCTGCTGCTGCTCACAATCTTGGTGAGGATATTCCCCAAGGCTCTTTTGGTCACATCCAGTTGGCCATTTTCTTGAGGATGGTAAGCAATGGAAGTATTATTCCTTATCTTGTGCCTCCTCAAAATATTTTCAATGAGATGAGATGTGAATTGAGCCCTTTGATCAGTGGCGACCTCTCTAAGGTATCCAAATTTTTATAACACATTCTCTCTGAGAAATTATGCTACCTTCTCCTGAGTTTCTACCTTTATAGCCCACATTTCAGCTCACTTTTTCAGGTAGTCAGTGCGAATTATGATATACTTTTTCTGCCTGAAATTGTGGATCAATCAGAACAATGAATTCCATGCCCCACTTGTCAAATGGCTCTAGAGACACTTGAGGGTGAAAATGCATCTCATTCCTCTATGTAGGTTTCCGCATCCTTTGGCACTGGTTGTTAGCCACCTATAAAATTTGTTATAGCAAAAGGTGGCTAAAATTTTTTGGAGCCTTGAAGGAACAAATTTAATTGCTAAAAAGTGTTGGCTCTTGAAGACTCTTGAAGGCCTCATGCCTCTGTCCAAATCTTCACTGCTGTTCCTATTTTATATTCAGAAATCCTACTGATTCCCAAGAAAGAATACTGCTGCAAACTCCTTTTTCCCCTTTCCCTTCGTCCAAAACTAACCTCATCTTAACCCTTTCATTCCCTATTAAATCCTTCATTTTTATATTTTCCCCTTCCCTTTATCAAAAATCCCTTTGATAAGGTTTAAGACCCTCTCTTGCCTTACCGAAACCCTCAAATTCCTTTGAAAATCATTGAAAATCTATAAAAATAATATTTTTTTATATATTATAGACTTAAGCCCCCTTGGGCTAAGTCTTTAATGCTTCCCCTCCATGCGTCTTGGTGCTAGAACCAAGCGCCAACCTTCCAAGCGCTTATCGCATCGCCTGATTGCGATTAGCCCTTTTCTCCATAAACCCTCGGTCATATTATCCTCTATACACCCAAAGGCCCCGCAGTCGGGCGCCAAGCCGCATTGTAAAATAATATTTTAAACCTTCATTTATATAAATTTTTTGTTTTTATTATATTCTATAGTTTTTCGCCGGTGCAAGGTTCTAATCGCTCTCCACTGTCGATCTGATCTGCAAATCGATGGCGCGTAATCCATCGCCTCGGTGGTCCCCGCCAGCCACTTACTGTTGCAAAACCAAGCAGATTTCATCGCACTGCTTTTGAGGGGGGGATGGTTTTTTCTATTTCGCAGCGATTCCATACACCGGCCGACACGTGACTTGGGCCCATTGTCAAATACTTCCCTCATCGCGCAGTAAAGATTGGACATGGACCCGACACGATATTGACGTCCACCGTCCGATCTGAGGCTGCTCACTGGACGGTGATCGCTTGTTGAAGATGCCCGTTCAATAACCAAAGGTACGGTGCAGTCCTTAAAATAATTTCCACTGTCGATCTGATTTTCAGATTGACGGCCCACACTCCATCGCTGATGGCCCCTAGCGCCACATCAGCGTCCACGCAACGAATTTAATTTGGGCAGCTCTTCATTGGTTCCTCGTCCAGTCAGCAAATCCGGACTCGGGAAATTTATTCAACATGGTTTAATTAAAGGTTTGATGTCTGGGTGCATTTTATAAGGTTTATTGACACTATTCTCCGCCGTTGATCACATGGGCTGATCTCATCCGATGGCCCACGTTTGTCTCGAACCCTGAACTTGATCTTCGACCATTTTTCGCCAAAACAAAGGTTTTAAACCTTTTTCCATTTTTATTTTATTTTTTTCGAATAATGTGACCCCTTCACATTATTTATTCACCTCCGCTCATGACCGTCGATCACTGCGCGATCGACGGCTCCGATTCAAATTCTTCTTTCGCCTTCCCTTCGAATTCCTCTGATCAATATCGACCGTTGGATGATGCCATCCAACGACCATGCTCCCTCCACGTGCCTTCTGAAGCAGTATACCTATACATGCAGGATTTTATAACATTTGTTCATATTTTGCATGGTTTAATCATTTTTTCGCTATGTCTGAAGAAAATTCGAAAGCAAAGGGTGACGATCCTCCTGCCTTTGATCCATTAAAGAGAATCGTTTGCAGGATTTTAAGCTCTACGTTTCATCAATGATTCATGAGGCATTGATGCCATATTACCCCTGCGCAGCTCTGCACACCAGCAAAAACACAATGAATCGAGCACAGTGAGAGAGTATCATTGAAAAAGACAAGAGTACACCAGAACAGAAGGTTGAAGACAGATATTCAGGGATTACGTCTAACATGGTTTATCAAAAGCCTAATCCCTGATTAAAATGCAGTTAAAGGAGAAAATCATAAATTTTCATCATATATCTGTCTCACAATGTAGCCAGAGTAAATTCTGCAAACAAACTTAATGACCAAATATCAACAGAGTTACTTTGACATCACACGAAGCCTCAAAGGTCAACAAAAGCTCCCACCGAGCTTAATTCATAAATGTAAATCAATTAATACAGTAAAACACCTGTAAAATTCTTCATCGAGCCCATCAAAGGCCGAGAAGTCATCACACTATATTAATTGTCCTGAGAGACCTTTTATCAGATCTCACCTCCTCATTCTTCTATAAATACTGCTGTAGAAGATGAGAAAATGTTCGTTGATGTAGTTGCTGAACATTGAAATGTAATTGAGCTTGAGACTTCTATCTGTAAATAGTGTTCACTGGCTCTTATAGCTTTGCTTGTGATAGATAAGTTAGGCTGAGAGGTGTAGAGGATTGCTAAACTAAAGCCTTGGACTTAAAGTTGTAACTGGTTTGGAGCATCAATATAAGCTGATTTATGGGATCCTGGTCTATGTTGACGGTGATGTTTTTCTCATTGTAACTTTTTATTTTGTTTATGTTTTCACTGTGTTTCATCTTCTCTTATAAAGAACAACATGCATAGAGTTAGTACCTACTGTATATCAGTTCCCTTCTCTGACTGAAAATCTTTATTTACATGTTTTCCTCTAATCTGTGTTATTTAGGAATAATTTAATTCAGTTTAAGCATAGGAATACTAGCGTTCCCTCATCTTATTGCCTTAGCTGAATATTATTCTTGAATGTTATGTTCAGTATTAGTTAAGTAGAGATGAACTAAGGAAGATATGGTGTGCCCTGGTCCTAGTTTTATCCCCAAAGATTGTCTGAATGTTTCCCTTGGAATGTGTTAAAAGCTGGCTAGTTTAGAAGTACTTACCATATCTTAGGGCATTATGTGTTATCTTTATGTTTGTCTTGAAAGTAACCAAGTAAATTAGATCTAGGAGAGGATTTGTGGTGAGCCCGACCCGCTAGTTTCTACTCCAAAATTTGCCTTCAAGTTCCCCTTTGTTTTAAAAATGTTTTCTATTGAAATTTTATCAAAGGTTGGCTAGTTTAAAAGTACTTACCAGATCCTAGTTTGCTTTTATGTCTTTCTTAAGTGTATGTCAAAATCTGGCTAGTTTAAAAGTACTTACTAGATCTTGGGCTGCCCTTTGTTCTTCATCTGTTTAAGTTTCCCTTCTTGTTGTATCATTTCATTTCATAAATCAAACCTTAAAGAGACCCTTATACATAGATGACTTGCCCTATGGACCACTCTTGCCTCTTGTTGTTTCAATTAAACCCTATTATGACTCCATAGCCCAATGGACTAAAACCTGCAATTATCTATCTTCCTGGCCAAAGATTTTTTTATATGCTTGCAACTTCACACCTTTGAAACTCTTTGCATTTAGAACTTTCCACCTTTAACAGTAATCATGCTCAACCATCCAAAAAACAAAACAAATCCTCGACTTTCATAACTAGCCTAATATCATTACCCAAGAATTCAAAGACAAATCCATATTTGCGCTTATTGGAGAGATCCCTCTCCGGATTCAGGAGGGCTAGATCCTAGAATCCCAAAGTGGTTGAAACGATGTTTCTCCCTGCGATTGGACTTTTGCCAATCTTGCTGATTACAAGGAACTAACATTTCTGGCGACTCCGCTGGGGAAACTTCCCTTAAAATAAATAAAACCTTGTGAGTAAAAAGCAACCTTTTCAAGCACTACCAAAGAATGGTAATCATGATAAAACTTGTTTGAATCAGTGAAAAACTAGGCAAACCCTAGGATTCTCATAAGACTTTATCTAACCTTGAAAAATCAGCTATCTTAGCCATAAGAGTAGACTGTCTTTGTCTCATAACCGTAGCTAAGTTGTGAAACAGAGTTAGGATATTCTTAGAAACCACACAACTAAAAAATAACTCAGAAAACCAAAAATATTTCAGATTGGTATTCAATAAACATGGTGGTGGACCATAAAACCTTTTACCTCTGAAAAAGAGATAAAACCTTCCACTTGGCGACTCCACAATCCTTAACAGACCTTAAGAATCCATTGGGAAGAACCTTTGTCATTATAACATTATTGAAAACTCAGTTAGAGGACTGTAGGATATGAATTTGTGAAATAGTTTAGTTGACCTCCAAAATACTGTCATATTTGGTTGAACTTTTCTTGTTTAAAGTTGGGTCTAAAACACAGCATAGTGGCTCCTAGAAAGATTCACACTAGAGCCCATCCTAACCTTGATCCACCTGAGATAGTTGATAACCCAGAAAGTATCCTTAGGAAGTCTCCTAGGATTAAATTGTCAATTGTTTTTAGATCACCCTTGAGAGCTAATTCAGTCCCTGAAAATATTTCAGCTCTACAACAATCACAAGTTGATTTGGTAAATCCCTTTAGAACTAGGTCTCTTGGTGATTTAGATCAGTTAGATTCCGAGTCTTCACTTTCATCTCTTGAAACAAGTGAAAATCCTGGTAGCAGAGAAACAACACCTCATGATTTACATTTCCTTCACAACCTAGGTGTCTCTCACCCAAAATCAACTCAGCAATCTACTCCTGGTCCATCCACTTCTGCTCACCCTACATCCATTGTTCAAACCACCCCATTTCAGCCCACTTTCCCTTTTGTTAGTACACCCCTTGTGAATCCACCCCCACCACATATCATGGCAGCATGGTATGCTCCCTTAGTCCTTCCTGTACCATTAGTCAATCTGCCACAGGACTATCAGTCCAAAATTCCATTATATGATGCTAGCAATGCTACAACTGCATCACAACATGTGGATAAGATGAATGACTACTTTTACAGAAATGAAATTGATGATGATTCTGCCAAGCTTAGATTATTTTCTCAAAGCTTAGGGGGAGAAGTAAGAAAATGGTTCAAAGGCTTAACCCCCCATAGTATCAATGATCTCCAAGCCTTCCATCAAACATTCTTAAACAAATGGGAAGTGAAGAAGAATCCTCTCCAAGTCCTTGCTGAATACAAGAACCTCCATAGAAACACCGGGGAAAGTGTACAAGCTTATTGTACCAGATTCAACAGTGTATATAATGCACTTTCCCCAAAGCTAAAACCTCTACAAGGCTTAGCTTTAAACAAGTTTCCTGAAGGGTTCGACCCTGAGATTGCCTATCAGCTAAGAGAAAGAGATCCTGCAACTCTTGAAGAGATGCAAAAGGGTGCTCTTTCTATGGAAGTCAACTTGATGGAGAAGAGAGAAAGAATGAAAAATGAAAAGAGAGTATCTTTTAGAGAGGAATCCACACCTTCTACTTCCAGCTCAAAGATGGAGAAAATGATGGAAGAAATGATTAAAGAGATGAGCATAATTAAGAGAGCACAAGAAAGCCAAAACAAAACTGCTCCTCAAAATAGAAACCATAACCAAAACCATAATTTTAGAAGGAACCAACCTCCAAACAGACCTAGGGAAGATGATCAACAGATCACTCCTCCCTTTCATCAAAACTATGTAAGTGAGATTGAGGAAACATATGAGATAACAGAGGAAGATGATATCAACATGCTGGGGGTAGATAATGATGACTTTGAGATTCATTATGATAGGAAACAAGGTCTATACACACCTTATGATGACGAAAGAGATGATGATGAAAATTATTATCAAGAAATGGAAAATGTCATCATAGAGCCTCAAAGAGAATATGACCTTAGAAGCAAAACCAGTCAACAAACTCCCAACACCAAAACCTATGAAATTTTTTCACAAAACAACACTGCAACCAAGCCTAAAATTCTCAAACAAAAGGATAAAACAGTCGCTGTAAATTCTGATAAAGGTAAAAAGAAAGGCACTCAAAACAATGGAAAACAGAGTGCAGACATTAGTATTACTAACATATCAGGTAGTAATCCTATTAAAACCATTTTGTCAAATGTAAATAGGACAAACCAGCAAGCTGATATTGCTGATAGAGTGACAGCTAATAAGGCTGAGACTAGAACTTTAAAGAGTCAAATTCCTTTCAGCCTGGTGCAGGAAATTTCCAAAATTAAAATCTCTATTCCCCTCACTGAGTTAGCTGCCCAAAATATATATAGGATCCAAATTTTGAAGGCTTTAAATATATAGGAAAATGAGGATACATTCAATCTTAATGATGACCAGCTCAAGCTTATTTTTGGTCCTAATATTGAAGGTAGATTTCAAAAGGGACCTGTTCCTCCCTTTTATGTGAGTTTAAACGTTCATGACAAAATTTTACACAATGCTATGCATGATTCTGGGGCTTCTCATAATTTAATGCCAAAAGTTGTAATGGAGAGCCTGGGTCTAGAAATCAACAGACCTTACAAAGATCTTTACTCCTTTGACACAAGCAGAGTAAAATGTTTAGGATTAATCAAAGATCTTTGCGTTAACTTAGCCCAAATTCTAGCCAAATGCTTGGTCATGGATATTGTTGTGGTTGATGTACCCCCAAAATATGGAATTCTATTATCAAGATCTTTGGGGGCTAAGTTACAAGGGACTATGCAAATGGACATGACCTATGCGACTATCGTTGTTTTCAATCAGACTAGAAGGCTTTACAGGGAATCCCATATGCAATACATAGTTACAAGTCAATACAGACCACAAAAATCTCCTCTGTATTCTGTAAATACATGCCTTGATTCTTTTATTATGTTTAACGATGAAACATTTAGTGAACAAGTCACTTTAGCAGGATTAATGGCCGATAGGGAGGAAGAGGATCACAACGCAGAAGTGTCAGAACAGTTTGATGAACCTGTGAATGTTAGCAAACCAAACACAGGTCTTGAGCTACAAGTCATTCATCCATTGCTCTTAAACCTTGACAATCAAGAAATCAACCCTTAACAAAGCAAAAGACTTGAGGAGTTAAAACAAATACAACTAAGTGTCAAGATTCAACAACAGTCGGAAAGCACGTTAGTTGAACAGGACAACCACCAAACAGATGAAACTGAAAACAATCCTCTATGGAGTATGTATTTTGATGGGTCATGCACTAGAACTAATGCTGGTGCAGGTGTCTGGATTCGCAACACTGAAAACAACCACACAAAATGTGTTTCCTGTAAATTAAAATTTCAGTGTTCCAACAACATAGCGGAATATGAATCCCTTCTCTTAGGCTTACGCTTGTTGAAAAGGTTAGGAGCCAGAAGAATCAATGGGTATGGGGATTCAGTGTTAGTCATTAGGCAAGTCAATGGGGAGTATAACGCAAATCATCCCAGACTTAGGGCCTACCGAAACGATGTCATGGACCTTTTGAAAACATTCGAGGAGTCCAAAGTGATTTTTGTCCCAAGTAAAAGAAATATTGCCGCCCACAATTTAGCCTTTGCAGCCAGAACATGTTTAATGCCATATGAAACCAAATACTGCACAACTCAGATTAAATTCAAACCAGCCGTGCCTGATAACGAAAAGTATTGGAAAGTGTTTGACGGAGATAAACAAATAGAAGAATTCATGCAGTTCAGAAATGAATTCGAACTAAACAGTTCGGACTCAGACTATGAGACAGACTGCAGTGAAGAAAATTTTCTTGGTGAAGAAGAGCCCTCTCCTGAGCTTGTCAATCTTAATCTTCTGACTATAAAACTAAAAAACAAAACAAGATTGAATGCAGAGTTAGAGATAGAGGAGTTAGAAACTCTGCACTCTGAAGATGAAAGTTTGCCAAAGGGTCTGGCACCTTTAGAAGAGTTGTTTGATTTTAACGATGTGGCCAAAAAGCCAAAACTGGTACCTATAGAGACTGAAGTGGAAGAGTGAAATATAGGAAGTGAACTTAAACTGAAAATGATTAAACTGTCTAAAAATTTGCCAACTCACATTAAACTTAAATACATAGAGCTGTTTAAAGAATTTTCTGATGTTTTTGCATGGAGTTACGAATATCTTAAATCCTATGACACTGAAATAATACAGCACAAAATCCTTCTCAAAGAAAACCAAAAACCATTCAAGCAGAAACTGCGCAGAATAAACCCTGTTCAGTTGCCTTTGGTTCAGAAGGAGATCATGAAAATGTACGATGCTGGTATTATTGTCCCTATTAGATATTATGAATGGGTGTCTAATATGGTGTCAGTTAGGAAGAAAACTGGAGATATCAGGCTTTGTATAGAATTTAGAGACTTAAACAAAGCTTCATTAAAAGACAACTACCCTTTACCTAAGATGGATCATATTTTACAAAAGGTGGTAGGGTCTAGAAGAATTTCTTTGCTTGATGGATACTTAGGGTACAATCAGATTTTAGTTCACCCTGCTGATCAATTAAAGACAACCTTTACTACACCATGGGGCACTTTCATGTATGTGAAAATGCCTTTTGTTCTAATGAATGATGGAGCAACTTTTCAAAGAGCCATGGACATAGCATTCTCAGAAGAATTGGGCTACTTCATCATTACATACCTTGATGATGTCATTGTGTTTTCAAAAACAGATGAAGAGCACTTAGAACATTTAAGAAACTTTTTCGAGAAATGAAAAAAGTTTGGGATATCCTTAAACCCTAAGAAGACACTATTCGGTCTCCAAGAAGGTAAAATTCTTGGGCACATTATTTCAGAAGAGGGTATTAAGATAGATCCAAATAGGATTGAGGCCATATTGCAAATCTCTCATCTGCAAAACATCAAGGAGTTTCAATCTTTCATTGGAAAGATTAACTTTTTAATAAGGTTCATCCCCAACTTGGCTGAGCTCCTTAGGAATATCAAAAACATGTTAAAGAAGGAGCAAGGGGTAAAATGGACCTTGGAAGCAAATAAGTCCTTTGAACTGGTGAAACAAGTGTTAACCAAAACACTGGTTCTTATAAGTCCTGATTTTTCAAAAGATTTTTATATTTTTTCATTTGCATTAGAACATACCATAGCTGCCATCCTTTTACAGAAAAATCCACAAGGACAAGAGCAGCCTATTGCGTTCTTTAGTAAGGCATTGAGGGATGCCCCTTTGAAGTATAACATTATGGAGAAGAAAGCTTTTGATTTGGTTAAAGCTTTGGAAGACTTTAGAGTGTACATCCTTCACTCACACATCATTGCCTTTGTCCCAAACTCAGTTTTTAAAGACATTCTAACATAGGACCCAGATGGTAAGAGAGGTAAGTGGATTTCTATTATTCTTGAATATAATTTAGAGATAAAACCCACTAAACTCATCAAAGGCCAAGGTCTAGCTAGATTAATGGCTGAATCCAATTTTGAAGTTCTTGATATTAATATGATTAATGCTTTGGATGACCAAGAAGGATTCTCAACTCTTATTGTTGAAGAACATTTTATGAATTCTCCTTGGTATGCTGATATTATTTATGTTTTGCTTAATTTGAATACACCTCCTGGTTTGAAAAAGACAAAGGAAATGTTCCTAAAGTTAAAAGCTGTAAACTATTGCATTATAGATAAATGTCTTTATTGGAAAAATGCAAGTGGTCTATTGCTTAAATGTTTGCCTGAGTTTGATGCAGAGAAGGTTAAGCACAAGTTCCATGAAGGAGAGTGTGGAGGTAATTTATACTGGAAGACAACAGCCAACAAAATTTTGAGGGTTGGCTTCTATTGGTCTAATCTTTTTCCTGATATACACAAGATGATCATTGCCTATCATAAATGTCAACTTTTTGAAGGCAAAAGAAAACTGCTACCCTTGCCTCTGCATCCAATCACTGTTGAAGCCCCATTTCAACAGTGGGGACTTGAATTCATAGGAGAAATCCATCCACCATATTCTGCCCAGCATAGATGGATTCTCACTGCCACAGATTATTTCACTAAGTTGATAGAAGCCATTCCTTGTAGGCAGGCCAATGATTTAGTTATTATAAAATTCATGGAGATTAACATTCTCTCCAGATTTCGCTGTCCTACCAAGATCATCACTGATAATGCAACAACATTTGGATCAAATAAGATGGTTGAATTCTATCACAAATATCAGATAACATTGGGGAATTCCATGGCATATTACCCTCAAGGTAATGGACTTGCAGAATCCTCAAACAAGAGCTTAGTGAACATAATCAAGAAATTGTTAGAGGATAACAAGAAGTCTTGGCACACAAAGCTTATTCATGCACTTTGGGCTGACAGATTGACATGGAAGAAATGTATTGGCATGTCACCTTTTCAGCTTGTGTATGGTACTGATGCAATTTTTCCAAACAGCCTTGGTGTACCAGTGATGAAGTTGATTCAAGAGTTGCAAACTGAAGATAATGACATGATCAGAAGAATAAATTAGACCATTCATCTTCAGCAAACCAGAGAGGAGGTTTATAACAGAGCATTGCAGAAGCAGATCAACATCAAAAATCTTTTTGACAGAAGAACAAAGGCCAACAATTTCAAAATTGGGGACAAAATTTTAAAGTGGGACTCAAGGAGGGAAGACAAGGGAAAGCATGGAAAATTTGACAACTTATGGCTTGGCCCTTACTCTATTCATTCAGCTGCTAGCAACAATGCATTCTTCTTGCAGGAGTTGAATGGAGCAGAATTGTTTGGGGATCTTGTCAATGGAAGGATGCTTAAGCATTACTTCTATTGATCCATGTTATGTTCCGAAAGCCTTTTTATCCTTTTTCTCATTATAAATATCTCATCCTCCATTGCATTCAAAGTTATAAAAATCAAAAATACAAAAACATAGAAAGAAAGAAAAGAGGGCAGATTGTGAAAACAAGAAAGGTATAGCCCCATACCAAAAAAGAGAAACAAATCTAAAAGTGTGCAAGTTCAAAAGCCACTCCTAAAGAACAAACTTCTAGTTAGTCAAACAACCTAATATTGAATAATTAGTTTTAAATTTTCTACTGATAGGATAGTGAATTTGATTTGCAAAACTGTTTAATCTTGGCTTATCAGTAGATAGATTAGGATAGAAATTAAAGGTTCAAACATGCTCAAAATCTGAACCTAAGTTTCCAAAGAGAGATGACTCAAATTTGTTTTATTTTCTGAGTCAAAAAGATGTAAATATGGTTCTAATTAGCTCAAAATCTAAACTAGAGAACAAAGAAGCAACAACTCAAACAAAAGTCAAAACAGAGTTGTAAGAGAATGAAGGAAGGGATGTGAAATTTCAGATCTCAAAACTTCCATTTTGTTTCAAAATTTGTGCAAAATAATGTCTATGTGTAGCTTGTTTCTATGCCATAGACCAACTTCAAGTTAGACTGTTTAATCTTGACTTGTATGCTTTTAAATTTTTGTTTTAGAAATTAGAGAAATAAAAATCTGTTAGACTGTTTAATCCTAACAGATTAGTAGATTAGGTAGAGAAGCATCTGAACTCAACTGTTTAATCTGAGTTCAGGGAGAAATAAGGAGTAGAAATAGATTAGATTTCCTGCTTTCAAAAGAATAAAATATTGTAAAAGAGTTTGCCAATCCAAGTGCACTCTAAAGAAGAAAAAATGTTAGATCTGTAGGATTGGGTAGGTAGAAAGCTTGTAGATGAAAGATCCGTTGTTTTTATGGTTGCTAATATGTTTTCAGAGCAATATCATCCCAGCAAATGAAAGACAACCCAATGGATGAGGCATAGGTCAGCCTCCCAGAGAACACAATGGATGTGGCACAGGTCAGCCTCCCAGAGAATGAAAGTCTGAAGTTCTTGATTCCTTCAAGAAGGCACCATCCCCAAGTGGAGCCACTGTTAGCCACCTATAAATTTTGTTATAGCAAAAGGTGGCTAAATGTTTTTGGAGCCTTCAAGGAACAAATTTTATTGCTAAAAAGTGTTGGCTCTTGAAGACTCTTGAAGGCCTCATGCCTCTGTCCAAATCTTCACTGCTGTTCCTATTTTATATTCAGAAATCCCACTGATTCCAAAGAAAGAATACTGCTGCAAACTCCTTTTTCCCCTTTCCCTTCGTCGAAAACTAACCTCATCTTAACCCTTTCATTCCCTATTAAATCCTTCATTTTTATATTTTCCCGTTCCCTTTATCAAAAATCCCTTTGATAAGGTTTAAGACCCTCTCTTGCCTTATTGAAACCCTCAAATTCCTTTGAAAATCATTGAAAATCTATAAAAGTTATACTTTTTATATATATTTTAGACTTAAGCCCCCTTGGGCTAAGTATTTAACCCTTCCCCTCCATGTGTCTTGGTGCTAGAACCGAGCGCCAGCCTTCCAAGTGCTTATCGCATCGCCCAATTGTGATTAGCCCTTTCCTCCATAAACCCCCGGTCATATTATCCTCTATACACCCAAAGGCCCCGCAGTCGGGCGCCAAGCCGCATTGTAAAATAATATTTTAAACCTTAATTTATATAAATTTGTCATTTTTATTATATTATATAGTTTTCTGCCAGTGCAAGGTTCTAATCGCTCTCCATCGTCGATCTGATATGCAGATCAATGACGCGCAATCCATCACCCCAGTGGTCCTCTCCAGCCACTTACTGTTGCAAAACCAAGTGGATTTCATTGCACCGCTTTTGAGAGGGTGGCGGTTTTTTCTATTTCGCAGCGATTCCATACACTGGCCGACACATGTCTTGGGTCCATTTTCAAATACCGCCCTCATCGCACGGTAAATATCGGACATGGACCTAGCGCGATATTGACGTCCACCGTCGGATCTGAGGCCGCTCATCGGACGGTGGTCGCTCGTTGAAGATGCCCATTCAATAACCACAGGTACGGTGCGGTCCTTAAAAGCATTTCCTCCATTGATTTGATTTTCAGATCGACGACCCACACTCCATCACCGATGGTCCCCAGCGCCACACCAACATCCACGCGGTGAATTTAATTCGGGTGGCTCTTCGTTGGTTCCTCGTCCAGTCAGCAAATCTGGACACAGGAACTTTATTCAGCATGGTTTAATTAAAGGTTTGATGTATGGGCACGTTTTATAAGGTTATTGGCACCTATTCTCCACCGTTGATCACATGGGCCGATCTCATCCGATGGCCCACGTTTGTCCTGAACCCTGAACGTGATCTTCGACCATTTTTCGCCAAAACAAAGGTTTTAAACCTTTTTCCGTTTTTATTTTATTTTTTTTCGAATAATGTGACCCCTTCACATTATTTATTCACCTCTGCTCCTGACCGTCGATCTCTGCGTGATCGATGTCTCTGATTCAAATTCTTCTTCCACTTTCCCTTCGAATTCCTCTGATCAATCTCGACCGTTGGATGATGCTATCCAAGTGCCATGCTCCCTCCACGTGCCTTCTAAAGTAGTAGACCTATACATGCAGGATTTTATAACATTTGTTCGTATTTTGCAGGGTTTAATGGTTTTTCACTATGTCTAAAGAAAATTCAGAAGCAGAGGGTGACGATCCTCCTGCCTTTGATCCATTAAAGAGAATCGTTCACAGGGTTTTAAGCTCCACATTTCATTAATGATTCATGAGGCATTGATGCCATATTACCCCTGCGTAGCTCTGCACACCAGAAAAAAAAATGAATCGAGCACAGTCAGAGAGTATCACTAAAGAAGACAAGAGTACACTAGAACAAGAGGTTGAAGATAGATCTTTGGGGATTACGTCTAAGATGATTTATCAAAAGCCTAATCCCCGATTAAAACACAGTTAAAGGAGAAAATCATAAAGGTTCATTAGATATCTGTCTCACAACGCAGCCAGAGTAAATTCTGCAAACAACCTTAATGACCACATATCAACAGAGTTACTTTGACATCACACGGAGCCTCAAAGGTCAAAAAAATCTCCCACCGAGCTTAATTCATAAATGTAAATCAATTAATACAGTAAAACACTTGTAAACTTCTTCATCGAGCCCCTCAAAGGCCGAGAAGTCATCACACTATATTAATTGTCTTGAGAGACCTTTTATCAGATATCACCTCCTCATTCTTCTATAAATACTATTGTAGAAGATGAGAAAATGTTGGTTGATGTAGTTGCTGAACATTGAAATGTAATTGAGCTTGAGACTTCTATCTGTAAATAGTGTTCACTGGCTCTTGGAGCTCTGCTTGTGATAGATAAGTTAGGCTGAGAGGTGTAGAGGATTGCTAAACTAAAGCCTTGGACTTAACGCTGTAACTGGTTTGGAGCATCAATACAAGCTGATTTATGGGATCCTGGTCTATGTTGACGGTGATGTTTTTCTTATTGTAACTTGTTATTTTGTTTCTGTTTTCACTGTGTTTCATCTTCTCTTAAAAAGAACAACATGCATGAGTTAGGACCTACTGTATATCAGTACCCTTCTCTAACTGAAAATCTTTATTTACATGTTTTCTTCCAATCTGTGTTATTTAGGAATAATTTAATTCAGTTTAAGCATAGGAATGTTGGCATTCCCTCGTCTTATTTCCTTAGCTGAATATTATTCTTGAATGTTATGTTCAGTATTAGTTAAGTAGAGATGAACTGAGGAAGATATGGTGTGCCCTGGTCCTAGTTTTATTCCCAAAGACTGTCTGAATGTTTCCCTTGGAATGTGTTAAAATCTGGCTAGTTTAGAAGTACTTACCAGATCTTAGGACATTCTATGTTATCTTTATGTTTGTCTTGAAAGTAACCAAGTAAATCAGAGCTAGGAGAGGATTTGTGGTGAGCTCGACCCGCTAGTTTCTACTCCAAAAGTTTCCTTCAAGTTCCCCTTTGTTTTAAAAATGTTTTCTATTGAAAGTGTATCAAAGGTTGGCTAGTTTAAAAGTACTTACCAGATCCTAGTTTTCTTTTATGTCTTTCTTAAGTGTATGTCAAAAGATGGCTAGTTTAAAAGTACTTACCAGATCTTGGGCTTCCCTTTGTTCTTCATCTGTTTAAATTTCCCTTCTTGTTGTATCATTTCATAAATAAATAAAACCTTAAAGAGACCCTTAGACATAGATGACTTTCCCTATGGACGAATCTTGCCTCTTGTTGTTTCAATTAAACCCTATTATGACTCCATAGCCCAATGGACTAAAATCTGCAATTATCTATCTTCCTAGCCAAAGCTTGTTCTATATGCTTGCAACTTCACACCTTTGAAACTCTTTACATTTAGAACTTTCCACCTCAAGCAGTAATCATGCTCAACCATTTGAAAAACAAAACAAACCCTCGACTTTCATAACTAGCCTAATATCATTACCCAAGACTTTAAAGACAAATCCATCTTTGCACTTATTGGAGAGATCCCTCTCCGGATTCAGGAGGGCTAGATCCTAGAATCCCAAAGTGGTTCAAACGATGTTTCTCCCTGCGATCAGACTTTTTTCAATCTTGCTAATTACAAGGAACTAACACTGGTCACACCTACTAGTGTATCTCCTAACATATTTCTGAAGGGTAGGCTAATAGTAACCTACCTGCAGAGCTTTGAAGGTGTTCTTTTTGCAGCAAAGTGGCCCCCAGAAGGACTATCATGATATGAAGAGAGGATGCCAAAACATTCTTCCTCCCTCACACATCTCCTGAGAATTTGTTCAAGGCCCACCTTGAAGAGATTTCCACCAATCCAGGTGAAAGGGGTGCTTTTCTTGATAATCTTGTTCTTCTCCATCGATGAGAGGTTTGGAGGGAACTTATCAGCAACCAAGTAGTTAGGTATGCCAGAAAACCAGAAAGAGAGTGTTGAGATAACAAATAAGTGTTCATCTCGAAGCTGGTCATCTACGATTCCTTCCTCATCTGCAGGTAGAGCTAACTTGGATAAAAATTCTACAAGAACATTCTCCTTCGCACATTTATCAACAATGGTTAGGTTAAACTACTATAATAACAACAACATGTTAGAAAATTGTATATTACAGAGCAATGTAGCACATAAAATATGTGGAAACACAAATAAAAAATACATATAAAAGAAGAGAGACACATATATATGTGGTTCACTCAACTTGTGCTACGTCTATGGAAACAACCATTCCTTCCTTTATATTATCCACTAAAATGAAGAGACACAACCTACAACATATTCATTGTAATATCCTCTTCTCTCTCACATAATCCCTCTTTCTATTTATCACTTAGAATATACACTAGATACACAGCCGAAATACCATTCCCTCATACAACAGAGGGGTTTTCATTCTAGGGAAAAAATCACTAAATTAAACATAACTTGTACTGTCAGATCATACGCCTAATGAACGGCCTAGATTGACTACGAAATTACAATATTTTACAATGAAAATTTTCATATTTTTTTAGCTTCGGGGGTGCTACCCCCAAAATCGCCCACCATGGGGGGCTCTAAAATGGAGTTTCCACCCCCCCCCCAAGGGACACCGCTAACAATGATCAATCGACAGGCGGTGTTGCGGCCCTATTAAGAACACGGTTCCCATGGGACGATACATCTAAATAAGGAAGATAATCAAGCTCCACACCAAACACAACCATATTATTATTCTAGTATTAACATCATGTTTATTCATTAAATATTTGATGGCTGCATGGTCAGTGTGCACAAAGGTCTGATAACCTGTGATATAATATCTAAATTTGTTTAAAGCATGGAAAATGGCTAACATTTCCTTTTCTATGATATTATAATTGAGTTCAGCCATGGACAAGTTCTTATTAATGAAATATATTTCATAAGGTAATTTGTGTTCTAACTACTCCAAGGCTTCTCCCGCAACTTTGTCTCATGCATCTATGTGGATGTGGAAGGGCAGAGCCCAATTTGGACCTCGAAGAATGGGGCCATTATTCAAATTTTCCCTGATGATCTCAAAATCTTCTTGATAGATAATGGACCATGTAAAATCACAGTCTTTGGCCAACAAACCAAATAATGGTAAAGCCAATTGTCTGAAGACTTTGATGAACCTTATATGGTAACCAACTAAACATAAGAAATGACTGACATATCTCTAATTTTGAGGAGCAGACACTCTTTTGATGATGGTGATTTTTTTTAGGTGCACCTGTATTCCTTCTTGTGATATTGAGTAACCCAATACTACTCCTACTCTTTTTAAGAATTCTCACTTTTTCGGGCTGAGGGAGAGATGCACCTCAATGCACCTTCTCAACATTTTTCCTAGATTAGAGAGAGCTTCTTAGAAGTCATCCCCATAAGATGTGAAATCGTCCATGTAGATTTCAACCGAGTCATGTACTAGCTCAGAGAAAACCCTCAAGATAACTCTTTGAAAGTAGCTAGGGATTTGCACAACCCAAAGGGTAGGAATATGTATGCGAAGGTATCCCAAGGACATGTGAAAGTGTTATTTTCCTGGTCTTTAGGGCTAATTGGATCTGGTTATACCCACCGAACCCATCTAGGAAAGAAAATAACTTTTTCCCTGCAACACCATCCATAACTTGATCTATAAAGAGCAAAGGGAAATGCTCCTTCTTGGTGGGTTTTTTGAGTTCCTGATAATAATAAAAAAATTCACCATTTTCCATTCTTCTTCAGGACTAAGACAAGAGGATATACCCACTCACTATCTGATATAGGATAGATGAAACTTGCATCCAATAATTTGTGCAGTTATTCCTTCACTATGTCCTTTAGAGCTAGGTTCATCCTTATTTGGGGTTGGCACACATGATTTCACCCTTATTTAATGTAAATAAGATGTGTTCACACCGAGGTATGCACCCCTTTCATGTCCTTGTAGTCCCAAGAAGCTGCATCCTAGTTTTCTTTCAAAAGCTGGAATAGCTGCTAGTCTTCTCTATCTGAGAGGGATGAGTTAATTTTTAGAGATTTTGATGGGCCAAATTCCACAACTTTGGTGGTTTCAAAGTTTGAATCAACTGAGTGCACTTCCATCCAAGGGAGGCTTTCAGACTCTTTGACTAGATTTCCAAGTGGGTTGTTAGTGGGGGACTGGTTCTAAATGATTTGGTCGATGACTTCATCTTCATCAAGCTTCACCCCTATAAGAACAATATCGATGGTACAATTGGGGTATGGTGTAGTGTTTTATACTTCATATTATTCTTCTTCATCTTCCAACCATAAAGGTAGATCATGGTCAATGGAAGGCTGGGTTGGATGATATAATATTAGTTTTTTACACACGGGCCCATTCTTGATAGTCATGTTTCAGACCTAACAGCTGATATAAGCATCGACAGTGGCTAACAAAGATCTCCCTAAAATTAGAGGATACCCCTTGAACCTAGTTTTTGGATGGAGAACCAAGAAATATGTAGGGTACTCCAAAGAGTAAATTGAAACTATAACATCCTCAAGAATTCCTTTCGGATATACTGTGGACCGATCTTCAAGTTTCATAACCGTTGTGGCTTTCCTCAAAGTCCCTTGGAGGTTGAGTTTAAGAATAGTTTCTTTGGTCATTACATTCATGGAAGCCCCGAGATATATCAGAGTATTTGGAACTATGAAACCATCTATGTGCACATCTACAACTCGACTACGATGGTCCAGGTATTTCAGGAAGATAACCCTTCCCAACATTAAGTCAGACAACTGGCCTACTACATTGATGGTGTGGGTATCTTTCTTATTTCTCCAAGATTTCTTAAAGCACTTATCCTTGATGAGATTATTGTAAATAGTGACATCCTCTATGACCTCGAGAAGGGTATTTTTACAAAAAAAAATTCCAGTTCTCCTAGAATTTTAGTTTCCTCTGGGGTGTGCTGACTAGAGTGAATCAAGCGCTCAGGAATAGGAGGTTGTTGTATTTCGAGTGAGATTTTATTCCTTTTCCTCCTCAAACTATACAGGTGGAGATGGAAGATGGTTGTCCAGGATTAATCTTCCTGACCTAAGAGTAATCTCATGTATCTCGACAACGTAAGCTGGATATGATGTGTCCCCACTGTAAACCTATTGTGCCTGCTTGTTGTTCAAGTTCAGATTGGGTTGTGCAGGCATATGAGGTAGCTTGGGGTGACCAGAATGAGTGAGATGAGGTTGAGGTTGGGGTTGAGGCAATAGAGAAGGTGGTTGACTATGTTGAGGCCTCCACCCTTGTGATGGGTTTCTCCACTGAGGTGGTTGAGGAACATATTGCTGAAATGGTTGGTTTACTGGCTGAGGATGATATGGAGGGTTGTAAGGCCAAGTAAGAGGTGTAGGCCATGATGGAGGAGTGGAGGTGTACCAAGACTACATTGGTGCATTCTGATTGTTATGGTAACAGGAGTAAGGTGCACCTTGCATACTTTGTTGATATGACTGAGGGCTTCTGCCTTCTCTAATTGATGAAATAGAGTTGCTCCGGCCCTACTTCCCCACCTTGATATATAGCTGTGAGCCCATGTAAGGAGCGACAATTGTCTGTGGCATGATTCTCTTCACACATTAAGAAAACTGCTATGATATTTAAACAATGTAAACTTTGAAATGGGAATGGAAACAAGTACCCACTTTTTTTAGGTAGCAAAAAATGGTTTGATTTTGAAAAGTGTTGATTTAGAATACTCTTAATTTTTTTCTGCATGTTTTTTACACATTAAATTTTCTTATGTACCAAGTATAGACATTATTTGTAAAATGCTAGTGTTTTTTATGTTGATTTTGAATAGTGTTGATGCCAATATCATCCCATTTTTTTATAAGTCTTATTTTTGACTTAAAATTGTCTAATATATTAAATTCTAATAATTATTTTCTAATTTTGACAATTTTTGAGGTACTCGTCTTCTTCCTCTTCACTTACATATTTTTTTTAAGTGTTTTTAAGGTATTTATTTTTTTGTTTTTCTTTTAATTTTTTTTGTAGTGAGATATTTGATTTTTTGCAGTGTCAAAAAAGCAAGAAAAACACCCGATTTTGAAAAAGTGGTGATGCAGAATCACAAAAAAAAAAATTTGGAGCATGTTTTTGGCACTTTAATTTATTTATTTATTTATTTTGTTTTATTTTTTTATGTGATGTTTTTTATGTCGATTTTGAATAGTGGTGGTGTATCATCACCAACGTTTTTTTATAAGATTGATTTTGACACTATAGATTTTCTAATGTCTTCTTCTTCCGTGAGATGTTTATTTTTAAGTGCATTTATGTACTTGTGTTTTAAAAACAAAAAATTATTTAAAAAAAAAATAAAAACTTGTAATGATATCTTCACTTTTTCGCATAGATAAAAGACGGAAAAAGGGTCAATATTCTAAAGTTTATATTTTCTACATTTTTATGTATTTTTAAATAATTTTTCAATGCACATCAAATAATTGTCGCTAAAAAACCAATATTTTGAACCATATCACAAAAAAAATACAAATTTTCAATATAAATAGAATACACAAAAATACACTTTTAGAGACTTTTTGTTGAAAAAAACATGTTAAATAAACTAATTTTTTTAGAGAATTTTAACAAAGAAACTTAAGAAAATAACTTTTTTATTGAATTTATGTCAAAACATAATAGAAATCACATGTTTTTTGCAAAAAATAAGGGTTGTTCTCATAAAATATCAAAGTCTAAACATTACAAGTAAAACAGATTAATAGATCTCAAAAATGAGCTTTGTTTGCAAGCATAACTTAAACATCATCAACAATATCAACTAATACATCTTCAACATCATCTATAACAACATTGATGGCTTCTTCCACAACATTTTCTTCCTCATTTTGATCATTGTCATCTTCTAATGGATCTTTCATGTCTAGAAATATTCCAAAGTATCCCTCTCCAATCATTCCATATAATGGTGGTTGAGGTTCCTTTGCTTTTTTTTCCACACTTGATTCATTAAAATCTCCTTTCCTCTAACCAACTTCTTGCTTTGCATATGGAAGGAATTCAAGAGTGTTAATTCTTTGTTGAATAAATTTTCATTGAACTGGGTCTTTCTCAATGGCCATGCAATTTCTTCCTTTTAGTAGGCAACATGCTAGTGTTGTACCTAATCATCAAGCACAAAAGAAATAAGTAAGAAAATTAGTATGAAGACATAAAAAGTAAAAAATAAGATATTTAAATTTAAATTAGTATAATAAAACTTACCTGGACCTGAGAATAAATCCAAAACCCATTCTCCTTCATTTGAACATAGATCTATAAGATAGTTAATCAATGCTTGTGGTTTTTGATAAATGTTAACTATATCTCCTTTTGCATCTTTATCCTCATATGTTATTTTTCTTACAACTGCATCATGAACCAATACTTGAATATGACTCTTCCCATCTACTCAATTCATAAGAATATGCTTATAGGTATCCTCTTTTGTCCAACATTCAACATGGATGAACTCACAATCATTTATAATAGGTTGATCTTCAGAAGAAACAATATTTGACTTATGCCTGTAACATAACATCGTAAAAGTTCAATTAAATTTTACATGAATAAAAAGATTTAGGATTAATCAAACATACAATTTCAAAGTCTTACCATGTAAGTTGCATCCTTGAGTTTTATTTACCCTTGAAGCTTGTTAATAACATTGGAAACTGCGTGTCTGAATGAAATGTCACAAATCGCCAAAGTGGTGATGTTGTCACTTCTTGAGAACCCGTAACCACTTTGCTAAAAGCTTGATAAGTATATGGTTCTCTATCATATTCAATGTTTGGGAAATTGAAACCATGAGGAATATCTGCAATAACTACGCCATATTCCCTTTTAGGTACTAGTGATGCAATGTTTTCACAGTCACCTTGTATTATTTGATATTGTATACTGTCGAGCCCATTCCAAATGTAATGATTAAGAGTAGGATCAAGTTCAACATTCAGAAGACGCTTCTTTCTCATGTTTTCCACCTTAATGTTTTCAATAAAGCTTTTGAAAGTATCTGGTACTCCATTTGCATCCTTCTTCGACATCTTTAATGATATATATATATATATATATATATATATATATATATATATATAATAAAATAAAAATAGTTTAAATATGAATAAAATGATTGTATAAATCAACATACCTTATTGAATGCAATATAAAAATATTTTAGTGTTGATGTAGAACTTGCTTTTGGGTAGTTGCGTACAACATCATCCCAACTGTCTTCATTCAACATTTTAACCATGTGTTCTTGTATTTTCATAAAAAAAAATTGACTGAATAAATCAAGTTAAATAGTGACATGTATGACAAATTCTACCAACATCATTATGTTTTATTTAAAATAAAATTATAATGAAAGAAAAATAAGGAATAATTCAAGAAACTTACTTTTGAAATTCTGCACACATTTCTTCCATTGATAATTCACCCGACTTCACACGGTCTAGTACTGATTTGACTAGTTTATCATCCTTCACACCTTGCATGGTTCTCCAAGGTGGGATAGTCATATCCTCTAGAAGCTGCTTCATTTCAGGACCCGTCTTACTGTTGGTACATATTATGGGTTTACTCATTTTAACCTTCTGATTTTAAATGGAGATATTCTCACACCGATCAAAAATCTCATCAATCAAATCTCATATCTCCCCAGTTCTAAATGCCAACTAAAAAATGTTATCCATGCCTCTGAATAAATTTGTATTCAATTTTCCATCTTTTGCTTTTTTTTTCATTAATTTGATAGCTTGTTTCCATTAAACATTCTTTCTGAAATGTTACACTAACTCGTGTCTTATCCCCATCACATTTTTCTATGAATTCATTATGAATAAATATGACCCTTTGGATGAAAGTCATTTTCATTCTGTACTCATTATCTGCATTATGATCCCATGCCAATAAATTTGATTCTATTTCTTTTAAGCCAACATAAATGATGCATTTCACTGTTTGAAAAAGATAGTTATTGGGATATTCCACAATCAATTGTCTTTTAGCCTCTACCAAACGGTTCCCTCCAATTACATAATATTTATAATAAAAAAATTTTGTCTTCTCAAATTCTTGTTTGTTGGGAACTTGACATGGATCGACAAGAACCACATAATCAACCACATGCGCATATGGATTGAACCTGAACAATGTTTTCAAATTATGTACATGTAAGTGATGGGCCTTTCTAATTTGGTATTAAGATTGTCTTTCAGCTTGGCTATAAAATTGGTTAACATTAAGCTCAAATGTTTGGCCACCAAGAATTAATTTATTCTTCCTCAACTCATATTGAATAGAATTTTTTTTTGTTTTAATAATGCCATCCTCTAACTCAACACCCGGTGTTATGATTTCTCTGCTTTCATGAGAGCTTTTAGTTTGTTCTTCACTGCTGCTCACGACCTTTACAGGTTCACCAATATTTGATTTCCTAGTCTTATTGGATAACATATCAGTTCTTTTATAAACAAGCTCTCCATCATGAGGTAAAAGAGAGACATCTTTGGCGTTTTTTCTTTTTGGTTTCTGATTTGTTTTTTTCTTTTGCACAACATTTCTAACCTCCTCCTCACTAATTCTATCATAATTTTCTGTTTCATGTTTTACATCTTCAAAAGAAACATGTTTAAGTTTACTATATTGACCCGGCTTAGTGACTCTTGGTTGATCCCCTCTTTGTACTATTGCAGTGTCACGAGCTATTGATATTTGCTTCAATCTCCTTTCCTCTGCTTTGTTTGTGTGGAAAGTGTTGATCAAATTCATAACATTTGGCTCCAACATATAAATACCTTCAAACATGTTTGAAAGACTCAGAAAAAAATCCTATGAAACAAAATAAAACATGTCAATGATCAATAATTTATAAAAAATTGAATCATCCTTACAATAATGCATAGCAGAAATAAAAATAAGCATACTTACAATGTTATTTGCAATGTTGCTTGAGATTTCTTCAGAAAACTTTGTAGATATTTCATTTATGTCATACTTGACCTTTGATAGACGATATCTAACCTTTTCATTTTTATTAGCCTTCCTTGCAAGAACATAAATAGTGTTTGTATTCGGGACCATACATATGTCTCGTACTCTGCCCATCACATCATATGGCTCATTTAAGTCAATCATACCACAAAGCAGATAGATGTGTATATCAGCCTCCGTTTCACTGTCTTCAAGATACCATGAGAAATCAATTTTATCTATTTCCTCGGCGTTCTTCCAATCAGAAATAAGCTTTAATGAACCTGGTGCCCCACTTGCTTGACTTTTATTACTGTGTGCAACAATGTCCTTATTGCATCCAACAGTGTCCATACTGCGTCCTGCTACAACTTTAGATTTGGAATTTGTATCCATAGTGCGTGGAGCTGCAACTTTAGATTTGGGAGTTGTTGCCCTATGTGCAGAAACATTCACAGAAATATTTTTTGATGCCATTTTCTTGATATATATATATATATATATATATATATATATATATTAGTTAATGAGAAAATAATGCCGATAACATAAATTTAAAAAACAAAATTTATTTCTAAAACTAAATAAATTGAAATTAAAGTAGTAAAATTAACTATAGAAAATTTTCATTTAAAAACAAAATATTATAAATCATATGTATATATATCTATATAATATGTTTTGAATACATTTTATAAAAAATTTAAAAATGTGTTTAAATTGTATAAAACAATTTAAAAAAAATAAACTATTATTTTCAAACTTCAGTTTTTGTTTAATATTAAAAAAAAAAAACAAAAAAATTACTAACTATTTATAACAAATGTTAAAATTAAATTTTATTTTTTTTAAGGTAATGATTTTATTAAAAAAACAAAATAATGTTAATTTTTTGTTTTAATTTTAATTATTTTTTTTAATTAAATTTACACTTAATAAATAATATTTTAAAATTTTAAATATATTGAATAAAAATAAAACATATATGTTAAAATTAAAATTTTAATTAAAAACTTATAATCTTTTAATATATTTTAAAATTTAAAATTTTATTTTACATTACATAGCAATTAAATAAAAATAAACAAAACAAAATAAAAGAAAATTTTATTTTACTTTACATAGCAATTAAATAAAAATTTATAAACTTAAAATTATAAAAATTTAATATAGAAATTTATAAATTTATATAATATTTTAATATATTTTAAAATTACAAAATTTTATTTTACATTACATAGTAATTAAATAAAAATAAACAAAATAAAATAAAAGCAATTAAACAAAATTAAAAAAATTAAAAAATTAAAATTTTTATAACGTTGTTTTAATACTTAAATTTAAAAAAATAAAATAAATAATAATAATAATAATTTAAATTTTAAAAACATATGTAATATATTCAATTAAAAAAAAGAAAAAAAAAAAAACGCTTTACATATTACATTAACAAAATAAATAAAAATTTAAAAGTTTTAAAACATTGTTTTAATAATTAAATTTAAAAATAAAAATAAAAAAATTACATTATAATTAAACAAAAAAAAATTAAATTTGTTAAACGTTTTTTATAATAAATAAATCAAAATAAATAAATAAAGTATGTTTTGGCCGCCCGCAGAGTGCTGGAGGTCGGCCGGGCGACGCCACAACGAGCTGCCCAGCCAGCCTCAGGCCCCCGGCTGGGCGGAGGCCAGTTTCCGGAATCGACCTCCGCCCAGCCGGGGGCCTGAGGTCGGCTAGGCAGCCCCCCGTGGCGCCGCCCGGCCGGCCTAAGGCGCTCTGCGAGCAACCAAAATAAATGTTTTTTTATTTTTTTATTTTTAATAAAAAACATACAATGCGCACTCATTTTGATTTTTGATTTTTTTTTAAATTAATTATTATAATATTTTAAAAAATTATTTAATAAAACAAAAAAAAAAATTGTTTAATTAAAAAAAAAAAACAATTGTTTTAATATACAGTACAATAAATATATTAAAAAAAAACAAAAAAACAAAAATTTAATATATAACAATTCAATAAATATAAAAATAAAAAATAAAAAATTATTTATATGACAATACAATTAAAAATTCAATTATTATTCAATTGTTTTAATATAACAATACAATAAATATATTTAAAAAAAACAATTTTTTATATAACAATACAATGTTTTTTTTTTAATTAAAACATTATTTGATTAAAAAAAACAATTGTTTTAATATAACATACAATAAATATAAACAAAAAAAAAACAAATGTTTATATAACAATACAATTGTTTATTTTTTTAAAAACATTATTTAATAAAAAAAAAATTTGTTTACATAACAATATAATAAATTTATAAAAAAAAAAAAAACTATATAACAATACATTAAAAAAAATTAAAAATATATAATATATAACAAAACAATAAAAAACAAAAACAAAAAAAATCAAGATTTAAAATTAAAAGAAATAAAAATAAGATTTAAAATTTAAAAAAATAAAAATAGAATATAAAATCAAAAGATTCTCAAATAAAATAAAATAAACAGTTTAAATAATGAAACCACAAATATATTTATGATAAAAAAAGCAAATAAAAATATAATAATATAACTATTTATTCTTATGTGCATGGTCGTTTTATGGATTTTTCTATCTACATGAACCTATAATCCCTGAAAAAGAAAAAAAATTCTAAATTTTTGTCCTTAAAACCCTAAAAAAATTAGTTTTTTTTGCATTTTCTTCACCAAAAAAATATTAAAAAATTATGGTTTTCGAACCTAAAAACCTTAAAAAATTAATTTTTGAACACACAAACTATAGAAAAACATATTTTCCCCAAAATCGTCTTTAAATGGATAGAATAGAAGGAAAACTAACCTTTGAAATGCAAAAAATTGTTGTCACCAATGCCAACACAAACACCTCCACAAAATTACCAATAGCAACACAATGCCTCCAATGCCAATGCAATGCCTCCACGAAGTTACCAATGCCAACGCAACACCTCCAGAAATTTGCTCTAACAAATACCAGAAAACTTGATGTGATGTGATGAATAGAAACAATCATTCTTATTATATAGCGAATATTGTCTGATTGGTTTACTGTTTAACGAATGTGGGATTAAAATTTCAAATTTAAAATATTTACATTTAATTTATTATAGTTCATACTATAGTTAAAATACTTAATATTTGCATGTAGTTATCATAGTTAATATTTTATTTAATATTTACATGTACTGAATGTTGAATAATTCAAATATAATTTCAGATTAAAAATTAAAATATGAAATACTTACATGTAGTTAATTATAGTTAATATTATAGATAAAATAGTTAATATTTGCATTTAGTTATCATAGTTAATATTTTAGTTAATATTTACATGTACTCAATGTTTAAAATCATGGGATTAAATTTTTAAATTTAAAATATTTACATGTAGTTAAAGTTAATATTTCCATGTTGTTATTTTTGTGAATATTTACATGTAGTCAATCTTAAATCATTCAAATAAGAAAATTATTCTAGTTTCAAAGACATGCATGAAAGGAATATTTTGTGGATATTTTGAATAGAAAGTATGGTGAAATATTTAAAGACCAACAGTTTATTAAGAAATTTTGAAATATATTTTAGATAAATATAATGTAGGTTTAAAATTTAAAATTTAAAATATTTACATGTACTCATTACAATTAAAATAGTTAATATTTGCATGTAGGTATTATAGTAATATTATAGTTAATACTTACATCTAGTCAATGCTAAATCATTGAAATAAAAACATTATTTTAGTTTGGAAGGCATGCATGATAGAAATGTTTTTTTGGATATTTTGAATATAAATATTAGTAAAATATTTCAACACAAACAGTTTATTAAAAAAAAATTAAATACATTTTTTGACTAATATTTTGTACGAAATATTTGAAATGAAAATTTTTGAGGGAATGTTTTTTTGCGAAATTTTTTGGGGGGGGAATTTGGAGGGAAAGTTTTTCGCGAATTTCTTTGAGGGGGAAATTTGGAGGGAAATTTTCAGTATTAAAGCTATATATTGTAACCTATTCTTGTTGAAAGCCATGGTTTCTTCTGATAGCGAAGTTTTTATTTGTACAACATCAACATCTTCATCACGCAACAACTCTATTTAGAGTGATGAATATAACATGAGTTCGTTCACCATGAATAGAGAGTTGAAAAATCGACTTGGTTGTAATCCTAAAGATGATGAGAACAAAATTGATGAGGTGCAACAAAATGAAATTTTTGTAAATCGAGAGCCAGTTATACCACATACTCTTAATCTTAAGGATTATGAAAGCAACAGTGATGAAGGGCATGATGAAGAATTTCCAAAGTCAAGAGTTTCACTTCGTCCTAATCCCAAGGATTATGAGGACACCATTGATGAAGAGGGAGATGAAGAATATCCACTTCATCTTAATCCTAAGGATTATGCGAGAACGACAGATGAAGAGGGGAATGAAGAATTTACAGAGTGAAAATATCCACTTTGTCCTAATCCTGAGGATTATGCCAGAACCACTAATGAAGAGGGGGATGTAAAATTTCCAGATTCAAAATATCAAATTCATCCTAATCGTAAGGATTATGCGAGCACCACTAATGAAGAGGGGAATGATAAAATTTTAGAGTCAAAACATCCACTTCGTCCCCAGCACCACTAATGAAGAGGGAAATGAAAAATTTACAGCGTCAAAATATCCACTCCATCCTAATCCTAAAGATTATGCGAGCACCACTTATGAAGAGGGGGATGAAAAAATTCTAGAGTCAAAATATCCACTTCGTCTTAATCCTAAGGATTATGCGAGCACAATAGATGAAGAGGGGAATGAATAATTTTTAGATTCAAAATATGCACTTCGTCCTAATCCTAAGGATTATGCCAGCACCATTGATGAAGAGGGGAAAGAAGAATTTGCAGCATAAAAATATCCACTTCGTCCTAATCCTAAGGATTATGCGAGCACCACTGATGAAGATGGGGATGAATTTCCAAAGCTAAAATTTTCACTTCATCCTAATCATAACGATTATAAGTTCATCACTGATGAAGGGGGGGATGAAGAATTTCCAATAAATATAGATTCAAGGCATTCACTTATTCCTAATCCTAAGGATTATGAGAGCATCAGTGAGGAAGGGGAGGGGCAAGATGAAGAAATTCTAGTGAATACAAATTCAAAGCTTCCACTTATGCCTAATCCCAAGGCTTATGAGAGCACCACCGAGGAAGGGGAGGATCAAGAGTTTCTTGCAAACGATAATTTTAGAGGCATAGATCTGAATATTGCATTTTCTCTAAGTGATCATTTCAAAGACACTCATGGTGATGAAGAATTGAATCCTCCCAGGGAGGAATTTGAAAGCATAGGTCAAGATGGTGAAGAATTTCTTCTGAGTCGGTGTTACAAAAGCGCCGATGATTCTTGTGAAATGTTTTCTTCAAGTGATGATGGTAAAGAAAATTTTCCAGGCAATGATGTTGATGAATTTCTTAACTATGTTGAGGATGATGATAGTGGGGATAATATTCCTCCTAATGGTGATGAAACCACTTTTACAAATGATGATGGAATGATGAAGCCGTTGCAAGAAAATATTGCAACTAGGAGTAGGAGTAGACCTTTTCATATCAATCCAAAACATTCCAGTTATAAAAGGGTGAGGAAAAAATGTCTCACAAAAAAAAGTTATGTCGTTCATTTGATTTCAAGTGAATGTTGTCGAAAAGATTGCTTGAAACATATGGATTTCAACTTTGTTTTGTAGAAAAGGAAAACATATATGTCAATGAATAAAATCATGCGAAATTCATATTTAGTGGGTTGCATGCAATCTACACGAGCAGGTTATGATTATCATATTGGGAATGTATTGCTCTATATAAAGGCATTCAAAATGTTGCATTCAATTGGTAATTTTCGTTTGTCAAGAATCCAGGAAAGATTGGAAAAGGATCCCACATATTATTCAGAAGTACGTTATAAACGGGAGGTGGGGCCGTTTGCAAATACTGCTAAGACATGGGTGAAATATTTCTTTTCAAATCATGGAGAGTGTATTCCAAATAAAGACACAATACATATTCCAGATAATTTCTCGAGACGAGAAATATTCATGTTATACAAAGATAATTGGTAATTTTATTACATATTATTATTTTACAAGGTTATGGAAAACTGGATTCAACAATGTTCGTATTCGTAAGAATACAAGGATGGGGGTTTGCAGCACATGTGCTTCTCTTAAAGAAAAAAGAGATAAATGTCAAGGGGCAGAAAGAGGTATGCATTCAAAACATTGTTTTTTAAAATTGGATACTTATCAACTATGAAAATATATTTATTCATATGTTTCTTTTATTTTATGTACATATTCCGTTGTCAAAGAACTTCAAGACCATCGTAATCAACAAACAAGTGAAAGACAAAAGTTGTATAAACATCGAAAGAAGTGTTATGATCATCCAAATAAATATCTGGGATTGATAATTGATGGTATGGAAAAAAAAACACTTCTTCCACATTTTGTCCGCACGCCAAAACAATTACAGGAGGAAAATTTCATTCAGTTTCAGTTGGTTGGTTGTATGGTATTTAATGAGAAGATGTTTCCAAGAGTTTTCTTCACAACTCCAAACATTCACAATGATGCAAATCTGACCATAACTATAATCCATGATGTGGTTACTCATTGGTTTGGTATTCTTCCTGAAGTTTTGTATTTACAATTAGACAACACAAGTCATGAAAACAAAAATCAAGTTCTTTTTGGGTATCTAAACATGCTCGTTGAATTGGGGATTTTTAAAAAGATAAAGGTTGGTTTCCTTTTTGTTGGGCATACTCATGATCATATTGATCAAATGTTCAGTCATTTTTCAGTAACATTGAGGAGGAAAGGTGTTGGGAGCCTACCATCATTAATTGAATGTATTAAGAAATCGCACATTCCAGAGCCTGTTTTTCATGTGTTGGAAGAAACTATTGACATGCGAAGGTTTATTTTTGGATCGCATGGTGAGGAGAAATGCATTGAACAACTTAATGACATTAGCTTCCAACATCAATTTCATATCAAAAAAGTTGATGGGATAACACTTATATGGGGCAAGAAGTATTCAACTGTTGAAGAATGGGGACCATCATCATGTTTAGCATTTTTGAAGTTCATTCCAAAGCATCCAATAATTTCATCGAAGATATTGTTATTACAGTTAGTTGCTGAACTCCATAATGGACGAAGGCATAAGATAGACATAAACTATTCTAAATGTCTAGAGGAAATTAAAAGATATATTAGAGATACATATGAGTACTTCGAGGTTGCTGATTCTGTTTGGTGGGAGTATTTTTTCAGTAATCAAAGTGAGATGATTTCAAGATCAATAAATGTGGATACGCTTTTGAAGACTCCATTTTTTTTGCCACAAAATATGCCAAATGAACATCAGGAAACACACATTGTTGAACAACAACAACCTCAAGCTATTATTAATTCCCCACAGGTAGAGGAAACAGAAATATATATTGGTTCTAGAAGATCATGTGCACAACGTGAAGCCATGGAAGACCTTCACAGGGGTTCTATGCAGGATTTTAAGGAGGGTTGCATGATAGCAGTGTTAGCAAATGAAGATCCACTTAGCTATCCATTCTGGATTGCCAAGGTTATAAAGGTCATTAAAGAAAATGAAGATATTACAACTGTTGATGTACATTGGTATGCCACAAGTACCCACCCTTTCAATGGTGTGTACAAGCCTGAGATGGTAGTTGAAAAAGAATTGGCAAAAGGAGAAAAATAAAGGGCACAAATATAAATCTTCACCGCACAGTTGTCTTAAAATTGGAGGATGTTGACATACTTGTGTATGACTTCAATTTGACAAAGAGAGGAACTCTTCGATTGCAGACCATAAATATTTTGAAGAAATTGATACCAGAACAATTACTGTTGAGATGGGACTCTATAGAATGTAGTCGTAGATCTACAAGATTTTTGAACTCTGAAATGGTGGGCATGCATGTTGACTCAGATGGAGCACTAGTTGATGAAAGAGAAGAATATGGATCATCTTCATCTGCATCGAGCCATTCATCTGAAGATGTAGGTTTTGATGGTGTGCCAGAACCTATGGTTGATTTTGAATAACTATCTACGACACTTTTATGTAATTGATGTTTGCATGGTAACTTGAAATAAAATTTTTGACCTCCATCTCATTTTTCGTGAAGTTATGATGCATTTCTATGTTTGTTGGATTATATGCTTTAATTATGAAGAATTCATCTCTTTAGAATATCGACAACACAACAATGAATTACAAAAATAATTTATGTTATATTCAATGTACCAATGTTGATATTTTGATTATAAGTAAAATAGAAAATAGAAACTAATGTTGAATTTTTAGATTATGCAGTGATATTACCATGATATTATGTATTGTTACCATTTGGTATAAGATACTTTTAAATTTTTTAATAATTATATGCGTCATTGAAAGGGGACACTTTGTTTTGATGCTTGATTTTTAGGTTTTGGTTGAAATTAGATTTAAATTTTTCTTATGCTAAGATTTGAAAAAAGATAAGTTTGTATCCTTTAAAATTAAAATTACTCTTACTTGTTTCTGTTCAATGATAATTTTTTCATTTACTTGTTCATTTCTTTAATTTTTTTAAGTCTTATAATTTCTCCATAACTTCATTGTTCAAGTATGTTGAAAACTTAAGATTGAAAAGCTTTAGATTTACAACTTGTCATTAAGGTTTTTATGCGCTACCAAATTTTATCTTTAATGTTATGGTTGACAATAATTACAATTTTAGGGTTGTTTAGAGTCAAGATATTTTATGTTTAACAACATGGTTGAAAATTGTTCGAAATGATAAGGCCTTCAAATGTGTTTTTGTTTATCTTTAACATCATCTATAAATTTTTTTAGAAATTTACGATTTTAAAAAATTTCCTAATATGTTGTCTTTAATTCCATTGTTACAAGTGTCAAAAGTATGACACAATTATTTTTTTGTTATTCCAACATCAACTGGTTTTGTTTTGAGGGTGTTTTTTCAATTCTTTTTTCAAGAAACAATTTTTTTTTTAGCATAATTTTATAAAATGTTGAAATTTTACCTTAAAAAAAAACCAAATGCGTTTTGGAATACACACTTTTTGTTTTTGGGGTGTTTTTTCATGTTTTTTGAGTCTTTTTGGGCTAGAGTTCCCGTTTTGAGGTAATAGTTCCCGTTTCATCGGTAACTATGTTATGAAATAATTTTCACTAAAAAAGAAATAATTTTTAACTATTTACATAAAAAAACACATTTTGAATATAGAAATAACTGAGAAAATACATGTTTTGAGTATTTTTTTGCTAAAAGTGACATGTCAAATAAACCATTTTTATAGGAAAATAATAACAAAAAAAGTATAAAAATTAGCAATTTTTGTGAATCTTTAGTCAAAAGTTAATAGTAATTACATTTTTTTTCAAAACTTACATGATTCAAATAAAAATGAAGTGAAAATCACATTATAGAAATAATAAACATATAATAACAACAATTGAGTATTTATTTCTTCTCATAGAATGTCAAATTCAAAACATTACAAGTATAACTTACTAGTAGTTACAAAAATGAGCTTCATTTGGTAGCTTAACTAAAACTTAATCAATAATATCACATAACCCAAAATCTTATTCTTCAAGAGATTCATTATTGTCCTCTTCCACAATATTTTCATTATTGGCTTCAGTTTCATCATTTTCCTCTTCTCATGGATCTCTGATGTCTGGAAATGTCCCAAAGTACACATTTCCAATCATTCCATATAATGGTGGTCGAGCCAGGTCACTCATGCTACAGGCGGATGCGCCCATGGGGTGACATGTGCACATTTCCAACAAATATTGTTTCTAGGAGTAGGAGTAGACCTTTCCGTATCAATGCAAGATGTTATAGTTATACAAGGGGTAGAGTAGTATATCTCACGAGAATAAGTTCTATTAGTGATCTCATTTAAAGTGACTATTGTAAAAAGGACTGCTTGAAACATATGGATTTCAAATTTGCTTTAGATAAAAGGAGGAACTATTTTTCAATGAATAAAAGCATCCAAAATTCATATTTATTGGGGTGCATGCAATCTACACTAGCAGGTTATGATTATCATATTGGGTCTTTATTTCTCTGTAGAAAGTATTTCAAAATGATTCTTTCAACTCACAATTTTTGTATATGAAGGATCCAAGATAATTTGGAAAATGATCCTACATATTATTCAGAAGTTCGTCATAAACGAGATTTTGGGTCGCTGAAAAACACTTTAATGCCATGGCTGCAAGACTTATTTTCAAAACATGGAGAGTGTTTCCCAAGTAGAGATACAATACATATTCCAGATAATTTCTCAAGAAGAGAAATCTACAACTTATACAAGGAATATGCAGAAGGTGTTGAAGGAAATGGTTGTTTTATTACACATCAATATTTAGTGCATATATTGAGGAGATAATTCAACAATGTTTTTATTCCTAAGAAGAAAAGGATGGGGGTTTTTAGTACATGTGATTCTCTAAAATAAAAAAGGGATAAATGTCAACGAGTAGAAAGAGGTAATCATTCATAAATTTATTCTTTTAGATTGTATAGTGATCAAATATGAAAATTTATTTATTAATACATTTATTTTATGCTATGTGTAGATTCCATTTTTAAAGCCCTTCAAGAGCATCGAAAACAACAAAAAAGTGAAAGGAAAAAGGTGTAAACATATCAAGAGAAGTGTTATGATAATCCAAATAAATATTTGGGTTTGATAATTGATGGTATGGACTAGAAGAAAACACTTCTACAACATTTTGTTCGCACACCTAAAAATTTGCAGGAGGAAACTTTTATCCCGTTTCACTTGGTTAGTGGTATGGTCTTCAATGGGAAAATGACGCCAAGAGTTTAATTCACAACTCCAAATATTCATAATGATGGAAATATGACAATAACCATAATTCATGATGTGCTTTCTCATTGGGGTGGTAATCTTCCTGACATTTTGTATCTACAATTAGACAACACTTGTTGTGAAAAAAAAATCAGATTGTTTTTGGATATCTAAACGTACTTGTTGAATTGAGATTTTTTCATAAGGTAAAGGTTGGTTTCCTTCTTATTGGGTACACTCATGGCCATATTGATCAGATTTTCAGTCATTTTTCAGTAACATTGAGGATGAATAATGTTGGGATATTTCCATTATTAATTGAATATATTAAGAAATCATATATGCCAGAGCCTATTTTTCATGTGTTAGAAGAAAATGTTAACATGCAAAGGTTTATTCTCGGATTGCATGGTGAGGAGAAATGCATTAAACAACTTAGTGAAATTGGCTTCCAACATCAATTTTGTATCAAACAAATTCATGAGAAAACACTTATATGGGGCAAGAAGTATTCAAGAACTGCATAATGAGCACCATCATTAGGTTTTGAACTTTTGAAGTTCATTCCAGATCATCCAATATTTGCGTCAAATATATTTTTATTACAATAAGTTGGTGAAGTTCATAATGCATGAAGGAAAAAGAGAGATATATATTATACTGAATGCCTTGAAGAAGTTAAAAAAACCATTAGATATACATATGAGTACTTTGATGTTGTTGATTCAGTTTGGTGGGAGTCCTTTTTCAATGATCAAAGTGATATCCTATCAAGACTAGAAAATGAAGATATGCTTTCAAGGACTACATTTATTTTGCCACAAAATGTGTCAAATAAATAGGAGGAAACAAACATTCTTGAACAACAACAATCACAGAATATTATTAATTCTACACAGGTGGAGGAAAGAGAAATGTATATTGGTTCCAGAAGATCTCATGTACAACATGAAGCCATGGAAGACCTTTACATGGGTTCAGTACAGGATATTAAGGAGGGTTTCATGATCGCAAGCTTAGCACATGATGATCCACATGGATATCCATTTAGGGTTTCCAAGGTTATAAAGGTGATTCCAGAAAATGAATATGTTACGGGTGTTGAAGTACATCGGTATGCCACAAACACACACCCATTCCATGGTGTGTACAAGCCAGAGATGGTAGTTCATAAAAAAATTGGCGGAAAGATAAAAATAAAGGGTACAAATATAAATCATCACAGCATAAACCTCTTAAAATTGGAGGAAGTTGACATACATGTTTATGACTTCAATTCAACAAAGAGAGGAACGCTTCGCTCCAGGACAATACAGATTCTTAAGAGGTTGCTACCACAAGAAACAATGTTGAGATGGCAGTTTGCTAAACTCAGTCATAGATCTAGAATAATTTTGAAACCTCAAGTGGTGGGCTTGCATGTTGACTTAGATGGGGCACTAGTTGATGAAAGAGAAGAATATGGAACATCTTCATCTACATCTACTCATTCATCTGAAGATGTGAATTTTGATGGTGTGGAATAAAATATCAGTTATTTTAAATAATTGTGTAAGATAATTGATACAAATGACATTTTAATTGAGAAATGCAAATGATATTTTAACTTCCCCATGATCTTACATGAAGTTATGAGTCATTTTTATGTTTTTTGGATTATATCTTTTAATTATGATGAATTCATTTGTCTAAAATATTCAGAATGAAACAATAAATTGCAGAAAAGTTTATGTTTGATTGGGTTATTTTAGTCATATAATTTTTTCATAATATCACGGTTGAAATATGTTGAAAAGTTAATATTTTTTAATTCTATGGGTGAAAAATTGTGAAATTTATTTTTATATTTAACATTATGGTTGAAAACAATTAGAATTTTAGGGATTGTTAGTGTCGTAATATTATATTTTAAATGACATGTATACAAATTATTAGAATTTTAATGTGATTAAAATCACATTATTTTATATTTAACATCACTGATAAAAACATGTTGAAATTGTACCCGAAAAATAAAAATGGTATTCTAGCACCAGCCATTGTGTGTTTTTTCCTTTTATTTGACACATGAAAATTGGTTTTACAGCCATTTTTAAAAAATGTTGCAAATTAACCCTGGAAAAAAAAACTCATTCTCGAATACACACTTTTCATTTTGTGGTTGTTTTTCAAGTTTTTTGGGGTTTTATTGGCCAGAGTTCCCGTTTTCAGTTTATAGGTCACGTTTGAAAGTTTACGTTAATTTTAATGGACATTCATTTTGAAGGTGTATTTTAGTACATCTAGGGTATAAGATAGCCAAGGCTATTTCTTATTCCTCTTGCTTCTTATTGACTTGAATTGTGTCCATTTGCAAATCAAAGGTGCGCAACACCTCACCCTTGAAGTCCTCCAACATTTTTCCAATCTCATGTTCGATGGAGGTGGAACAGGAAGGGCTATTGGTCAGACTCTAGCTAGCTCTTCCTTTCTTTTTGGCTACCCTAGAATGGTTCCTGAAGACAGTTTTGATGTCCTCATAAGGCAGTTGGTAAATATTTCCTCATGATAGCATATTAAGGGTTTCCATCACCTCCTCCGTGATCACTCAGAGAAGTAATAGTTTAAGTGATCTGGGATCAAAGGTGCAGTTCGGTATTTTGTAATATAACTGAAATATTTCCTCATAATATTCTATGGATTCATCATGCCCTAGAGTCATCCTAAATATTTCCCCTTTAGTTTCCTTGGAACTAAAATAGTCCCTGTACTTGTTGTTGAAGGCCTCTTGCATCTATGCCTAGGTAGTGATGTTGTTCCTAGGCAAAACCATGACCCAAAAAATATGCATCCTTGATGGTAGATGGGAATAACTTCAGCTTTTGATCATTTGAGGCATAGTCACATGTCTTATATACAACAAAAAATTCAAACATGAAAGTGTTAGGGTCCTCATAGGCAAGTCCATGGAAATGTGGAAGGGATGAGGGGTTGATGTTCTTCATCTTAGTTTCCCCATATCTCTCTCTAATGGGAAAAGTCCTTGGGTTCTAGTCTTAGCCATGGCTTGGATTGGTGAAGAATAATCCTCTGCTGAAACATGTTCTTCTCCTTCTCCAATAGGTTCTTCAAAGTTTTCAGAAGGCTCACCTATGGTGTGTTCAACCTCAAAGTCATCGAAGGAGAGTGAAGGGTGACTGTGTGGGGATGTGGGGTTTTTTGGTAAAAAAATTCCTTGATTATCCCTACTCCTACGAGGCACGAAAATCAAAATTTTTTGTATTTCTCAGTATTTTTGAAATTGCATGTAAAATAAAATAAAAAATAATGCTAAAACAGAATCGAAGCATCTACTTAGACACCTCCCCACCAATGATGCCAAAAACTGGTGAGCCCTGGTATTGTACCAAGAGTGTTACATCTCCTAGAGGCTTCTCTACTTTACTTTATCAACCTGGGGTTCATACAAACTTAGAGGTGACAATGCTATATACACAAAATATGCATTCTATTCATGTCATCCTCTTGTGAGTGCTACTAAAGGGTGTTATTTCTAGGTTTTCTGAGTGAAGTTTGTCACACTTCAGAATTAGACCTAGAAGTACAAGGGACTAAAAAAAATTACTCTATCAAAAATCAAAGGAATATTCTAAAGAAAGAGGATACATCTAGATATTTTGCAAAGAAAGAAATCTACAATGTAGGTTATGGCAAGAAATAGAAGCAAACTAGGAAACATCCATGAAGTAAAGTGTTGAATTGAAATTGAAGAAAGAAGACTAATCCAATCACACATTGTTGGGTCAAATTGCTAAAAAAAATCTAACTACTTCAATTTTTAACTATTGTTCCTTTAATCACACATCTAGTCATGACCTAACTATGCTTGTAAATACTATGGTTTTCATCCAAAGGAAAAGGCACTAAGGTGACTTAGGAAGGTCTTGGACTCATGGATGTAGGGTTGAAGGGGCATTTATGGTTATGGAATATTTAGATGAGTTGGAGGGTGGTTTCTAGGCTGAAGAAGAGGCCAATTGGTGTTGCTACGGGTTTCCTGTAGTGCTACGGGAAAGTCCCAAATTGCTAGAAGAAACAAACTGAGGGTAGTATGAGGCTAAATATCGTGGGAAAAAGTGTAGGGGAGGCGGAATGAAGGTGAACTTGGATGGATGGAAGGTGGAAAACCCCTTGTCTTGTTAGCAAATTATATATTATAGGGAAATACAACACATAAAATATATATGCAGAAACAAAAACACAAGAAACACATAAAACTAAAGAGACACAGATATACGTGGTTTTCCCAGTTTGGGCTACGTCCACCCTGAACAGCCAGTCCTTCCTTTCTATTATCCAACAAAATGAAGAGACACAACCTACAACAGATCCGCTGTAATATCATATGTTCTCTCTCACAGTCTCCCTATCTGTTTCTCGCTCTAAGAATACACATACAATACACAACTACAATACAATACCCTCATAAAAGACGAGGGGTTTCCTTCTAGGGAAAAAAACCCTAAATTAAACATAACTTCTACCGTCAGATCATCCGCCTAATGAATGGCCCAGATTGACTAGAGATTACAATACTTTTATAAGGCAATTTTACATCTGTTTTTAGCTTCGGGCGCACAACCCCCCTTGAAACCCCTAGGCATCGTTTAATTACGGGCGGCGTTGCCGCCACATTCAGGTACATGAGTCCAATGCCACGATACAAAATAAACAAGATAATCAGGCTCCACACCCAAGATGGCCAAGCTCAGAACCTCTTGGAAATCCTGTCTTACACGTCTAGGGTTGCTCATGGTGTGAAGGTGAAAATCTAAAAAACAAGTCTGAACATGATTTGGTTGAAAGAAGGCTGATGAAGGGTGAGAAATGAAGCTATGGGTGCTGGTGAAGTTCTCCTCTGCGATGCTACTTGAAACTGCAAGCGAACTACCTGTTCATGCAACAGAAATTGTCAAATATATGATAAAGAAGATGGAAAATATGAGTGGAATTTGAAAGGAAAACATACTTAAGAATTCAAACATAAATATCATTAAATATTATCAGCATGTTCATGACACTACAACAACCTATCTATTATTTCCAAGAAATCATAAACTAAAGATAAAATTTAGGCCTGTGGTGAAGGTATGCCCTTATCAAGCTCCATTGCAAGAGATGAGAAAGGGAGGCTTTGACACACAAATTTCTGAGTTTATATGTTACTCTACCAACATATATGTGTGCATAACTACAAAAAAGATAAAATGGAAGCAAACTAAAAACAATAAATTGAAATGTAAACAAACTAGCTAAAACTCATAAAGCAAACTAGCTACAATGGCATAATAATAAGCATGAATACACAAGAGATACTAAGGCCAATGGATTGGGCCCTAACCCACAAGGCTAGTCCTATGAAACTAAAACAGTGACGGAAAATATAAATACTCATCTTATTGCAGAAAATAGTCTCATTACATTGCCATGAAAGTCTCAAAAACCTATTAAAAGAGCTAAGAGCCTACTAGCTTCCTCCAAAATTCAAATCCTAATGAGCTCTTGATCTCCCCTATTTAACATAAAGGGTAGCTACCAAAAACTCCCTAAAAATTAGGTGATGTGTCCCCTTTGAATGCAAGATAAGTGGAGCTTTGGTGCACTTGATATCCCACTTGCTTGGTTGCCTTTGATTTTGAGCTGTTGGAGGGAATCACAAGGATCCCTTTGCTGCCTTTGGGATTTAAGAAGGTGGAAAACCCTCTTGAGTCCTAGAATATCTCCTTGCTGTCTACTATGATATTTAATTTGAAAATCTTAAACAAAAATGAAATATCTTTGTGATTATACTACATTTAAACCATATTAGGCATTCGAAGTATGAAAATCCTTGATCACCATCTACATTAGTAACATATGACTATAATATAATCAAATGTGAGAAAAATATGCTAATAAGGAAAAGAAGGTGACAATTAGCCCCTCCAATTATAACAAATTATGGATCTCATCATATCTTATTTCATCTAAAATTCTATTTAAATTTTGTTATAATAGAACTTTTAAATGTAATACTATTTTTTAAGGTGGGACCCCTTATTATTTTTCATTACTGTCTCAAAATTCAACATCCATTTTCCATATTTTATCAAATAAGCATATCTGTACAAATATTTTATAATTATAGCCTTATTATCAATGAATAGAAGTTTAACCTCCACGAAGACGAAAAAAATAAAAATATTATTTTCTAATGTAATATTATAAACTAGTATTGGAAATAATATTAATTCTAGTATTGGAAATATCCTATATTTATTTTAAGTCTAGTTTGGAACATAATAAGTGAGTTCTTATATTAATCAAAAAAATATTACAAGGTGAATGAGTATGATTAAGTAGAGGAGGCATAATATATACCTCCGGTTTCGTGCATAACATTAGAAAAGAAAACATATGTCTCATAACATTAACAAAGAAATCATATGTTCCATTGATTAGGAGATCACGTGTTATGCTCAAAATTGAAAGTGCTCCAAACTGGTCTGAACCTGAGCAACTGGAAAGGTCTATTTGTTGCGATTTTGGCGCCATGAGCGGTTCGAAAAACCGATGTCATATGAGGAAGATATCGCGTTCTCCCCGTTTTCCCAAACATCAAAATTTTTTGACTGGATGCCTAGTCACCATGTAGGTACAGTCAGCAGGTATATTGCTACACAAATTTTTTTCACTATCCCTGCAATCCCCATCTCACCCATTGGAGGGTCATTTCTGTGATCAATAAGCAGTGACATTCCTTGCAAAAACCATCATTGTATCCCTTTACATGAGAGAAATATTCCTTCTGTTGACAATTCCCTCAGTAGAGACTCAAAAACCATTTTTTTTGCCTTGGCGCGGGTAGTCAGTTATACCCTCACACCGAAGAGGAAGATTAACACTATGCCCAGTGCCAGCTGGCGCTCTGTCCTAGTTTTCCACTCGCGCGAAGCTGGTTATGAAATGTTTTTTAAAAATAGAGGTGGATATTCCACTCTAACCACTTTGAGGATGAGTTATTGGGAGTGGTTGAACTGAATAAACCACAGAATCCCTCTAGTTTATGGTTTCCACCTCTTATGGGAACTCCCTAAAAGATAGACCTCCCTCCCACCTTTGTAGGGATCCTAACATCCTCCTTTTCCTCTATAAAAAGAAGCTATCTCTCTTTTCATAAGCTGGCTAAAGTTGGAGAATTTAACATACTATAGCAGAACTACTGGAGGGATAGACTAAGAAGGAATTATTTTGAGAGAGCTTGAGTCCATGTCTTTTGAGAGAGCTTGAGTCCATGCCTTCATCCCGTCTGAATTACCTGACGAGCATCTCAAACGTGCTCTGACTGAAACCCGTTGGAGGAGACTGCGACGTCAAAGCATTAGTTGTAACTCTTCCTTCTATCAATACATATATGTGACTATTGTTTGGTTCCCATTTTGTATTATGTTAGATGTTTAATGAAATATGATTAGCCCTCTTTTACTGGCTAGTAATTATGAGTGAAATTATTATGGTGTATGTTGTTCTTGCTTTATGTTCTATGTGCAGGTATCCAAGCATGACTGCGAAAGGATTGTGACTTTCCGAGACAAGAGCGAGAGGCCACCACCACTGCAGCAATGATGACAGTGTTGGTCTCAAGGTATGTTGATCTACCATGTCCCCTTTTCGTTCAATAATTAGGAATCAACACTCTAGCATGTCTCTTTGTTTCTAGACCCACTCTAGGGCTAGAGGGATCATCTCTGTCTGCAGAGAGGATTTAACTACTTAAAAAATTGGAGACTCCACTGGGGATCAATGCGAGTTTTTTGTTTCGTCTTGTTGGGTCAGTTTCAATAATTGATTTTATTATCTACATTTTTTGGTTTGCTTTCTTATTTTACATCCTCTGTTCAGTTCCAGAGTGTCAAGATTGACCTCTCCTCATTGAGTTTTGGTTTTCCCCCTTTTTCCCATAGTTGTCTGGCTTGGTGCATTTTTGATTTGAACAATCGCACTGATTGGCACAGGTTTCTCTTTTTACAGTCATGCCAACCCCTGTATGGAGTGGATTACAACCTTACAATCATGTCGACTCCTATAGGATTTGGTTTAACCTCGTTAATGAGTCTTTTGGTCAATTGTGCTTGCTTCTGGGTTGTTTTTTTATGTGTAATTACTCCTTTGGGACTATTTTGACTACTGTCGAATTTCTTTTCTCAGTCGTTTGTCCATATTATTATTAGTGTAAATTGAGGCCTTAGGTTTCTAAGGGTTTGGTTCACTAAGCCTTCTGTTTGGGAACCAAGTCATTTTGATTATTTCCAGTCTAAGTCTTGGATCGATTGCACTTACTTTTATTGATCTTTTTGAGTGATTGCTTTCGTTGCAGAGTCATTTCGTTTCTTGATTGATTCTTTTACTTATTGATCCAAGCATAGATTGCATTGCTTGTTTTGGGTCATTTTGAAAACTTTTTCTTGGTTTGGAAGATTGCAACATTAGTTTGAGTGCTTTTTTGTGTTTGTTTTGTGTTTTAATGAGTCATACAATTTCGATTCCTACACAACACTTAAGCTATTGTTTGTTTTCATTTTTTCATGTAATTAGTGCATCATGTACTTCTTTTCATTGAAAATAAATAAATAAATAAACATATTTTGCATTCTTTGTTTGCACCGAAAGTGAAACATTCTTTTGCATAACTAGCATCTGATTGTCTAGAAAAGAGTTTCATTTTCGTTTGATTGTGTTAGATGAATTAGTGGATTTCTTCGCATATTTTCATTTTTTTATTTTGTTTGAAAGATATCTATCCTTCTCGTAACTAGCATTCATTGAATTGGAAATGATGTTCATTTGCATATAGTTGCATATAGGAGATTGTCAAATGACATTCAATAGGGACTTAAAACTAAGACATAATCCAAGATCAACTTTAAAATTTATTCAATCAACCTAAGGAAGGATTGAAACCTAACGAAACATTTTAGTGGTCTAGGCTAGTGACATGTTCCGACATCTTAAAACCTAGTAGTTGTTGTTCACCATCTGGCTTTAGATAGCGCTAGTATGGACTTGTGCTCCCCATACCGTCGAGTATATAAAGGGAGATCCCTCTAGGTTGCAATATTTTTATACATAGAAAGCCGAGTCTGCCGCCTTGTAACCGTGATACACTAAAAACAGCACTCGGGGAGACTACCTGCACGTACGTCAAGTCCTTGGTCATTTCTGTTTCATTTTATGACCAAGGTGTATATGGCATTTCTTGGAAACTTGGCACACCCTCTTGCTTAGATTACCTGAGTAGTCATTTTGATCTTCTCGTGACTCTATAAAAAGTGAAAAGATCATCGAGTGCTTGTCCTTTCACGCTCGTTCAACTTTAAAGTGATAGATTCACCTTTTGCTTGTTTCTCGAATCTTGAAATATGAAATGACAGAGTTTTGTTTCGATGTCTTAAAATATTACTTGCCCATGAAATATTCTTGGTTAAATTTATCTTCTTTAGCATTTTTTTTTACGATTGTTTCCAATGGAAATGTTTGTGGAGTTTACCAACCAAGGAATCCCCTCCGAACAGAATCCTGGTCCTTTTCCTTCTTTTGGAAATGTTGGTGCTCCTTCTATGGCGAAATTGTCACTTCCAAGCTTAACTGTTGGTTTTCCTGTGTGCTTATTCTCCACCTCTGTGGTCTCGAGTATTCCACCCTCTATACAACCATATCCTCCACCTGAACAACATCATGTTGATTCTAAAGTGGGCCTCTCCGATTATTCTCCTATTTCTTCGTCCTTATCTTCTACTTCGCCTGGTGAAAGCCTAGATTCTAGCAAGCAGGTGACTAAGAAGAAGAAGAAGAAGACGAAAAAGAAGAAGTCAGATAAGAGAGAGGCTAACTCTACAGTTATTACGCCTAAGAAACCTTCCTTTGATAAACCATCAAACCTTCCATGGAAGGTAAAATTCCCTTTCATGTTGTGCAAAGGTGACCATCTTCTTCAAGACTGCCTTGGCATTCCCAAGGTACTGGAAGCATGGTCCAACAGCCGCTCATCGTTTCCTTTGGCTTCTGGAAGTCATGTTGCTGGCACATCTTCGACTAGTAATGATAAGGCTCGTAAGAAATAGGATAAGATCACAAATCTCTGTAAGTTGTGTGAAGGGAATCATCCCATTCACCTTTGTCCATACATGGATGAAGAAAATAAAGTGTTGGACAAACCTACTATTTCTGCACTCTGCCTTCTAGGTGGTTACCAGACGCTTTCTTCGAGTCCTCCGCTAGTTGATTCAACAATCGATGAAGGGTCATCCTTGGTCGATCCCGTTTCCTCGGAAATTAAAATTCAAGAATCCATTCCCAACCAACCATTGGTTGCAGAATCGATTGATGTGATCCCACCCATGGTTCATTAGGTCTTTTCCATCGAGAGTGGATCTCCTTCCCCCCACGTTCTTCTTGTTTCTTTAGATTCCTCGGACTTGGAGAAATATCCTCCCGTCCCTGTCACTCAAGAATTTTCTCTTCTTGCTCCCATGTCTGTGGTCCAGGAGGATGCTCATCTTACTCCTGTAACACCAGGGGATGACCATCTCAGTTTTATGGTACCCCCTCCAAGTAGTTTGGTCACTTCCTTTGATTGGATTCGGTTTGCAGGATACCGCCTTCCTTCTTATGTGCCTTTTGAGATCATGGTACATGCCTTTGATATGGTCATACCTAGCATGATTATAGATGAAGGCGTGTTTGTTAGTATTCTGTATTCAACTACTTGGAAAGCTTTTTCTTCTCCATCGCTTGTGCCTGTTACACAGAATCTGTTGGCCTTTAACAGAGGAAATAGTCAATCGTTGGGGATGCTTCTGAAGTTTCTTATTATGTTGGGAGGAAAAACCATCTATATGGACATGATGGTGGTCCAAGGTGCCTTGGATTTTAATTTACTCTTGGGACGCAACTATGCTTATTCCATGGACGCGGTTGTCTCTCCCCTCTTTCATGTGATCTGTTTTCCACACAAAGGTCGAATCATGACCATTGATCAACTTTCATTCTTTGGTCCTGACATGACATCTGGTCCACCATCATCCCTTCTAGGTCTTTATCCGCCGGTTGTATCTTCTCTGATGTAGGTTAATTATGTGGCTACCTATCCCATGCCCACATTCAGTGATAGTGCTGTTGTGCATCATGTGTTGGGGGAATTGGGTCTTGATTTCCAAGATGTTGTTCTCCCATCAGATGTGAACCTCTTGGAATCCATGAATTCTTATTTGACATGATGATTTGTCTTCAGAGCATACTTCGTTTTCTTGTGTCAATCTCCTTAAAAAATGAAACAAGCTATCGGAGCATAGTTCGTTTTCTTGTGTTAAGCTCCTTAAGAAATGAAACAAGCTGTCGGAGCATAGTTCATTTTCTTGTGTCAAGCTCCTTAAAAAAATGAAACAAGGTGTCATGAGGACAGTTATTTTAATGTTTCAACCTCTTTAAAACAATGAAACACATTCCCATTCAATTCCAGTCTTTTCCAGATCTCGTAAAATCCCAGTCGAGTCTTTCTCTTGATCTTGTAATTGAACCCTCACTCCATTCATTTCATATGGATTGAAGCTTGGGGGGCATATACCTCGAATTGAGTCACCATGCTCGAGGCATGCCCAATTTTTCAAGCATAGTTTGTTTCTGTTTCAAGATTGTGTAAAAATGAAACCATTACCATTTATCTCTCTTGTTTTCCATTTTATTAGCTTGTTTTTCCATATGAGCCTTGGTTTTCTCATTTCGTCATCACCATTTTCTTGGCCGATCATATGCCTTCACTTGATTGTTTTACCCATTCCTGAGGTACTACTGCAATGAGTGGTCTTGTTAGCCAGTCTCTTGAACTTTATTTGTTTTGAGTAGTTCTGCCATCATCAGAACTAGTTGCTACCCGTAATACCACTCATTCCTCTAGGAGGAGTCATCTTTCAGCTCTTTTTTGACTCTCTAAAATTGAAAAGATTGTCGAGATTCTTGTCATTTTGAACTCGTTGAATGGCAGTGAAATGATATCTACCCAGTATACATTTACCCATTTTTCAGGATGGGATAGATTATTTACGAAAAAGGAATACATTAGCCTATCATGACTAAGAGGTTATTTCAGATATTTTTTTCTACAATTTCGGATCTGAGACTATTTACGAAAAGGGCCATGCTGGAGTTTTCTTTTCTGCTTTCTTTTCAAACTCTCTAAACATGAAAACATGCTAAGTTATCCCTATGTTAGACTCATTAAACTCTGATGACATCGGACTCTGTCACCATGACGTTACTCAAGTTACTCCTTCCTAGGGCTCGTAAAATGTACTAGGTTGGATTTTTTCGAAGGAAAAACTTAAAGCACAATCATATGCTATCCCCTTCAAGCTTGTTTTAAAAAAAATAATTGGGGTACTCACTAGAAATGGTGGCAGAAAATGGAACCAAGTTTTAGTTATGTTGGCAGTATGTCACTCTTGAACATGGCACTTGTATGCATTCGTGTCGGGTTGGGGACATCTCATTCCATCATTTTTTCCTCCATGGGTTTGGGTAATCTATTTTGACCTCTCATCTGCTATTTTCCATGTCCTCATGACCTCAGATCCTTTGATGTCAAATACTTCCAAATCCAGTGTCGTGCTGTTGATATGTTCAAGAGAAGTTTGCCTCTGCAGTTTTTAACCTCCCTCTGATTCTCTGTTGGTCCTATTTCATCATCATGTTCCTCTGTCTTGTATCGATGATGTGGGAAACATTATGGCCTACCTCTGATCAGGTCACTTCCTATTGACTTCAACTCATTATCCAGGAATTTGATCTAGAGACTCCCTTATGGTACCTTGGAGCTTGCATGCCTTAATGGTAGATTCTTCGCATTCGATGCAAGGTCCACATCATTGGCCTTCAATCGAATGATTATTCAGATGTTCGACGCTAGATCACTATTCACTTTCTGTGGATTGTACGGATTGTACCTTGAGATCCATTTTCATTATTATTGGTTTCTCTTATGCCTGTTAACAACTTTCATCATTGGCTAGTAATCAAGTGATTTTCTTACATGTTCGACTTCAGCTCATATATTCACATGCTTGAATATGTACTTGTTTAGGTCGAGATGGAGAGCAAGACCCTTGGTTTTGTCTGATAAAATCCAAGCTGCAGATTTTGGTGGATTATCATGACTTATTGCATGACTATTTTTATTGGATGGCTGCGACCATACCTGAGTCTATTTTTTGATCCTTATTGCTGGATGCCTGCATCATACCTCAGATCTCAGTTTTTATATACTCTATTCTGGATGGTTGCGGCCATACCACATGTTCATGTATCAGAGATATCAGTTGTATTCATAATCACAGGTTTTTTGATAGTGGTGTTTGGTTTGAACACGTTCTCATAAAGCATTTCGCCCTCCCTCTCCCTCATACCTCATTCTTTAGGGGGCATATGTTACAAAACACTTTTTTACCATTCTTGCAATACCCATCTCTCCCAATGGAGGGTCATTTCCGTGATCAATAAGCAGTGTCATGCCTTGCAAAAACCATCATTATATCCCTTTACATGAGAGAAATATTCCTTCTATTGACAATTCCTTGAGAAGAGACTCAAAAACCCTCGTTTTTTCCTTGGCATGGGTATTCAGTTATACCCTCGCGCCGAAGAGGAAGATTAACACTAGGCCCCGTGCCGGCTGGTGCTTTGTCACAGTTTTCCACTCGCTCTGAGATGTTTATGGAATATTTTTTAAAAATAGAGGCAGAGATTCCACTCCAAGCACTTCGAGGATGAGTCGTTGGGAGTGGTTGAACTAAATAAACCACGAACTCCCTCCTTTATTTTATGGTTTCCACCTCTTATGGGAACTCCCTGAAGGATAGGCCTCCCTCCCACCTTTGTAGGGATCCTAACCTCCTCCTTTTCCTCTATAAAAAGAAGCTACCTCTCTTTGCATAAGCTGGTTGAACTTAGAGAATTGAACATACTATAGAAGAACTACTGGAGAGATAGAATAAGAAGGAATTACGTTGAGAGAGATTGAGTCCATTTCTTTTGAGAGAGCTTGATTCCATGCCTTCATCTCATCCGAATTCCCTGATGAGAATTTGAGACGCGCTCCGACTGAACCCCGCTGGAGGAGACTGCGACATCAAAGCATTGGTTGCAACTCTTCCTTATATCAATACATATACGTGACTATTGTTTGGTTCCAATTTTGTACTATGTTAGATGTTTAATGCAATATGCTTAGCCCTCTTTGACTATCTAGTAATTATTAGTGAAATTATTATGTTGTATGTTGTTCTTATTTTCTGTTCTATGTGCAGGTATTCGAGCATGACTGCAAAAGGATTGTGACTTTTCAAGACAGGATCGAGAGGCCACCACCACTACAGCAATGACGACGGCATTGGACTCCAGGTATGTTGATCTACCATGTCCTCTTTTCATTCAATAATTAGGAATCAACACTCTAGCATGTCTCTTTATTTCTATACCCACTCTAGGGCTAGAGGGATCGTCTCTATCCGTAGAGAGAATTTACCTGCTTAACACATATTCCCGGAATATTCCATATTTGCACAACCAATGGGCTGGCACCATGTGGCTCAATCTGGGCCATTGAATGTTTGTGGTACAAAGTTGTTTTGAACCGTTGATGGTTTTGTAACTGGGCCAATGGATGAGCGACATGTGGCAAGCTCACAGGGTGCCACATGTCCTCAGGATACTATGTCAATTTTTTTATGGAGTCGGGGGGAGGGGGGGATGGGGTCAACCCCGCAACCTCCTGCCCGTAGCAAAGACCATCTACCAACTTGCCTACACAATGTTACTTACCATACAAAGGATGCTACTTCATGTTAAATTTTATTCGTTTTACATTCGGGGGTTTCGGAGGCAAGCCCTGAAGGGTGTTGGGTATGTGTTATATTCTTTCCACAACTAGCCCCACTCACTGTACGTTGCGCCGGGCACAGTAGGGGGGTCACAGGGGGGGCAGTAGCCCCCCTGTTAGAGTCCAGGGTAGTGCCTTGGCAAAAAAAATTTTGGTGTGCGGACCCACTCATATAGGTGGACCCACCCATGTTTTGTGCATGAGTTTGCACATGGTTTTGGGGTATGATGGTTTGCGTCCCCTAGTATTATGTAGATCCGGTCAAGGGAACTACAATTATGTTCTAATCCAGGGTTAATGGATTGGGCTTTATGTATGCTTCGGCATGTATATATATGTGTTGTAACACTAAAAGGAAATAATGCAAAAATCAACCTGGTCATCCCGATTTAGGATACAGGGGAAAATCTCTGTGTTTATTTGTTTTATGTTTTACGCTCTCGCTATTGTTTATTTTCTGTTATAATATTTGTGTGTAGATAATTTCTGTTCAGGGTTAAAACCTACAAAGGGACAGCACCCCCACGATGCACCCAAGCACTGGAATTGTGGCCTTAAACCAATGGTAAACTGTATTCATTGGCAGAGAATAGACCTGTCACATAGAGGAGTTTCAAATTTTTAAATGCTACGGTTGTGGAATAATGACACTCCGAATTCCTTCCGATAACACGAATTTTTAAACGATTAAGAGCGAAGGTTATGGCAGGGTCGGTATGTGACCACCCTGCCTATAAACTATTAATATTATTGTTAAATTTCTACCTAACTTGGAGCGTGCCCTTTAATTTGGTGGTTTTTTCTAAAACTAACTGCAGTTAAGTGCCTATCTCCAAATTTAGTGTAACTTTTTTAGTTGTCATTGGGAAAAATGCATGGGGGGGTCAATTTTTGACCAAATTTGGTGAAACAAGAGTCTACCAAGCCTAATTTGAGCATTCTGGAGCCATTGGTGTAGATAAAATAGCCATTAGAGGCCTGTAAACACATGTAATTTATAATTTTCAGTGTAATGAAAAATAGGGACATGCCATTGGGAGCTGGACCAACAAATGTAGCCCACGAGGGATGAACTAATTCATCATGCCTTCTGTGTAAAACTTATATGAGAATGTTTTTCTTTGTTATGCACTATTTTTCAATGTTTTAAGGCTTATTTTCATGCTTAAATTTCAGTAATTCATCTAATTTTCATGGTTAAAACTCTCATTTATTAAGCAAACATATGGAGATAAATTGTACATGTTTATATTACTGAAAGGACACTTAGCACAACAAAACTAATGCAATCCTTTCAGATCAAGTTGGTATCAGAGCTTGATTTTATCTCTGGTGTTTTTATGTGCAAATATTTGATAACTATTTGCAAGGGTTTTCATGCTTACTAGGCTCAAGCTTAAGAGAGGAGAAGGAAAATTGGTGGAAGCAAGAGGTTCTCAAAGCGAGCCACAACAAAGGAGGGAAATATTACCACATTCTCCACCACCTAGCTCACCTCCAAGAGAAGCAGAAGAAACATCAAGCATGCCTCCAGGAGAAGAAGAAACACATGAAGAGAAGGATCCGAAAGATGAAGAAAGAGTGTTCAGGAAAGCATTTTTTGACATGAATGAAATGGTGAGAATTCTTTATCAAGAAAAGAATGAAATACTAGAAGGAGAAGGATCCAAAATTCACAAGGAATTTTAGGGATCCTCATCCTCATCATTCTTCATCTTCAGTACATCAGCCATCTAAGTTAAAGAAAACTGGTAAAAGTTATTTTCTAAAACTTCATGTTAAGTTTGAATTGCCAATGTTTAATGTTGAAGTTAATGTAGAAAATCTTGATAATTGGATTAGGCAATTGGAGGTTCATTTGAGAATTTAGTACCTTCATGATGATGACACCAAAGTCTAACTAGCTTCTTTGAGGATGGAAGGTGCAACTCTTGTTTGGTGGGAAGCCAAGACAAAGGAGGAGAAAAAAAAAATGCTAATATTATTCTATCATGGACTGATTTGATTACTGCAATAAAACAACAGTTTTATCCATTAGCTCATATGCAGAAAGCCATAACAAACAGGAAAAATTTTAGATAATTGAAAGGAAAAAATGTACAAGGTGACACCCAATAATTTTGGAGAAGAGCTCTCTTATTAGGGGTAGCTTTTCAAAGTCAAGATACTTTGCTTAAGTACATAGGGAGCTTACATAGCTACCTTTGACATACTATCATCATGTTTAATCCTACAATTTTAGATGAGGTATGTGTTCAACACAGACATCTAGAAGCTAGAGGGAAAAATACTTTTGAAGAGGATAGAAACAAACCTTCTAAGGGGAAAAAAAAGAGAAGATATCAAAAGGAAAAGGAAAAAGAATGCATCTGTCAAGAAAGAGGGAGAGAAATTGGTTTGTAAACATTGTTCAAGAGAAGGCCATGAAGAGAAAAATTGTTGGAAACTACATCCTGAAAAGAGACCCAAATTTAACAATAACAAAGGGAAGCAGAAAATTGCAGCTACAACTCAACATGACCTAGGAGAGGATTAAGGTGATGAAACTAAAATTAAAACCATGTGATTGAAGAACATGAATGAGAAAGAAATTTAATTAAAACCCAGTACTAGTACTTGAAAATGTCACATAGAAGCTCGAAATGAAGACGAGAGAATTGAACTGTTTCATGTGAGGGTCATATCCAAACATACAAAGATTGATACACTGTTTGATAGTGGTTCAAAAATGAATTTAATATTTGAATAATTGAACAAGAAACTTAATCTTGAGACCATTCCACATCCAAAACCATATCCATTTGGGTGTATTTGTAAGGATGAAAATTTACAAGTTTCAAAGAAGTGCATATTGTGCTTTGCAATAACTGCACATTTTCTTGACACAATTGAATTAGATGTGGTCCCACATGATATTATAGGTGTTGTGCTGGGTAGTCCTTGTATGACAGGAAATCTATCTTCCATCACCATGAGAACAAATACAATTTATTTAAATATGGCAAGGAGTATATTGTTAGAGCACATCACAAGAGGAGAAATATTGGAATGGTAAATGTTGGACAGGTAACAAGGCTGGCAAATTCAAGTAATAATCTTGTTCTTCTAATGATTATGGATAAAGATGATGTTAATCATGAGTGATTTGAAGATTTTGATCCTAATTTGAAATCAGATTGATATGATGTAGTTGATGCACGTCATGAGATGTTTCAGGAGCCAATAGGATTTCCTCCTAAAAGGGAGATTCAACATGAGATTCAGTTTGAAAAATATTGTCCTCTTCCAAACATTGGCATGTATTGCATGTCGATAATGGAGAATGTTGAAATAAAGAGGAAAATCAATGAATTTTTGGACAGGGGACTAATAAGGTCAAGCACTTTGCCATGCGGTTCACCCATAGCCTTGATTCTGAAGAAAGACGGGACTTGGAGCATGTGTGTCGAATTCAGAGCTTTGAGAAAGGTAACGGTAAATAATCGATACCCTCTCCCAAGGATAGATTATTTGTTAGATTAGCTAAAAGAAGTAAATTTTTTCAATAAGTTATATTTACGAAGTTGATATCATTAAGTAAGAATTGCAGAAAGTGACATATGGAAGACTACACTCAAAACCAAACAAGGACTCTTTGAGTGGTTGGTTATGTCGTTCGGTTTGTGTAATGCACCGACAACTTTCATGTGTGTTATGGACAATGTTTTGCATCCATTTCTTGATGAATTTGTGATTGTGTATTTATATGATATACTCATTTTTAGAAAAACAAGAGAAGAGCATGTCTTGCATGTAAATAGGGTACTTGATGTTTTGAAGAAAAAAAATTTATTTCTTAAGATGTTTAAGTGCGAATTTGGAAAGACTTCTCTGGTTTATTTGGGACACATTGTAGGAGGATGCCATTGAGAATTGATACTTCTAAAGTGGAAGCCATTGTGAATTGGCCCACTCCCAAATCAGTAACCGAGGTAAGAAGTTTCTTAGGCGGAGCTCACTATTGGAGAAAGTTTATTGCTAACGTTTCTGCCATAGTAGCTCCTATGCATGCAAGGACAAGTGTGAGGAAAAGCTTCCAATGGGGAGGTAAAAAGTAGCAAGATTTTGAAACTTTAAAGTACAAGATCACTTCAGCTCTGGTCCTTGCATTACCAGAATTCAGACAGCCATTCGAGATACAAACCGATGCTAGTGATTATGCCATGGGCGCAACACTTTTGCAGCATGGTAATCCTATCGCATTTCATTCTAAATCATTCAATGCTACTCTAATAAATTATCCAACATATGAAAAAGAGCTGTATGCATTGGTACAAAGCATCAAGATGCGGAAACACTACTTGATGGGTAAAGAGACGATTATTCATACCAATCACGAACCGCTATAGTACTTGCAGTCGCAAACAAAATTACAACAATCATGACATTTCAGGTGGATGGAATTTCTTCAATAGTTTCACTTGGTTATAAGGTACAAGAATAGTATTTTCAATAAATTTTTTGATATGCTTTCAAGGCCAATTATAAGTGCTTCTAATTTGCTTAAAAATTATTCTATTGTACATGAGAGTTACATAGAACAATATGCATCTGATAATGATTTTAAAGATGTGTATGCTAGTTTGAGTGGGGGGAATCAAGCTGAGGAAAATGACTATCACATGCATAATAATTTGTTTTTTCATTTGGAAAATCTGTGTATACCATATAGAGAGAGACTTAGTGTCATGAGAGAGGCCCATTCGTCTCTTATTGTTGGACACTTTGGGGTAAGAAAAATAGTGGCGCATCTACAGAGGTATTGTTATTGGCCTCACATGATAGCTAGTGTGTCACGTTTTATAAGAGGGTGTTATATGTGTGCAACAAGAAAGCCTAGCAATAGGAAGCTTGGGTTGTACATGCCACTACCGGTACCATCAAGGCCATGAGAGAGTGTCTCTATGGACTTTGTTGGAGGTCTACCTATGTCAAGAAAACAACATGATTATCTTTATGTAGTTGTGGATAGATTTAGTGAAATGTGTATACTTATGCCATGTAAGAAAACAATTACTGTTGAACAAACTGCTGAAATTTATTTTCAACATATATGGGTTCATTTTGGTTTTCCAACTTATATCATTAGTGACTGGAATTCTAGTTTCGATGGGAATTTTTGGTCCAATATTTGGAAGATGATGGACACAAAGTTAACAAATAGTATTTCTTTTCATCCACAAACTGATGGCCAAAACGAGGTGGTGAATAGAACTGTTGTGAATATATTGAGAGGATATTTGAGCAAACATCCCAAGTTGTGGGATGAACAACTACATTACATTAAACATCCTTACAATCGATCCAAGAACTCTTCTACAAATACTTCACCTTTTGAATCCTGCTTTGGGTATTTGCAAAAATCTCCATTAGACTTCATCTATGAGAAGGATGTTGCAATTGATGGGCATAGTGATATTGAGAAGGCTTGAAAGTTCATTGAGAAAATTTAGATTATTCATCAACAAGTTCAAGAACAACTTGAGAAGTGTCAAACAAAGTACAAGGAGAGGCATGAAAAACATAGTGTTGATCACAAGTTTCAAGAAGGAGATGAAGTATGGTTGCACATAAGAAAAGAAAGGATGCAAGAAGAAGGTAAAAAGCTCAAGCCTATTCGTTATAATCCATTTAATATTATTAAACAAGTTGGTAATAATGCATTTCAACTTGAATTTCCTTCATATATGAAAATTTATTTTGTTGTCAATGTGGAGAATTTACGTTTTTATGAGCCTCCTTTGATTTATGATCAAGGGAGTGATATTCAACTGCCATCAATAGAACATTTCTTGTTAGAATTTCTGGATGAGATCAAGGAGGATTCCATCCTTGATAGGAGGACACACATTTCTAAAAGGGGAAGTATTGATTATCTTCAGATTGGGCTCAAGGGAAACAAACCAAGTAAGGCAAGATGGATGGAAGTGGAAAAGGTGAGGGAGTTGTACCCTCCTCTTCTGAACAAGTGATTAAAGTCTTTTGGGGTCCAAAATCTTCCCAATGGGGAGGTGTGATTAGGAGATTAGGTGTTATGCTCAAAATTTAAAGTGCTCGAAATAGGTTTGAACCTAAGTGACCGGAAAGGTCTCGTCGTTGTGATTTCAGTGCCATGAACGGTTCGAAAAGCTGATGTTGTATGTGGAATATATCATGTTCTGTCTGTTTTCCCAAACAGAAAAATTTTATGACTGGATGCCTAGTCAACATGCACGTATAGTCAGTAGGCATATTCTTGGAATATTATATTTTTCCACAGCCAACGGGATGGCACCACGTGGCTCAATATGGGTCGTTGAATGTTTGTTTTACAGAGTTGTTTTAGACCATTGATGGTTTTGTAACTGGGCCAATGGATGAAATACACGTGGCAAGCCCACAGGCCACCACGTGTCCTCACGATACTATGTCAAAATTTTTATGGAGTCAGGGGGGGTCGACCTCGTGACCTCCTGTCCGTAGCAAAGACCGTCTACCAACTCTCCTACACAATGTTACTTACCATACAAAGGATTCTACTTCATGTTAAAGTTTATTCATTTTACATTCGGGGGTTTGGGAGGCCAGCCCCGAAGGGCCAGCCCCCCCTCCAAGCACCCAAGTGCTGGAACTATGGAATTAAATAAATAGTTAACCGTACTCATCGGTGAAGAATAGACCTGTGACATGGCAGGGTTTCAAAGTTTTAAATGCTACGGTTGTGTAATAATGACACTCCTGGCTCCATTCGATAACAAAGAGTTTTAAACGGTTAAGAGCGAAGGTTACAGTGGGGTCAGTATGTGACCACCCCACCTCTAAACTATTAACACTATGGTTAACTATCCGCCTAACTTGGAGCGCACCCTTTAATCTATGGGTTTTTTCTAAAACTAACTACATTTAAGTGCCTATCTCCACATTTAGTGGAGCTTTTCTCGCTGTCATTGGGAAAAATGGATGGGGAGGTCAATTTTCGACCAATTTTAGTGAAAAAAAGAGGCTACCTAGACTAATTTGAGCATTCTGGAGCCATTGGTGTAGAGAAAATAGCCATTAGAGGCTTTTAAACACATGTAATTTACAATTTTGAGCATAATGACAAAGAGGGACATGCCATTGGGAGCTAGACTAGCAGATGTAGCCCAGGAGGGGTGAACTGCTTCATGATGCCTACTGTGTAAAACTTATGTGTGAATTTTTTTCTCTGTTATGCACTACTGTTTAGTGTTTTTAAGGCTTATTTTCATCTTAAAGTTCACTAATTCATCTAATTTTCATGGTTAGAACTCTCATTCCTTAAGAAAACATATGGAGATAAATTGTACATGTTTATATTACTAAAAGGACACTTAGCACAACAGAACTAGTACACTCCTTTCAGATCATCCGTCCACATTTCATTATTCCCTAATGGTATCCTATAACCATAATATTGATTCACATAGAACATTCATCACAAGCTATAACACTATGTATGTTTACTGGCACACTCACATCCAAAAATAAATAGAGGTAATGATACTTAATAAAAATGTTGTACCATCATATAAAATTATATTTACAATAATTATATTGGCACATATGACATTGATTTACCACTATGAAGAAATAGTAAACTTGTAGCAATATTCAACATTGAAATAGCAAAATACTCCAACAAAGTGCATCAAGCATAAACAAACCAAAGGAATAACTTATCTAGTTGAAAGTTGAAGGCCAACGTTAAGTTAGGTAGAGCAATGTTCCACCCAACCACTGACTCTATTTCACTAATCATTTTTATGGAAATAATTCTTAGGGAAAAAAAATTACCTATCCCATTGTCTCATTGGTAATTTTTTTTCTTGTAACAACACAACTATTTTGGTGACACACATTTCTTTCCTTACAGAGAACAAAAAGAATACCTTCCTCATCTACTCAATAGTCCCTCAAATGTCTCTATGCTCTCCCTCTAGGTGTTCATAGAGGGTCTAGATATTATCCATTAACTCCAACAACGTTTACTTAGTTCTTTGCATTTTTCTGTTTTAAAGGCTTCCTTGCTTGGTTGTTCAACCCACTCAATGGTTTACTCCATAGCTTCTATCCATGGATTCTCCATCACATAGCTTGACATAGTTCCTAGATCCCTTTCCAACCATTTTGAATCTATGTATGTTATCCCTCTCTAGAATTCACTTATTTTCATAGAAATTATCTTTTAACCATTTGAATCTCTTCCTTTTCTATTTTCGGAATCTATACATATTTATGTAGTTCTCATTACATGAATTCAAAACTGTCTCTATCATTCCTTTATCACCCTCCTAGTAGGAATAAATACCTCTACAACTAATTTCGTGGATGCTAGCATCAACCAAGAGAGAATGAATTTTCCTCTCCCTCTATTTCTTTCTCTCTTATAAATTACTTCTCTTCCATTTGTTTTTCCTTCTCTACTATGTCTAGCCCCATGCATCTCTATTCAATTTTATTTTCATGAGGTCATAATGGTCACACATCATTCATGTGAATAAAAAATGGGCTCCACTATTCACCTTAGAACCAAAAATGATTATGTCATTTAGGTAAGAATTATATTGGACTATGTTGCTTTTCTTAGTACAAGAATCACCAATAATGAATCATTCCTTCTTCCCTACAACTATTAACATACATGCACCTAAGACTACATGAATCATTGCCTCTCTACAATCAATTTCCTACATCCAATCATGAGTTTGTTCCCTCCCCATCAATCAAATGTGTGGGGGGTATAATTATGAATGAATGAATAAAAAAATCCCCCCGACCCCAACACCCCATGAGACCTCATTTTCCCCCTTATTGCGGGGACATGATTTTTTTTGAAGAAAATGTGAGAAAATATAGGGTTTATCACTTCCGTCACACTTCCCATGATAAAGGTACTTATCCACTTGATTTCATAATTATGTAAGGTGTACATATCCACAAATACCACAGGCATTCAATGTTTGGTAGTTAAGGTTTGTAGATTTTTAGTAAGGAACATGGTGATGAAGGAAACACAGTAAAGTTTGGAAGAATTTAAAACTAAGGATTATTTGGCCTATATAACCCCCTGGTAACCTCTCACCTTTCCCATCTCCTGCTATCATAACCCCCTTTTTATGTGCGCCTACCTCATGTATCTCAATTATTTTATTAAATTCAAGAAAAATAATATTTATATTATTCAAATCACCATCAGTTTTTTTCCTGATGGTGTAAATAAATCATGGTAATAAAAATATCCATGCCAAACAAAATCAAACAGTCAATCATAATTAAGTACAGTTAATCAATGGGATTCAATACTAGGAACTTCTAGCATGTCCCCCTTCGAATAACACAATCCTCAATGTTGTCTTCTCATTAACAAAACTTATTTTCCTCATTATTTAGTTGTATTTGCACGCCATCCTATTCAATATCTTGGTATACCACCATACTTCAAAATTCCAACATATGCTTGCGTTAGAATTCAAGTAAGCATGATTATTATAAAAATTATCAAGAAACATTTATCTTATGCACAATATTTCTCAATTCCTTGATGTAAGAATCTCTTCAAAGATACATATGTATTTTTTATTTAATACTTACCTATATGGATATGCATCTATCCCATATAATGGATTCCATAGGGAATAATTAATTTCATTATCCTTTCTAACACACCCTCAAGATTATTGTCACCATCCCACATGAACTTATAAGTTTCCTCCTCTTTGATACACTCACCCTCTAGGCTTAGATGTCCCCTTTTCTACTAAAAAATCTATTAGGTGATCCTTCTTGTCATGGATTTCTCTTGTAAGGAGAGAACCAACTTATTAATAGACATCCACTAGTAGTATATAACTTGTCGAAATCAAAGGGTTCCTTTGTCATAATAATGACCTTCCTTCAAGGCTTTCGATCTTCAATATCCATCATATATCATGTATCATACACATACATTTACAATATATATATTCATAATAATAAAACTTATAAATTCCAATTCTAATTCATAAATTTCATAAGTATGAGATTCCCTCTCATGGTGTTTGGCTATTTTGTGGCATATTACCTAATATTTCTTACAAAATTACACTCATTTTCATATTTGAGACCATTCCACCTACAACCTAAATTTTTAATCAACCAAATAAAAATGATTATCTATGCCTATAATCCTCTCTTTCAATATTTACTACCATCCATGAGGTGTTCTCAGAATAATATTAACAAACTAGTAATTCAATCATTTTTAGTTGTTAACATACTTAATTAAATGGAACTATGTTTCAATGTACATGTGTTACTTAACATACCTACCATTAAAATATGAAACTAAATATTTATTCCAATAAACCGATATTCCGATACTCATGATCACATCTACTCAATCCATTCTTGTCGCTCGATTTCAAAATCCCACATTTCTATATCATGTATTCCACCATCATCAATTGGAAGGTCTAACCAATACCTCAACACATCATCTTGTCACCCCCCATATGTACCTCTAACATACTACAAGAAATTCCTTTCTCTACTATATATTACCTTAGGAATCCTCTCCTTTATAAGTGCTCCTCACTATTGGCCATAAGGTTATAGTCTATAATGGAAATATAAGTAGGGAGACAAGTGGACATTTGTGTAGTACTATATCCTTCCATATTCATTATCAATATGGTCTCACACACTAGCTCTATTGGAATTCACTATCATGTGTTATACAAATTCATAACATGCTTTTTCTACACATTCACTCATTATAAGTGAATAAATCATGAGATACTAATTCATGGTTGAATCAAAAGGATTATAAAAATATTGCCATACCAAAAGATTCTTCATTCATAATATCCAACCTATGTATCACTATCATAGATGCATTCAATAATAAATAAATAAATGTATATATAAAGTATGCATAAAGGAATTCTTACTCCAATCAGTACAAGTCATATATATTGGCATGATTAATTTTCATATTTGGATATTTTCCTTCAACATTCCTAATGTTACTTGATCATTTGATGTCTTGTGGAAACTCACATGATCCCTTAATTAAACTCTTGACAATAATCCTATCATACCTATCCTTTTCACAAGGTTTTTTATGATAGGCCACTTCATCATCAACATTTTCAACCATCGTTGCGATTTGTTTTTGGAATAAACTGTGTGTCAATATTTGAAATGTCTAATGTTTCGAGTGGACACTCCACCCATCATCAAGGAAAAAAAAAAGAAATAAAATATGAGGTGGGTTTAGTAATGGAAAGATAATATAAGGTTAATAGAAAGGAGTTAACCATGAAATAATAAAATGGGTTCCAAGGAATGGAAAAGATCTTTAAATAATATAAAGAATAAAATATACCGTAGGAGAAATTTGAGGCATAAATTATTAAGAAGCCAATGAAGAAAAATATTTTTAAACTAATTGAAGGATTCAAAAAATTATAAAAATACGGATTAAAATATTAAATTATTATTTTAAATTCAAGGTACTTTGGATTCATCAAAATTGTTTCAATAAGCCATGTGCTTTACTGAAACAATGTGGAAAAAATTTCATATTCTGGAGAAACCTCTAGAATATGGTGCAATAACAATATTATGGAATGTTTTAGATGCTAGCTAATACTTACAAGAAAATATATCATAATATTTCAAATTAGAATATTTGTGTCAAACCATGATTTTATGATCAGTACAGTATGAGAGGATGTTTAGTGCACTATAATTTTTGAAGTCAAATTTAAGGAACAGACTTGATAAACATATGGATATATGCCTAAAATTATATGTAACAAAGTGTGACATTAAAAATTTTCCATATTAAAGAGAACTAGCTCTTTGGAAATCATATTTTGATAGAAGGGGTGAAGACAATACAATAAACTGCTCAAATAAAATTGATATGGAAAATGATATTTTGGAGTATCAATGTTACAGTTCATGTGGAAAAGATTTTGTTCAGAATGAAGAAAATGAGGACCAAATTGAGAAGTGGGAAACTGATATACCAAAATAATTTATCTATCCCAATATATATCAAGTCCCAAAGGAAACTTATTTTGTTATAAATGTTCCATAGGTTGTGTAAGAAAAATTGAACGAAATAGTACAAATGAGGTGATTCCTTTTATTTGATTAAATTTTTTGTTCCTCTATTTTTGTGCAGGCTATAAATTATTTATCACAACAACATTACTAATATTATATGCCAATTTGACATTGCATTTGAGGTAAGAACGTGTTCTATACTTTCTATTCTTTGTTGTAACATTGAAGCCATATTTCCTTGCTGCAATGTTTTTTAAGATTGATGTCTTGATAATTAACTATTAGTTTATCCCTTTCTTGTATGTGATAGAAAAAGGAAGCAATAATTTTATGAGATGAGGATCTATATTTTGACATAGGTATTGTCCTTGTATTAAAGGATAAATAAGTACTTTAACAAGGTGTTTACTGAGCAAGAATGGGTTCATTTCAATTAGATGAGTTTTTTCTTTTGTAGCTCTAATATCTTGGTCTCTCTTAATGGTTTGTTTGTTTGTTACATTTGGATCATTTTTCCAAGTTTGAAAATTTTGTGTTTATTTTGGTTAAAAATTATGATTTCTTAAATTCTTCTAGTTTTTATTTGTGTTTAATTGATCCTTTTGTTAAGGCATGATTTGTTTCATCGTATATTATTGATTTTAGGGGTTTGGTTAAAGTTAAATGTCTTTGTCGAGTGAAAATGTATTTTGTTTGTTTTTATTTCATGTTCATTTGAGAATGATATGGTACTAGGATTAATATATTACTCCACTTATTATCTAGGCATTCAATATGTTTTCCATAATTATTATTATTTTCTTTATATATTTTATTATTGAAGGATATGCTTTATTTTATTTTTATTTTTATTTCCTCTCACATTCGGGTGTCACAAAAGAATATTCACATTTTAGAATCTACTATTTTATTTTATATTTTCTTTAAAAATAATTATTGTTTGTTAAGAGAGGAAAATGAGCTTTGCTTGGTTAAGTGAAGAAAAAAATGGTTTATGCACTAGGATCCTATGTGTTCATAATAGAAGTCATATTATCATGAGAAGGACGTTCATCTAATGCAATTATACTTTGATACCAATACAAAAAAGCATCACATGTAATTAGTTGAGAATGATAAATTGTTTAGTGTAGTACTATTCTTCAAGTGAAAAACCCCTTGATGATCATTTTTTTGTGACATATTATTCCAAGTAATGAAGTAATGAACATGCATAGACTATTTTTTTTATATTTGTGTTAGATTTTTTAACTCACCCATTGTAGATTTTTAATGAGTTTGTGTTATTACCTTTTTTTTCATCTTGTAGGAAAATAAGTTTGAATGCATATTCATCTTCCATTCATTCTCATTTTTTATTTTGTGTGATTTCAAATAATTTTTTACCAGGTCAGCATTATTAGAGGTGTTAACTATAGAATAATTGCAACAATGACTACAATAGTTATCATCCAAAAGTAGGTGAAAAACCTACATATTATGATGAAACAACATATTTTAAAGTTGTTGGCTTATTTGAACTTGAGGAATTGGAGAAGTATCTACCTTTTAGAAAAGTGATGTATAAGGAAAACAATGAATTTTATGTAAATATTCATGATTTTGATATAGCTATTCATAGACCTTATTTTCATGTGAATCCTATAGAATATGGATTACATAGAATATGGTAGGGTTATCTAGATGCGTAAAGACCAAGTCTGATCAAAAAAAAATTTATTTGGTTCAACATCACATGCCTTTCGGGGTGCCTTTCTGGATGTGATAAGACATTTGTGGTAAAACATAATAAAAACATGCAAAAAGATTTGCAATAGTGTATAACAAGAACCTAGAGAAACATTACCCATGATTTTTCTTTTCCAAAACATGGAAAATTGTATATCATAGTTTTTAACTAAATATGTTTCTTATTATTACATATGTTTATATAAATTGGTAATGAATCACTAATATTTTACAATGTTTTCTAATTTTTTAGAAGATTAACCAAGAATTTTCAATACTTTATAACCTAGTGAAAAATTCGCCAATATTTAAGAAAATTTTATAATTTAGTGAAAGATTCACCAAAAAATTATATACATATATTATATTAATGAAAAAATAGTCTATAAATGTTTCTATATACCATGGGGATTCGCCCATTTATTATACATATAAATTTGGGGGGTTTCTTAAAATTTTCCTTTATGTGCTTGATTTCCATGTTGGTGTTCATCATGATGTGTATATTATTAGGTCATGTTAGATATGTTCGTTTAATGTTCTTATAGATAGACATGTATGTGATAGTAGTTATTTGACATGAGATGTGTATTTGATGTTTGTGTTGTGATGATATTATGCAATGCTTGTGTTTTGGTAGATGATCATGATCATCATGATTAGATGGTGTTAGTGAATTAGTTTTGGAATATGATGTTTGTACGATGGTTATCATGACTGTGATGTTTATTTTTAATATTAAATCATGATATTTATTAAATATTATGTTTTGGTAGTTGTAAAATTATGTAATTCTATGCATCATTATTGTAATTGTAATTGTATGTAAAATTGTAAAATTGTAATTGTATTGTAAAATTGTAAAATTGTAATTGTAATTGTGTGTAAAATTTTAAAATTTTAATTGTATTTGTATGTAAAATATTTGTAAAATTGTAATTGTGATTGTAATCTAAAATTGTAAAATTGTAATTGTAATTGTATGTATTGTGAGTGTAATTGTAATTGTATGTAAAATTGTAATTGTAATTGTAATTTTATGTAAAATTGTAATTATAATTGTATGTAAAATATTTGTCAAATTGTAATTGTGTTGTGAAATTCTAAAATTGTAATTGTAATTGTATCTATTGTCATGATTCAATTTTATTAATATTGTAAAACTTATAAAATTGTAAAATATTAAAATTTAAAATTAATTGTCAATTTTGAACCATAACTACCGTTAGTAAAATGTATACCATACATATTGTTAAATTACCATATTTGTAAAATTGTAAAACTGTAAATTTGTATGAATATAAATAATTGTAAAATAATAAATCTAGAATAATATGATTTTTTGTAACATATTAAAGTTTAAAAAATAATGAAAATAAGTTCATGTTTATAATTTTCATTATTTTATTATGATCTTACATACCAAAAATAATAGTATACATTAATACATTTTTTTAAATTTTGAAGATATCATTCTCACACACACACACACACACACACACACACACACGGATATATATATATATATATATATATATATATATATATATATATATATATATATATATATATATAGCATTTATTTAAGCAATGATATAGTGAAAAACCATTAAAGAAATCAAGTATTTGTATTATTTTAGGAATTGAAATTAAAAAAAAAAAGAACTTGATACAATGAATTTCTTTCGAGATCAACATAATTGCAAATTATCAAGTGAAATGATTTTCACATTGATACAATGCAAACCAATTAATTCAAAATACATATTATAATGATTGGAAAAAAACATTCTTAGTTATAAGGTTAAGTCCTCTTCTTTATAAAAACCCATCTTAAATAGTATAAATGATGAAATAACACATGTTCCATATCACTCTCTTTTCTCATGATCACCCTTATTATATTCCAGCTTGCTTGACATGATAACACTATTTTTCTCAAAAATATGTTTTGATATAGGGTCATGTCTCAATACGAACCACCAATCCCTATCCAACACATCTAGGTAAAATAACACCTAGTTGCAGTGTTTCGGGAAAACATAACGTTCCTTAGCTTCATCCCACATCTTTCTAGATTTGATACGTATCAGCCTACCATCAAAATTTTCTTTTACATTATTCTGATCAAAGGTGTCCCACCACTTGCCCCTAAAAATAACACATTGGAAAGAAGAGAAGTCCACTTCTATGATCTCTTGTATCTTTTCGACTTAACCTAATATCCCTCATACTAGGTTCTGATCACAATAGCTAGCTCGGCTAGATTGATCGAACTCGACTTCCACTCTACAATCTTATGTCATGTGTCCATCATTGGCATTTGATGTGCGAAAATGGTGTCCATATGCCCATATAGATGGGAAAAAATGCACCTATAAAAAATTTAAAAAATCATAGTGTCATGTGTCTAATAACACAACTGTTAAATTATAAAATATATTTGTTACATTTAAAATATGCATTATTAAGTTTAAGGTATACATAAATAGATTATTACCAAGTTGTTGCACCCAATCCCTATGTTTAGCGCATCCTCTTCAACACACGGGTAACGAACGGTTGCACCATATTTATCTTTGACTTGGTCAGTAACCCAACTGTTGGCATATATAATTGACATATTTTCTTTTAAATGACCAGGATAAGGCACACTTCTACCATTAAACTGGATGAATTCTTTCCTGTAACTATCCCATTTCATCCTGTTTTTTCTGTACAATGTGACCCACCGTTGTGGCACTTCATAATTGTAACATTGTAACATCGTTCGTAGAGTAATATTTTTGTCCCCAACTTGGTAGATTTTGAATGACTGTCGGGTCCAAAGGGAGGGGTGGTGTAAGAAAATTTAAGGCTTTCAAAAAAGGTATCAATGATATAAGCATCATCAATTAATTTATCATCGTTCTGGAATGCATCTAACAACATTGCCTCCATGGCAGTTGTATCCCTTAAGTAATCATCCATACCAACCTCTATTTGATTGCCTCCATTTCGAGCTTGTGAAGAACTACTATTATTGTATTCATTCCTAATTGGTGAATCTGAACGTAGTGGGAATTGAATAGGTGGTTGATTCAATCATTCTTGGTATCGTTCCTCTTAGAGTTTTTCTCTTAATTCAACCTTCTCACGATTTGAAATTGTCATGAGGTGCAATAGAAGATGGTAGGTATGTCACTCATCATTAGAATAATCCTAATAATTTCAAAAAATATATTTGAACATGATTAGTATAGAGTCGATGATATAAATTAGTAAGCACGTCAATGGATGATTAATTGGTTTGACGTTCAAATAATTACATTATACCAAACAATTATTACCATCATTCTCCCAGGATTGTGGCTACAAGATGGCATGTTACAATTGGCAAGGTGAAGCGACTATCCATTTTCATCTACCAACCATGCATTGCAGTATGCTGCTCTTGATAAGAGTTTCTGACTTTTTGGAACTTTTTAAATATTTTGTGCATCTGACCTCCATTCTGAATCTGCATGAATCTACAAATTTGTATACATTTAGTTTATTCAGCTAATTGACATGGATAAAATAAATAAATTCAATGAGATATATATATATATATATATATATAATCTAATGTAATTACGTCTAGAGATAGATAGGGAGAACTCCACGATGGACTTTGAGAAATATTAGGAAACAAGTTGGATTTTGAATAATTGTCCATTTGATATAATTATGATATTTTCTCCCTGCATTTGAGAAAAATCAACAATATATTTTGGTGTACATACCTTAAAGTAATTTCGGTGCCTTGAAAAAGGAGTTATTTTTATCGGTGATAATGTATTGTTAACTACATTGATGCGGTTTTAGTACCAGACGCATCGGTAATGTTAGTGAACAAACACACCGAATATCGGGAAAAAAGCGTAAGTTTATTTTTTTGAAGTGAAAAAAGAAAGAGGCAAACTAAAAAATGAGCAGCAAATTATTTTTGGAAATGTAATTTCATAAAAAGTACCTTAAATAGCAAAAGATATTCATTATTTCATTATTTTTGCAAAATATTTTAGGGAGGGATTTTCACGAGAGACATACCTGGAGCAAGAGAGCACTGTGGAGTAGAAAAATACTTTCAAACAATGACATGATTCAGAGAATCAGAATTTGAAACATTTGGTGATTGACAAAAAAAAACCTGTTGTATAGTAAAATTGTTAAATTTTACTGTAATAATTTTTTTTTTACAGTTTATGTTAGATTTAATACATGGATAGTAAAAAATTTAAATTTTACTGTGCAATTTACTAATAAAATCATTTACAATATCTATTCCTATTTAAATTTAATTAAAATTGAGAAAAACAAAAACAAAAAAATTCATTCTTACGTTAAACCCTTTCTTCTTCTTGTTTATGTGACTTCACAATTAGGGCTTTTTATTTTAGATTTATAGGGTTTGTATTACTATATATAGGTGTACGACATCTAAACCAACAAAGTTGGATCCCAATCCTTGTCAGCCCTTGCACGATTTTAAAAAAAATAACTTTTGTTAATCGGTGCCCACTGTTTAAAATAGCGCACATGTGCACAATTTTAGTATAATGCATCGGGCACCTGTTGACAAAAAAAAGTTTGATAAAAACAATTTTTTATTAATTTATGTTTATGTTAATTGGCTCTCTGGTATTAATATAACACACCATGTCTGTTATTGACAAAGAGAATCGCTCATTGTTTCTACTATATGGGCGACGCGTTTATAAGAACCTACCACACCATTTTTGGTGCTTAAGTTGCAAAATTTGCGCCCAACGTTTAATCTAGATAGACACACTGTTTTCTTGATTTTTTTTCCCGAAAAGTATGTGATTTATTTATAAAATATATTAATGAATGGTACAGGTTGTATATTGATAAAGAAATGAATGATAAGAGTTCAAGTAATAAAAATAATCATATCACATCGAGAAAAGAAAAAAAGGCAAGTTATTTGAAAATTATTTACAAAACTTATTATTTTTGAACTATGTGTAAGTTTAACTAATATGTATTATTTAGTGTCTATCGTGGAGAGCCACAAAATGAATAATATTGATAACATTTTTTCTGATATATGAGCAAAAGAGCGTAAAATCTTGATGGAAAAATTGCAGAAGGATGAATCAGGTTAATGAAAAAATACTATCGATCTAATATGAGTTTATTTTTTGAATTTTCATTAATAATATACTTAAAAATATTAGATAACATGTTTCAAACAATCTATTAATTCAGATATGTTTAATGTTCTATAGGGACCAATATCGAAGAAAGGAAATGTTGTTCTAAGAAAAGAAAAAAAAATTAGAACATGCAAATGAAAATGAATTACTCCTTAGCTCATCTGGAGTCGTGCTAGAGGTTAACAAAAGGGGGAAGACTTTTAAAAACCTTTGAGGGGTCTAGTGGAATGAATGTATAGACTTTATTTCCACTTACAATACAAAAATCAATCCAGTGATTACAAGAACCAAATTTTATTTAAACTACAAAAAGAGTTTACAGAGAATTAATCAATGAGAAATGTCATACTTTTAATAGCAAAAATGTACAAAAACAAAAAAAAGATTGAAAAAGTAATATTCCTTTAATTTTTTTTCTAGAATTATATGTATATATTGCTACAAAGAAATAATTTATAAATATCACTTTTATTAGTATTTTCTGCACATCACATGCAAAGTATTGATGTATCAATTGCTGTGGTTCATCGACTATATGAACCACACTGGTTGGTTCGAAACGCGTCAACCACGTTCTTTTGCATGTGATTATTACCGAAAGAATTTCTACTAATTTATATTATGGATCACAGAAGCTTAGATTCCAAAAATATCACTTTTGTTATATTTAGTTTTCATATATCAATATAAAAATGAAATAGTTTATTTTCATGTTACTTTTTCAGGAAGATTATGAAAATCTCAAAGGATGAACAAGCTGATATCATAAATATGCCAGTAGGAATGTCGAAAAGGCATACAAGGAGATGGTAAATGAAATGGACATAATTTCATCTCACGAAAAGCCATCTCAGCAATAACGTGCTTCAAATGTAATATGTAATCATTGAATTTTTCAATTAGGTACAATAAATAATTTAGCATTAAACACTAATTTTCAAGTATTTTATTGTAGAAAAGAAAAGAAAATGGAACCCATTCAGCACATAAAGCACGACGACAAGGAAGAAAATGGTTGATATCTAAGTTTGTGAGTAATTCTTACTTCCTTATAACAACTTAAATAGATTTCCTTTTTGTGTAGTTTAAGTTGTTTTAGAGCAATCATCATTGAATTTCTTCAAACACGTTATAATATATAAAGAAGGAGCATCGGAAGAATTAATTGACATTAAGTTAAATATGGGTTGTTAGTATATATTGGCATATAAGAAATTAATTGTGGAATTTGTAATTATCTATCTTGTTTTACTTAGCTCCATCTATAATTAGTAGAACAAAAAAATATTTTATATTAAATCGATGATTTTTTATGAGGTATAAAACTCGCAAGAAACAAAGTATGGAACCACGCCAACAAATGAATTGTTGAAAGATGGCATGAAAATTAGTTTTGAAATAATTGTATAGTTCACGAGTCAATTATGTCTATGGTACATTTCTTTTCGATTTACATTGATGTATTTTTTGATATTGCAATTTTAACTATTCTCCCCAATGTAGATACACTCATTATATTTTATTTTTATGTTTGTAGATGGAACTTGAAGAAGAATAAAACAATAAAAAAATGAAGAAAACATTCCTCCAAATAACCCAAGTCGTGGAAGTAGCTCGAGTAGTGAGAAACATTCCAGCGAAGAATGATGATCAATATGTTTGAATATCAAAGAAAGCCATTGTATTTTTCGAAATATTTGTCTGTGAAATGAGGAATTTCATTTAATGTAATGGACATATTGTCCCAATTGAAAGACAAAGGAATACCAATAACTATCCCATTTTCTATGACAAAGAGTGTATTATTCATATATAATAAAATACGTTTTAATTTATTCTATTGTGCTCTCCATTGTGAGTGTGAAATGTTACACCACTTTTTAAATATATGGATAATTAAATATTGCGAAGAGATGCGAAATTTGATGATATGATACAAAATATTCTTCCAAACATCACATTCAAATGAAGTAGTAAAAATTAATTGATATGAATATTGTTATAAGATATATGTCTCCTTTTGATGTATAATGAATTAAAAGAATCACAATAATTGCACTGTCACAGGTCGATGTTTCTAAAAAATAGAAAATGAACATTGATGTGTGTGTATGATACTGCGCACCGGTGTGTTTCTATGATACTACTCACTGATGTGTTTCTATGAACTATGAGTACGTTACCAAATTCAAATATCAATTAGAATGATCAATGCACTTTATTGATGACGACGACCCAAAAAGATAGGTGTTTCATCCACCAGTATGTTTTTCCTTTAACATGCCGAGGCGTTTTTATAACTTAACGACCTGGTGCATTTTTCCACCTTAACGGCCCAGAGCATTTTTGCACCTTAATGGCGCCTGCGGATGCACCTTCTATCAACCCGGTGCGTATTTGTGGGTAACATGCACCGCGATGTTGCTAAACGCCCTGGGGCTTCCGAAATTTGCTTTCCATCTCAATGCTTGGTATGTTTAGAGTATCAATGCGTACAAGTTAAAACATACTAGTGCATTTACACATGAAGCATGGACCGATAAGAAATACATTCGTAAAAACCTCTGACTGCCCATTTTTTTTAGTTGTGTTGAAATTCTGTTAGAAGCTTCGTCGAAACCTCAGTTACCAAAAATGGTTGTTGTAGAATTATTATTTTTTGACAATTTTGGCAAATTTTATAACACTAAAAAGCTCCTTTATAACCTCCGCTAAAGGGTCTTTTCCTTGTATTGTAATCCACAAGTAATTAGGCTCTACTGAAAGAATTTCTTAGTGTTATGCAAGATCTTTCTACTAGTGGTAAATTACTGAATACAGTTTTGTCTATTCATACAACCCATTTTGCTATATTCCTTGTATTCATGCCTCGGATTCCAGTCGAAAGTAGTTCAATTACAATTCATTATAAAACTCATTTATTTTAGAGAAAAAATGTATGCAATAATTCCACTCTTCTTTATTTAATCTCTATTTTGTTTTTATTTTACTAAAAATCCATCATTCCTTCCCTATTTAACTATAAAAAAAGAAATTATTGATACCATTCATTCAGAGAACAAAATTCCAATTCCTTTCATTTTTTTTATATTCAATAAAAAAATTCTTACTGTAAATAAAATACTCACGAAGAGTTATAAACTATATAATCATACTTATGTGTAATATCTAGATCATCATAAATGAACTGGAAAGAGATTCCTTCTCACAACCGTTGAGTCTAGAAATTACGTCCAAACTCTCCCCCGATCCTCTTCCTTGCAAGTAGAGTAAAAACATAACTAGTTCTTGGACCTCAATATCTTAAATCCAACCCGTAAATATGACCTAGGGATTCCACTCGTACATCCCAGCTGAAGAATATCCCCATGAATTTATTGCTTTTTCCTGAGCAATGTCCCGCTTCAGGATATCCTTTTCTTGGTCTCCTTTCATTCGAGATAATCTTCTCTTTTATCTTTCACGAATATCAGAGTAACTATTTTTGAACTACTTAGAACTGAAAATTGCCTCTTTAAAATATTTTCTCGTAGCTTCCATGACTTATTCTTTCTATTAAAAAAAATGCAAATATATATATATATATATATATAAACTCTTATGTCCAATTTAAATCCGTGTTTCAAGATTACTAGTCCTACTTAAAACCAAAATGCATGAAAATTATTTACATAGTCCAATGTTACATCTATAAATTTAATATCTCCTTTTTAATATACTTATATTATATGAAAACTGTAAAAATGATTAGTTAAATTCTATCTACATCATTAAACATTTTTGTTTTACTTTAATATATATAAACCTTTCTTAAATCCAAGGAATTAATAATAATGAATCATTCATAATATTGAATCCATTAATACAACCTTGGCGACGTGAATGAATTAATGGTAATGTTAAGGTTGAATACGGGAATACTCGAGCAATTCTATATATAAACTCTACTATTATCAGCCATTTTTTCTTTCAAAAATTAATAGTAATATCACTTAGGTCTAATCTCATAGATATTTTTGGGCACCCTTTTAAAACCTTCCCTAAATTCAATGAATGAATTAATGGTTCACGATGAATGAAGAAATACTCGAGTAGTTTTACATTTATTTACTTTAAAATTTTATTATTATTAAATTTTAACTCCTTTCACAAAGGTCTAATAAAAGGTATTCGTTAGACCCATTTCCGATTACTAATGATTATTATTTTTAATAATTAATATTACTTTCTATTTGAAAAGATAGAGATGAGGGGACATTGAAATTTTATATATTGATATTTACAATATATCATTTAAAAGTGTGGGAATTAGTTTAAAAAAATATGTATTTAAAAGTTAAAAAATATTTAATAGTGCAATATTAATAGATAAATATTTTTTTTTTGAATATGTAAATATAATTTCGAGTAAAATTGTGAGTTTTTGTTGTTTAAAATGTAATTTTGAATGTATGAATGGATTTGATACTGTTGGAAATTAGAGATGCACTTGAACTTTTCATATTAAACAACTTAAATTTAAGATTTTTAAAAATCTTTAACATATGAGAGAATCTTTCGGTAAAAATCACATCAGAATAATTTTGTCCTAATGATGAACCACACTGGCTGGTTTGAAACGCATCGACCAAAATTATTCTGATGTGATTTTTACCGAAAGATTCTCTCACAATTTATGGATCACAGAAGCCAAATTCCTAATCTTTAACATATTTTGGAAAAGAAATCAAGAAAAACTGTTTGAAAAATGGTCATTTCGTCTATTAGTTAGATTATGGATTATTTAATCAAGAAAATAAATGGAAAGAAATATAATTAATGATAGTGATTCTTTTTTTTCTCATTGGGGGTGTTATGAAAGGAGGTGAGGGATCTTCGAATTCATGTTCACCACCCTCGTTGTATTAATTGTGCATTGACAGAAGGCATGCGCACTTGGTGTCTCGCATGCAAGAGCATGCAACCCTCAAGTTGGTGTACACATTATGAATTGATGCGGAAGGACGTGAAACACATTTTCAAAAGACATGATGAGGGAGTTGGGAGTCCCTTGCCATTTTTCTTTAGTAGCTTTCTACTAAGAGGCGGTGGAAATTCTCTAGTAAAGAGGGTGAGTCCTTTGATTTTGTGGTATAATAATTTGATAGGTCTTGTTGAGGATTAGATCTCGCTTCAAAAGGGAGGCCTAGAGTCTTGAGCATTCATAATTTTGTCACCTATTGAGATTTTCCTAGCTTGGTTATGTCTAGGAGAGGAGTGAGTGGCTGTTTGTGGGAATTTATTGCCAGCAATTAGAAGTGGTAAGCCCTGTGTAATCCTACTACTCTTGTCTTGTTAAAATAAATCTTTCTGGCCTAGTTCTTGTGAAAAAAAAAATGAGGTTTTCTGTCACAATTCTTGAATTTGTTTCGTATTCTAAGAGTTCAAGTCTGTAGGGGTTTTATAAACATAATTGAGTCTTTGATGCTGAGTATGTGTCTTCTTGGAAAATCTAGTGTTAGGGTTTTGAGTATTAATGTGTTCGAGGTGTCATTGGTTGCAAAGAGTGCCTTGTGTTATCGGTGGGGTTTGGTTATTTCTCTTTAGGGTTTTGAGTGTTATATTTTTTTGGTCATAACGTTTCATCTGGTGTGATCAATGGTAAAGGAGGTGGAGCATTTGGTTGATAAGGAGTCGTCCATCTCCTTGCTTGGTGAGTCTACCTCTAAATTAGATTCTTGTGGCTGGTGTTTTTATGACAACGTTCTCTAGTGAAATATGAGTCTTTCCAAGGTCGACTTGAGTCGGTGGCTTTGTCCCTTTGCACGTAGAAGCATCCCTTTTAAGGAATTAGAATAACTTTCATTTTTTTCTATGATGTTTCATATGGAGAGATGGAGAAATGGGAGGGGAGGAGGAGCTTTAACCTATAAAGTCCAACGTTGTGCCAATTTTTTTGTGGCATCCTACTTTAGTGTCATGCCCCTTCAGACACATCAAGAGATTTGTGAGTTAGGTATTAAAGGTGGTGAAGAGAGGCAATATCTCTCTGACTCATAATTATTGCAATACATGTCAATATCGGTTCTAGACACTAAAAATACTAGGGAAAGGCGAAAGTAGTACTTGAATTCAGTGATGCTCCACTAGAATATTAAAATGTTGTTTGTGTCAGTGTTAAGAGATGAGAAGTTGGAGAAATATAATATCTTCACCTCTATTTAAAATGTGAATTTTTTTTTTGAGGAACCTATGGTTTTGTGTGGATAATATAACTACCTACTAGATCCATGTGGAAATACGCATACTCTATGATTCTGAAGGACGGGAACAATTGAATCCCCTGGGTTCTGGTGCACGGACTCTAGCAAACATCTCTTCTTTAGCGAATGACTAACATGACTAGGTGATGGGTTGTCTTCAGGTCTTATTTTTTAGGTATGATGAGTTTTGTGGCAATCCTATTATTCACGAATAATTACGACTTAGAGAATTCATGGTCGTGTGTCTCCAAGTTTTGTTTATGGTCTAAAGTCTTAGACATGGAGGTTATTTTTTGTCTTCAAAGCAATAAATAGATGAAGAAAATAAATCGATGGAAATATTTAGGTGAAGGAGAGTCATTTGGGTTGTTGTTTTTGTTAGAAAATTATATATTACAGAGCAATGCAACACATAAAATATGCGGAAAAACAAACATAGAAAACCTATAAAACCATAGAGACATAGATATACACGGTTCATGCAATTTGGGCTATGTCCACCCCGAACAACCAATCCTTATTATCCAACAAAATGAAGAGACACAACCTATAACAGAATGGCTGTAATATCCTCTGTTCTCTATCAAAGTCTCCCTATCTGTTTCTCGCTCAGAGAATACACATACAATAAAAAGCCGCAATATAATGCCCTCATACAGAATGAGGGGTTGCCTTCTATGGCAAAAACCCTAGATTAAACATAACTTCTACCCTCAGATTATCCACCTAATGAATGGCCTAGATTGACTAGAAATTACAATACTTTTACAAGGCAATTTTACATCTATTAATAACAGGGGTCCAACGCTGTGATACAAACTAAAGAAGATAATCAGGGTCCACACCCAACAATTTTTCAATTCTTTCTATGCGTGGATTGTTGGCCCTCATGGAATGTTGTTTGACGTGAATATTTATGTTATTTTTGTGGTGGCAGTGTCAGGCCTAGAGCCTTGCATCTCGGCTATGTTCTAGGTCTTTGCTTAATTTTTCAATGTAAAAAATGTTATCCTTTTCTATGTTGGGATAGAGGATTATATCTCTGGGATCATTTTTTAGTTTTAGTTTCTATTTTGCAAGAAACATCGGGTGGTTCTTCCTCCATCTGGCTTTCAGGATGCCAATGATGTACTCTAGTTTCCTGAAGTAATAGAAATATTTTAATTTACAAAAAAAATATAATGAAAAATTGGTTATGAATAAATATATATCCATCATAACTGTTAAACACCATGTTAAGCACACACATGGTGTATGAGAAAGAATAAACACACCCACACAAGAGACTCAACACACAATGAAGGATAAGCGTGAGGCTTTCTTATTTTTCCATTATACATGATTTACATTTATAATATAATGGAGTGACTCTTGGTTTCACATTCCAAGGTCACTTGGACTCCATTGTGACTTTTCGCATTCCACACCTACCCATAGAGGATTAGGTGTTCCAACATCCCCCCTTAATCCGAAGGGGTATGTGTGAGTCCAAGAAGAGAGTTGTAATACAAATCTGCAAAGTATACATGGCAGCACTTGGGCTAAATCAGCTCTCTGAAATGTTGGAAAAAAGAGGTGGTTTAAGGATGACCACAAACATTGGAATGCAAAACTTGTTGCAGTTACCAAAACTCTTCCAAAACTGGCAAGAAGCTGAAAGCTTCTGCTAGAGGAATTGTCCCTCATATAAAAGGGAGACCTTCAACCTAAAAGAAGGGAGGTCTACTACCTGTGATGGTTTTAGGATTACCAACAACTCTGGAATGCTTGAAGCATTTCCTAGAACTCAACCAAAGCTAGAAAGAAGCTGAAGGCTTCTGCTAGAGGAAGTGTCCCTCATATATGAAAGGGAGACCTTTGACCTAAAAGAAGGGAGGTCTACTACCTATGATGGCTTTAGGTTTTCCACCAACCGAAGGCATGCTAATGGGCATCCGTGTCTCTGGCTACATCTCTGAATTTGGAATGACGAATTTTGGCTCAGGCTCGCTTGAACTGTTATGTCTCTGGCTACAACTCTGAACATGGAATGAGAGATTGTGGCTTAGGCTTGCTTGATCTGACGTGAAAGCTTGTACATGACCACCATTTTCCCCCCTGTCAGGGACAAGGTGAGATGATGGCGAAAACTCAACTGCAAGTTTGCTCAATATCCGTGAACAAGTTCTAACATGTGTCGTAAACATCTTCTTGGGTGCTGATGCTCATTGCCAAGAAGCGATCCATCTAAGATGAATCTTTGTTCTTGCAGGAGGCTTGTTTCTGAAGCATCTGTATGAAGAATGGGTGTGTTGACTATAGTTCTTGCATGGATGAAGATCAAAATAGTGATCTTTCAAATGGCCAACTCTATCACAGTGTTGGCATTTTACAATCTGCTGTTGTTGTGGTGGAGCAGGATCTGGAACAACTACAGGTGAACTGTCATACAGGAATCCGACACTCTGAAATATGATGGGCTTGGTGTAGTCTGGAATATGAAAGGACAAATCCTTGTCATATCCAAGACCAATTCAGTGCTTGTTGTGGACAAGCTCTTCCCAAGGTCTGATGATGGGCTTGAGAAGTGCAGGTTGAGCTGTTGCATCTGCATGTACATCTGCTCTATTGCAAGGAACTGAATGTAAATCATGTGCAACTTTATCTTCCTACTACTGATGGGAGTCCTTCTCAATCTTCTTAACAGAAACATGTTCAGAATGGTGACTCTTTTCCTGAAGATCGTCTTGTTGAAGCTGAGATTCCAACTGCAAAAACTCAATCTTTTCTTGTGCATCTTGTAAACAAGTCTGAATATTACAAAGAGCATCCTAGCTCATTTTTATCATATCATCAACATTGGAATGAATGAGGTTATTCAACAACTATAATGCCTCATTGATTTTAGCCATTTCAACAACTTAGACTCATCAAATGAAAGGGTGTCGGCTTCAATCGAAAATTCACATGTTTACAATGTGATTCAAGAAATACAAATGACTAAAGAGAACTTCCAACTATGGAAATCTCAAAGTACAAAATCTGCTCCTCCAATGATGGAGGACAATCAACAATTTTTTCAACAACTCAAATTTACTGATTGCAATTATGAAGAAGCAATATCCACTCACAATGTGAGTTCAATACAAAATCTCTGCAAAATATTTTGTAAATGTGCAGCTGAAAACACTATGCAAGAAGCCTTTAAGGTGGCATATTTTCTTTTTCTTCAAGGAGCTGCTTGTCTTCACATGTCAATTTCTTCATAAAATCAACCTTCTATGCCACAAACAATTCAATGTAAAAATACAATTGCTTCATATGCCATTTCTCATTTACTGTTGTTCATTTTCTCTTCTTCCTCTCTCTCTTTGTTTTTTTTTCTTTTCTTTTTTTTAATTAAAAATTAATTAAAAAAAAGAATTAATTGAAAATGAGAAAGAGGGGGAATTAATTAAAAAATGTGAGGGGAGGGAATTAAAAGGGAAAGCGATTTAAAAAATTTTAAAAATCGAATTTAAAAGGGGCAGAATTTAAAATGGGAAGTATTTTATATGTGTGGGGGGGGTGAGCGGTATTTGAGAGAGTGGTATTAATTTAAAAAAAATTAAAAACGAAATTAAAAAGGGGGGGATAGGGCCGTGGTCTTTAAGGACAGCGTAGGGAGAGGTCGGGTTGATGCAGAGAGGGGGAGCTTGCGAGTAAGGGCCATGCAGGTAGTGTAGGATCGCGAGGGGGAAGGGGAGTTGGGCGTGGGAGCACGAGTGGATAGCTTGAGGGAAGGGGGGTCGAGCATAGTGGGGGAGCACTGGGAGAGGTGAGGAGAGGATGGGTTGAGAAGGAATGGAGTGTTGAGCGTTGAGAGATGAGTGTGAGTGGGGGAGGGGGAATTAACCGAGGGGTAGCAGTAGGGGTAGGGGGATGTGCGAGCAGAGGGGTGAGGGTTAGGGCCTATGCGTAGGAGTGTAGGCGACCGAGAGAAAGTAGGGGCAGGTCAGCAGGGAGAGGGAGCATGGGTAATGAGGGGGAGTGCGGCCGCGTGAGGGGGTGGGGAGTTAGGGGGTGCGTGCGAGTTGCAGCTGGGTGGTTTTGGGGTGTAGGGGAGGGCCGGGTAGAGAGAGCTGGCAGGCAGGTAGCCAGCCAAAGGTCTCTTGCAGAAATTTTTTATTTTTATTTTTTAATTATTTATTTATTTATTTATTTTTTATTTTTAAGGAAAAATTAATTAATTAAAAAAAGGGATTAATTGAAAATGGAATGGGAAATTTATTTAAAATGGAGGAGGGGATTTATTTATTTATTTATATGGTGGGGTGGGAGGCCGGATATTAAAAAAGGGGAGGAATTATATGGGGGGTATTATAACTATAAAAATAAAATCGAAAATTAAAAAAAAAAATTAAAATCGCCGAATTAAAAAATTGGTGGGAATTTATTTGAAAAAGGGAAATTTTTAAAAAATTGAAAGGCTGAAATAAAAACGCACGCAGGGGAGAAGGGGGAGTGTTGGGAGGGGGCTAGGTTGGGAGAGCGAAGGAGCAGTGAGGGGGCCGAGTGGAGTTGAGGGACTGTGTGCAGGGTGAGAAATGGGAAGGGGCCGTTGTGAGGAGGTTGCATAGGAGTATGAGAAAGAATAAACACACACACACAAGGGACTCAACACACAATGAAGGATAAGCGCGAGGCTTTCTTATTTTTCCATTATACATGATGTACATTTATAATACAATGGTGTGACTCTTGGTTTCACATTCCAAGGTCACTTGGACTCCATTGTGACTTTTCGCATTCTGCACCTACCCATAGAGGATTAGGTGTTCCAACAATAACTTGTATTTTATCCCATTCCTTTTGGTCAATGGAAGTGATTACACATCTCCCTCATTTTTTTATACTACTTTAAGTACAAAAAAAATTCACAATTGTGAGGCTACTAGCTTGATACTAAGAAAACCACATCAGTACCACAATATAAAATTTCTAATCCAATAAAAAAATGTATGTTTAACATTAGTTTTTATCATCTAAATGTTATACTAGGTTTTCTTGCTACCAAAATGGCTTCTGTTACACCATTTTTTGGTCATCTAACCTACTATCATTAGATGGACCCAAGTACACCATGTAAGACCAATTTTACCCTAAGTAAAATTGCTTTCACTATGTCAAATAACTTAATAAACCACATTTATTAGCTTGTTTATGGTCTAAACAGGAAACCCCAAAAGGAAATATTAAACAAATCTATATTTGTTTGAATTTCCTCATGGAATAATTAATTAAACAATAATTTAATTATTATTCCTCATCATGTTTAACCCAAAACAAAGAAATTAATTAGATAAATCTCTATTTATCTTATTATTTTCTAGGAATAATTATTTAAATCTTATTTAAATAATATTCCTTGTTGAATATGACTAAATCACCCACAAGTAATTAAATAAATCATTATTTATTTGATTATCATTCAAAAACTTCCTTAAAATGATAAATAAATCATTTATTTATTTATTATTTACAAATAAAGGGATTTGACCCAAGTCAAATACCTTTTCCCTCCAACAAATATAATAAAATATTCCATAAAAGGTGGATCTAGATTTGGTTAATGTTATTTTAATCATGCACCAAGATCTAGAATGACCCCATATTTTGTTATAAATAAGAGGGTTTTCCCTACCATTCTTCACCTTTTGTTGCCTATTAGATCACTTTGGATCTAAACTCTTGGTTTGACTTTGAGCCATTGTCATTGTCATATTTTCCATTATTTGTTGTGGGAGCTCCCTTTGAGTTCTATCTTTGTATGGGTTTTCTATACCAACAGGAGAGAGAAATGCTAGATCTGAAGTGATGAGGACTTCCAAGAACCCATCCCATTGAGGAGAATTGGAAAAATCTTCTTGTTTTCCTCCCAGGTGCCCTTAACACAAAAATTCTTTCAAAAATTGTTCTTGTCTTGTCTATTGGATATATGGAGAAAACCCTTGTTTTTACTGTTTAATGTCTTTCTATGCATAGATCTGGTTTTTTGCATCTCTTGTCTTGATCAACTAACTGCAGATCTGAAGATATTGGCAGCCACTTTTGATGTTAGGGCTATTAGTTATGCGTAGCTAAAGTGGTATTTTTTCGTACACATCGACAAAGGATTCATACTAACAATTGGCGACTCCACACGGGTTTTCAATTACGACCGCTGTCGTTTTTCATATTCCTGCATATCCAGCTACTTCAGACCCTAGGGTTTCTTTTCAGCTTTTAGTTTTTCCTATTTTCATGGTTTTTTTCCCCTATAAAACCCTAAAACATTAAAATTTCAAACTTCCGCGTGTTTCTGGCCCTATTGCGCAGGTGACAGACATCAGCCGCAACTGAGATGACAACTTTTCTGGAAATCTGCCGCCGGGACACCCGGAGCTTCAGGTCGCACTTTTCAGCCCATAAACTGCGACCTGGACCTCCAGGTCGCACTTTTTAGCCCATTTTCTGCGACCTGCACTGAAAATAGGTCAGAACCTGCGACCTGCCAATTTTTCTGCTGTTTTTCTGCAATTTTTCTGGGTTTTTCTGAAGCTTCTGTCAGGGTTTTCCAGCCTCTGTCTCAGCCCATTTCGACCTGTTTCTGATCTGTTTTTCTCATTTAAGTGGGAACATAGCCCCCTAGGGCTTCAGTACCCTCCACTTTTGGTGGAAGATTTTTTATCTGTTTCAGGTCTGTTTTTTCAGAGTTTCAGCGCCCCTTTTTCCAAATCTGATACCTCCTTTTTAGACCTCTTCTAATCAGCTCTTCTCCCTTTCAAGTCACCTCCTGAAGATTTGTTTGGATCTTCTTTTAGGGCCTCCTCCTTGCACCTTCTGCTTTTTGCTGATTTCCTCCTTTTTTCCAGCCACCTTGCCTCTGCCTCTTGGTTGTGATCTACACCTCTTTTCAGCAGCTTTTCCCTTTAGATCCCTGTCCCTTTTTGACCCTAGATCTATTGCCCTCTTTTTAGTGTTTTGACTAGATTTTTTCCCTCTTTTAACATCGTTTTAAGAGACCCGCCTTTTTGGGTCGAATCAATGCAATAGTAGCTATTAATTTTCTGTTATTTCAGCATTATATACTGTTCTTGCAGCATTATTTTCAGTTACGCAGCACACTTTTTCTCTTTCTCTCAAAACGAAAAGGGTTTAAAAATTAAAATTAACGCACGCCACACACTCACCCTAAGTGAAGAAGAGCCTGGTTTACACCGCCAGGCAAAGACTTTAAAATCAATTGATATTGAACCTTTTTTCCCTTGTTTCGACATTGTAATCACTTGATTCTGCACCTCCCTGCCTCTATCTGTCATTCTTCTTCCCCTCGTGCCGTGTTTGTGTTGTCATCATTGCGCCCCCAAGGCGCACCTCCCGGAGACTTCTTGGCCTTCACCCTCAGTTTCCGGTCGACCGACCTGCTCTGTCCCGCCATCGTCGAGCCAGTCCTCCTCCGAGTCCTCACTCTGACTCCTCTTCTGATTCATTGGATTCTCCTTTTCCTTCTGGTTCTCCCCCTATCACCTTCACTATGTCTGGTCCAGGGCCTAATGCTAGCGGTAATCCCGGCCCTAATGTCGGGACTACTACTAGCGGAACCACCACAGGAACTACCTCGACTGCACCTTTGCTCCCGTACATCGCAGGCCTCAGCCTCCCCGATTTCAATCAGTTGATCAATGACCCTATCCGCCATGATGTTGGTTGGCCTGCTATGCCAACCAAGCTCCCCTCCGACATCCCTAAGTTCAAAGGCCTTGCTGGAGAAGATCCAACCAACCATGTCCGGTCTTTCCACATGTGGTGTTCCTCCAATTCCATTACCGACGACTCCATCCGTCTTCGGTTGTTCCAACGCATGCTTACCGGTGAAGCTTCGAAATGGTATGTTGACCAAGCCACCTCTTCCCATACCACCTTTGTGACCATTTCCCAGGCCTTTTTATCTTATTTCTAGCTCCCTCTCCGATACGATACTGGTACAGAGCTTTTGAATTCTTTCAAGCAAACCTCTTCAACCCGCCTTTCCACTCATGTCCAGGAATGGCGAAGAAGACGAAGTTTATGTCGAGCTCCCCCCTTCGAAGATCGGGTTTATATGGACTGGTTCCTTCGCACTCTCTTAGCTCCCATTGGCAAAGATGTCGCCTCCCATTTCCCTCAAACCGAAGAAGCCGCCCTCCAAATAGCCTTGAAATATGACCTGATATGTGCTCAGTCTGGTTATGTTTATACCGTCCTTCCTGACCTCCCCGGCTCGGAGGCGCTAACGCCCCGGGGGCATCTCATTCTGCCGACGGTATCGTTGGAGCCCTTTCCCATCTGTATGCTCAACCTCCTATGAGCTATGGTCTTCCTCAGGGAGGGGCCAGCACCTCTAGCACTTTTCCCCCTCCAGGTAGCATGTATCCAGGATACGACATGCCTCATCCTTTTGCCCAACCTCCTACTTACCTCAATGTTGCCCAACCTAACCATTACCCTTATCTGCAGCCTGGTGCGCCAGCTCCTCCAGCATATGCGCTTCCACCTCCCTTGCCTCATCAACCCTAGCAACAACACCTACAGCCCCCTCCAGGGCAAGTATTTGCACAGCAAGGCGTGACTAATCCCCCTTCTCAAAGAAGGCAGAGAGGCAATCCAAATCAATCTGCCCTTGGTACTCGTGGGCCTAATCCTCAAGGTATTGACCCTAACACCGCTAACCAGCAATAGGGCACTCAGCCCAAGCCGGACAGGCCTCTTCGCACAAATAGTCCTTGTTCATGTTGTGGTGTTTATGGTCATTACACCCACAATTGTCCCCTCTTACCACAGATGCAGCAAATGTGGGAGTCTCAAGCCACATTGCACGGACAACATGCCTCCCCTCATGCTCCCCCTAATGTGGCCACTACTCAACCAACTGTGTTTACTGATCCTTTCCCTCAGCAAGCATTCGTGGCTACCCAACCACCTGATGGACAAGTTGCCACTCCACCTTCCATTTCTGGTTCCTCCAATTACCAGATCCTCATGATGAACTTTGATCCATCCCCAACCGTCGACCTTCACCTTCAAACTCGATCTCGCAAGTACCCCAAGCCTTCCGCTCATTCTGCCCCCGAGTCCCCTTCTTCAGGTTTTACAGAGCCTCTTTCGACATCAAATGGTCCCTTACATATCCCTCAACCCAAAGTCGAGGTTCATACCAAGATTCCTAGGGGACCATTACGTCGAAATGCTGCTTCTGATCGAGTTGCTCATTCGTATAGCATAGTAGATGATTTGGCGCAATCTCCTGCTGCCATTTCCACATTGGAACTCCTCCAGTCGTGCCCCTCCCAAAAGAAGGCTCTGCTATCTGCCGTGGGCATTGTAGATCCTGCCGATGACCAAATGATTGTTCTCGACGCCCATCAATCAGAACATCCTCCTCTTCCTGCTTCCGTTGCCTTCCAAATCCCAGTCAAAATCCGGAATTCCAACGTTTCTCGGTGTATAATTGATGGGGGGCATCCACCTATGTGATGTCCGCTTCGGTTTGGCAGCAACTTGGATCTCCTAAGTTGGCCCCTTCCATGATCACCCTTCGAGCATTGGACGGCCACGCCTCCCAGCCCATTGGCCTTTTCCGTAATTGTCCTATCACCCTTGCAGGCAAGACTGTTTGCGTTGACGTCGAAGTCCTCGATGCCCCTCTAGACTACAACATTCTATTGGGGCGAAGCTACACCTATGCCATGTCTGCTGTCCCATCCACGGTTTTTCGCAAGATGTCTTTTCCTCACAATGGAAATATAGTCACCATCGGCCAGTTGACTTATCATGAGCCAACGTCTCAGACCTCCCCAGAGACGACCATCTCTTCTGTAGCCAATAAGCAAACCATCGATTCCTTGACCAATGTCTCTCCCCGCGTCTACAAAGACTCCTCTTTTCTTGGAACCTTCCCTGGTCTTCCTCCTCCTCCTGTCTCTGACCCCAGCTCATCGAATGTTTGCATGATGTAATCGTATCGGGCTGCTCTCAAGCAACCTGCTTCGGCTAGTCAGCAACCACGCTCTCCACAACCTGCTCCTAGCCCTTCACCTGCAGCTGGTAGTCCTGCGCCTCTTTATCCTCCTAGAACGGTTCCTCCAAGCATTAGCCATTTAGGAGCCGTCCCACCTGGCCACTACCCCTCTGGTCAGATACCGTTCCTAGTTCCCCACCAGGAGTGTACGCGGTACCTGTCATGGCCACCGTCTCTCTTCCTAACCTGACCCTTGGGATTCCTGTCTGGTACCATGATCCTCCAGCCGCAACCCCACCTGGTCAACCTAAACGTTATATTTCTTTGACCCCGGTTCAACCGGTCCCCATGACTTCTCCCGCTGCAACAGTGCCTCAGTCACCTCAACAGGAACCACCTCCTGTTGCGACCGCTTCGGGTAAGAAGGGAAAAGCTAGCAAGGGGGCATAAAAGGACAAGGCTGCCCCGACAAACCCTGCCCCTCCTTGGCCTCCAAAGCATACCATCCAGTGTGCTTTGTGTGATGTTGGCAGTCACACCTCCCATACTTGTCCTGAATTACTTCATCTCAAGCCCATGGTTAATGTCACGTTCCCTGAGTCCACGGTCCTGGAAGCCTTTGTTCCTTCCGCGACCACGGCCAAGAACCCCAATACTATTCACACCAACCACCCCTGTGCTTTGTGTGATCTCCATGGCCATTACATCCACCTTTGTCCCCGCCTCAAGGACTTCCGCACCTCTCTAGCTGCAGTCCGCAAATTCGAGGCCAAGCGCAATGAGTCCACCTCTCCCCTATTTGCGCATTTTTCTTTGGCAGAACTACCAGACATGACTGCTCCCATTGACATTCCCCCTCCTGATGTCGAGATGACGGAGCCTTCGTCCAACATTTTCTACCTATCATCATCCATGAGACCCTCGGGGAACATTCCATCTGAATCTTCCCCTGTTGTTTCGCTTGACCTTCCTTCAGTGATCACCTTGGGCTCAACATCGGTAGATCCTTTATCTTCTTACTCTTCTGTCACCCCTTGTGACAACGCGCATGTGAACCTCTCTTCTCATGATGATGATTCAGGTAACTTCGCCATGTCAGGTGGTCTTTCTTCCACCAGTCACCCCATCTTCTATCACGATGACGACATTATGGATGAAATCCCCACCCTTGACTTTATCTATCCCCCCTTACATCAAACCCATGCGTTCACACCACATACACCTTGTGGCCATTACATTGAAATCCAATATTTGGGTAAGGGGGCACCCATATTCGAGAGACCACGAGAAGAAACTCTCCAAAACTCTCCTAGTGTATCTGGTCGTGTTGACTTTAATACCATTATTCTTCCACATTTCGAAGAACCTCTAGAGTCCCATATCAATTCATATCACTCTAGGGATGATACCCTTTATTGTTCCCTCATCTTCCATCAGCAACCCAATCTCTTAGACATTGTTGTTGACAGACCTATGGGTTTTCTAAGAGAGCATCAGTTCATTATCTCCAAATCCTCTCTTTGGGATAGTGACACCAGGTATGCCAACCTGAAAACTTAAATTCCATTTGATTCCTCTATGTAATACCAAAAGAGATTGGTAATCCTCCATTCCCTTTCTCAAACTGCATAACCATAACGAAAACAAATGGCGCACCACATCATTAAAATGTGTTTAGATTCCCATTTTTCTAAATACATTTTGGCATGAACACATCATGCTTGGGGGCACCTATGCCCCTCAACCATAACCCTCCTCAAAATCGAATTTCTTCACTTGCAACACTCATACTAGGGGCACTATTTGGCCTCCATACTTATCCATGCTCGTGTTGATGTTCGTCGTGAGTTACCATCTTGTACTCATGTTTTTATGGTCCCCCATTGGACCTTTACTATGTGGCAGCACCATCGAGTAGCCCTTGTTTAGAGCATCCAAGTTGAGTCATCATTGCATTCATGGAGTCTATCCCGAGTCCCTTTGTACCCCGCTATAGTCCTCCATCCTTCATTGCTTGGTCTCTCTCTTATGTCGCATATTATGACCTTCAGTCCCACTGTCCCCTATCCCTTATGATATTGTGTCTGTCGCTGCCATGTCATTCATGTCCTTTATGCTCTAGTAAGGGAAGTCGTCCATTTGCTACTCAGTCCCCTCCATTCCATCATCATCATTGGTATTAGTCTGTCAGTCGCTCTACTATTTTCTCTCGTGCCTTAGTTGAGGATCCCTCATTGCCTCACCTATGGCGGACCTCCTTCTGTCGACATCAGCTCATTCATTCCAGAAGACAGGTCTAGAGGGCGGTGTACCTTGGTTCCAACTTCCACTCTTGTTCGGTGCCTCGGATCAGGCAAAGGGATTTCTCATTACCCTTTGACTTGATTGTTTCTCAGATCCAGCTCCTTTCATCATGATCGAGATCCGTATGCTCGATGGTCCAGTGATGCAGTAGCAGCTATTGGTGATGCCCGGGTGTGTGTGAGATGTCTCAGCCCTCATGAGGGGGTAGCCCTGCATGTAGCCCCCACATGCCTGGATGACCTCTTCATCACAGCCTTCGATGGAGCTCCATATGTTTGATGATGTCGGCCTTAGCCGCTTGCAGCACCTCTTTGATTTGCATGTATCAGTCAGATTTTGTGAGCCCTTCCCCGCTTGTAGGGGGCATTTGGGTTGTACTTGTATCTCATGTACTCAGATATTATTGTATAAGTCCTGGCTGTTATCCCAGGCACAACATGTATATGGGATCTCTCATTGTATTTCTATCCAGCTCATGATTATGCCGGCTGTACTTTATGGTTCGGTCCCTTGTTTACTAGACACACTATTCTTTTGTACTTTGTCTCGGCGGGCATAGGTATGCCTCCCCCGCCGCCTTTAGCACAGGTACCCTCTCATAAAAAGAGACTTGTTGCACCTGTAAGTCTTGTCTCCTCAGGGTCTAGTTCTTCAGCACATTATTCTACCTTACATCTCTCTCTCCGACTTCCCTTTTGATGTCTGGTGATTGAGTTCTTACAACGTACTTCGGTCATACGATTTGCTCCTAACACTCGCACGCTGGGGGGCAATCTGTTACACCATTTTTTGGTCATCTAATCTACTATCATTAGATGGACCCAAGTACACCATGTAAGACCAATTTTACCTTAAGTAAAATTGCTTTCACTATGTAAAATAACTTAATAAAACACATTTATTAGGTTGTTTATGGTCTAAACAGGAAACCCCAAAAGGAAATATTAAACAAACCTATATTTGTTTGATTTTCCTCAAGGAATAATTAATTAAACAATAATTTACTTATTATTCCTGGTCATGTTTAACCCAAAACAAAGAAATTAATTAGATAAATCTTTATTTATCTTATTATTTTCTAGGAATAATTATTTAAATCTTATTTAAATAATATTCCTTGTTAAATATGACTAAATCACCCATAAATAATTAAATAAATCATTATCTATTTGATTATCTTTCAACCACTTCCTTAAAATGATAAATAAATCATTTATTTATTTATTATTCACAAATAAAGGGATTTGACCCAAGTCAAATACCTTTTCCCTCCAACAAATATAATAAAATATTCCATAAAAGGTGGATCTAGATTTGGTTAATTTTATTTTAATCATGCACCAAGATCTAGAATGACCCAATATTTTGTTATAAATAGGAGGGTTTTTCCTATCATTCTTCACCTTTTGTTGCCTATGAGATCACTCTGGATCTAAACTCTTGGTCTGACTTTGAGCCATTATCATTGTCATATTTCCATTATTTGCTGTGTGAGCTCCCTTTGAGTTCTATCTTTGTCTGGGTTTTCTACACCAACAGGAGAGAGAAATGCTAGATCTCAAGTGCTGAGGACTTCCAAGAACCCATCCCATTGAGGAGAATTGGAAACATCTTCTTGTTTTCCTCCCAGGTGCCCTTAATACAAAAAATTCTTTCAAAAATTGTTCTTGTCTTGTCTATTTGATATATGGAGCAAACCCTTCTTTTTACTGCTTAATGTCTTTCTATGCATAGATCTGGTTTTTTGCAGCTCTTGTCTTGATCAACTAACTGCAGATCTGAAGATATTGGCAGCCACTTTTGATGTTAGGGCTATTAGTTATGCGTAGCTAAAGTGGTCTTTTTTCGTACACATCAATAAAGGATTCATATTAACAGCTTCATAAATGGAATTTATGTCATTTAACTTAGCTATTTTGCTATTTTGAATACCATTTATTCTAAGAAATATAAATATATCATATTGAAAATACTTTTTCATGATTAATAAAGTATTGTAACCTCAGTAGTCTTCTGAAGGTGTTCCACACTTAGTGAGCTCCGAGTTGACCATTTTATTCACTAGTTTTTTGAATTTTTTGTTTAGTTTTTCTACGCGTTCTTATAATGCATTTATGCACAATAATTTCTTGAATAATTATCGTTTATGCTCAAACATTCTCCTCTATAGTGTGACTTTGTGATCTAAAAGTAGGGGATATTTCTTTTTCTAGTTTAATAACACATGGGTATTTTTCAAGTAAGTAGCCATTAAGCTTTTCACACTTTTTGAAAAGGAGGGAATGGGAGTGGGATCTAATCAACTTATGCATGCAGGGGTCATAGCATGATTTAATATAATATTTTTGGGTTAAACCACAAATTTGATCACTAACTCAAAATACCCTATGTCTCCAAACTAATCCCTTATGGAATTTAACCTTTCCCAATGGTAGAAAGATCCTTATTTTCCTTCATTGGATCAACCCCTTTAGGCATATATATGTTATCTTAATAATTAAAGGAAGTGAACTTTTTCTTCTTCACCTGTGTGTGTGTATATGTGGTTTTATATTCCATATGATATTTCTGTTTCATTATCTTCAATATATAATGATAAGCATTTATGCTTGGATGAGATACATTATGTGTTGTACAAGCCTATCTGGGATAACGCATGTATATGTATTGTTTAGTGTGTATCATGGAGAGCCACTAAATGACGAAGCTTGATAACAGTATTTCTAATATAAGAGCAGAAGAGCATAAAATCTTAATGACAAAATTGTAGAAGGATGAATTAAGTGAATGAAAAAATACTATCGATCCAATATGAGTTTATCTTTTGAATTTTCATTAATAATATATTTAAAAATATTATATAACATGTTTGAAACAATCTATTAATTCATATATGTTTAATGTTCTATAGGGACCAACATCGAAGAAAGGGAATGTTGTTCTAAAAAAGAAAAAAAATTAGAACATGCGAATGAAAATGAATTGCTCCTTAGCTCATTTGGAGTGTGCTTGAGGATACCGAAAGGGGAAATAATTTTACAAAACATTGAGGGATTTAGTGGAACAAATGTATAGACATTCTTTCCACTTACAATAAAAAAATCAATCCAATGATTCCAAGAACCAAAATTTATTTAAACTACAAGAAGAGTTTCCAGAGAATTAGTCAATGGGACATGTCACACTTTTAATAGAAAAAACAAACAACAACAAACATGATTGAAAAAGTGACTAAATTTTCTTCTAGAATTATATGTATATATTACTACAAAGTAATCATTTATAAATATCACTTTTGTTATATTTAGTTTTCATATATCAATATAAAAATTAAATAGTTTATTGTCATGTTACTTTTTTAGGAAGATTATGAAAATCTCAAAGGATGAATGAGCTTATATTAGAAATATGCCAGTAGGAATGTCGAAGAAGGTGTAAAAGGAGATGGTCAAATAAATGGACCCAATTTCATCGCACGACAAGCCATCTCAACAACAACGTGCTTCAAATGTAATATGTAATCATTGAATTTTTCGATCAGGTACAATAAATAATTTAGCATTAAATATTAGTTTTCAAGTATTTTCTTGCAGAAAAGAAAAGAAAATGGAACCCATTCATCACATAAAACACGACCATAAGGAAGAAAAGGGTCAATATCTAAGTTTGTGAGTAATTCTTACTTCCTTATAAAAACTTAACTAGATTTCCTTTTTTTATAGTTTAAGTTGTTTTAGAGAAATCATCATTGAATGTCTTCAAATAGGTTCTAACATACAAAGAAGGAACTTCAGAAGAATTGATTGACATTATGTTAAATATGGGTTGTCAATATATGTTGGCATATTAGAAAATAATTGTGGAATTTGTAAGTATCTATCTTGTTTTACTTAGCTCCATCTATAATTAGTAGAACAAAAAAATATTTTATATTAAATCTATGATTTTTTATGAGGTATAAAACTTGCAGGAAAAAAAGTATGGAATTGTGCCAACAAATAAATTGTTGAAAGATGGCATGAAATTTAGTTTTGAAAGAATGTGTATAGTTCACGAGTCAATTATTACTATGGTACATTTCTTTTCGATTTACATTGATATATATTATATAATATTACAATTTTCATTATTCTCCCCAATGTAGATGCACTCATTACACTTTATTTCTATGTTTGTAAATGGAACTTGAAGAAGAATAAAAAAATCAAAAAAATGAACAAAACATTCCTCCAAATAACCCAAGTCATGTAAGTATCTCGAGCAGTAACAACAGTTCTAGTGAAGAATGATGATCAATATTTTTGAATATCAAAGCAAGGCATTGTATTTTTTTAAATATTTGTTTGTGAAAACAAAAAATTTGTTTAATGTAATGGACATAGTGTCCTAGTTGAAGGACAAAGGAATACCAATAATTGTCCCATTTTGTATGATAAATAGTGTATTATTCATATATATATATATATATATATATATATATATATATATATATATATATATATATATATAATAATAAAATACGATTTAATTTATTCTATTCTACTCTCCATTGTGAGTGTGAAATGTTACACCACTAATTAAATATATGGATGATTAAATATTATAATGAAGAGATGCGAAATCTGATGATATGATATAACAAACTCATCCAAACATCACATTCAAATGAACTAATAAAAATTAATTGATATGAATATTGTTATAAGATATATGTCGCCTCTTGATGTATAATGAATTTTAAAAAATCACAATAATTTCACTGTCATAGGTCGATATTTCTAAAAATTAGAAAATGAGCACTGGTGCATGTGTATGATACTGAGCACCGATGTGTTTGTATGATACCGCGCACTAATGTGTTTCTACGACCTATGAGCGCCAGACCAAATACCAATACCAATTAGAATGCTCGATGCACTTTATCAATGACTATGACCAAGATGGATAGGCGTTGCATCCACCGATATGGTTTTCCTTTAACACGCCGACTCATTTTTATAACTTAACGACCTGGTGCATTTTTCCACCTTAACGAACCTGAGCGTTTTTGCACCTAAACGATGCCAGTGAATGCACCTTCTATCGGCCTGGTCCGTATTTGTCGATGACATGCATCGGGATCTTGCTAAACACCCTGGGGCTTCTGAAATTTGTTTTCCATCCCAATTCTTGGTATGTTTAGATTATGAGTGTGTACAGGTTAAAACGCAATGGTGCATTCACACATGAAGCTTGTACCAATAAGAAACACATTCGTAAAACCTTCGATTGCCCAATTTTTTTTAGTTGTGTTGAAGTTCCGTTAGAAGCTTCGTGAAAACCTCCATTACCAAAAACGGTTGTTGTAGAAAATGTTTCTTTGACAAATTTGGTTAATTTTATAACACTAAAAACCTCCTTTATAACCTCTGCTAGAGGGTCTTTTCCTTGTAGTGTAATCCACAAGTAATTAGACTCTACTGAAGGAATTTCTTAGTGTCATGCAAGATCTTTCTACTAGCACTAAATTACTGAATACATTTATGCCTATTCGGACAACCCCTTTTGCTAGATTTCTTGTATTCATGCCTGAGATTCTAGTCGAAAGTAGTTTAATTACAAGTCATTACAGTACTCATTTATTTTAGTGAAAAAATGTATGCTCCACTCTTCTTGATTTAATCTCTAAGTTGTTTTTATTTTAGTTAAAATCCATCATTCCTTCCCTATTTAATTATAAAAAGAGAAATTATTAATACCATACATTCACATAATAAAATTCCAATTCCTTTCTTTTTTATTTGTATTCAATAAAAGAAAAATTCTTAATGTAAATAAAACGCTCACTAAGAGTTATAAACTATATAATCATACTGATGTGTAATATCTAGATCATCCATAAAGGTACTCGAAAGAGATTCCTCCTCCCAACCGTTGAGTCTGGAAACTACGTCCAGGCTCTACCCCGAGCCTCTTCCTTCCAAGTAGAATAAAAATAAAACCGGTTCTTGGGCCTTAATATCTTAAATCCAGCCTAGAAATATAACCTGCGGATTCCACTCGTACATCCCAGCTCAAGAATATCTCCAAGAATTTCTTCCTTTTTCCTAAGCAATATCCCACTTCAGGTTATCCTTTTCTAGGTCTCCCTTTATTCGAGATCGTTTTCTTTTTTATCTTTCAGGAATGTGAGAATAACCGTTTTTGAACTAATTAAAGTTGAAAATTGTTTTTTTGGAACCTTTTCTCGTAGTTTCCATTACTTATCCTTTGTATAAAAAGAAAATATATACACATATATATAAACTCTTATTTATAATTTAAATCCTAATTTCAAGGTTACTAGTCCTAAAAACCAAAATGTATGAAAATTATTTACATAATCAAGTGTTACATTTATAATTTTAACATCTCTTTTTTAATATACTTCTATTATATGAAAACTTTAAACTGATTACTTAAATTTTATCTAAGTCATTTAACACAATTTTTTATTTCTTTTACAACTTTAATATATATAAACCTTTCTTAAATCCAAGGAATTAATAATACTGAATCATTCATAATATTGAATCCATTAATACAACCTTGGGGATGTGAATGAACTAATGGTAATGTTGATGTTGAATACGGGAATACTCGAGCAATTCTATATATAAACTATACTATTATCAACCATTTTTTCTTTCAAAAATTAATACTAATATCATTTAGGTCTGATCTCTTACATAGATATTTTTGGGCACCCTTTTAAAACCTTCCCTAAATTCAATGAATGAATTAATGGTTCACGTTGAATGAAGAAATACTCGAGTAGTTTTACATTTATTTACATAAACTTTTATTATTATTAAAATTTAACTCTTTTCACGAAGGTCTAATACAAGGAATTAGTTAGACCCATTTCCGATTACTAATGATTATTATTTTTAATAATTAATATTACATTCTATTTGAAAAGCTAGAGACGAGGGGACATTGAAATTTTATATATTGATAGTTACAATATATCATTTAAAAGTGTTTGAATTATTTTTAAAACTCACATTTAAAAAAAAATATATTTAAAAGTTAAAAATTATTTAATGGGGCACTATTAACAGATAAAATGATTTTTTTTTAATATGTAAATATAATTTCCAGTAAAATTGTGATTTTGTGTTGTTTAAAATGTATTTTTGAATGCATAAATGGATTTAATACTATTGAAAATTAGAGATGCACTTGAACTTTTCATATTAAACAACTTAAATTTAAGATTCTTAAAAATCTTTAACATATTTTGGAAAAAAAATCGAGAAAAATTGCTTAAAAAATGGTCATTTCATCTATTAGTTAGATTATGGATTATTTAATTAAGAAAATAAATGGAAACAAATATAATTAATGACACTCAATTTTTTTTTCCTCATTGGGGGTGTTATTAAAGGAGGTGAGAGTCTTGGACTTCATGCTCACCACCCTCATTGTATTAATTATGCATTGACGGAAGGAATGCACACTTGGTGTATCACATGCAAGAGCATGCAACCCTCAAGTTGGTGTACACGTTATGAATTGATGGCGAAGGAGGTGAAACACATTTTCAAAAGACAGGGTGAGGGAGTCGGGAGTCCCTTGCCATTTTGTTTTAGTAGCTTTCTGGTAACAGGCGGTGGAAATTATCTGGTAAAGAGGGTGAGTCCTTGGATTTTGTGGTATAATAATTTGATAGGCCTTGTTGTGGCTGACATCCCAGTTCAAAAGGGAGGCCTAGAGTCTCGAGCATTTATAATTTGGTCACCTACTGAGAGTTTCCTAGCTTGGTTATGTCTAGGAGAGGAGTGAGTGGCTCTTTGTGGGAATTTCTTGCTAGCAATTAGAAGTGGTAAGCCTTGTGTAATCCCTCTACTCTTGTCTTGTTAAAATAAGTCCCGTTGGTATAGTTCTTATGAAAAAAATTTGAGGTTTACTATCACAATTCTTGAATTTGTTTTGTATTATGAGTGTTTGAGTCCGTAGGGGCTTTATAAACAAATTTGAGTCTTGGATGTTGAGTTCGTGTCCTCTTGGAAAAGCTAGTGTTAGGGTTTTGAGTATTAATGTGTTGTGGGTGTCTTTGGCTGCAAAAAGAGTGCCTTGTGTTATCGGCGGGGTATGGTTATTTCTATTTAGGGTTTTGAGTGTTATATTTTTTTGGTCCTAACGTTTCATCTGGTGTGCTCAATGGTAAAGGAGGTCGAGTATTTGGTTGACAAGGAGTCGTCCATCTCCTTGCTTGGTGAGTCTACATCTAAGTTCAATTCTTATGGCTGGATTTTTTATGAAAATGTTCTCTGGTGGAATCTGAGTCTTGCCAAGCTCGAGTCAAGTCGGTGGCTTTGCCTCTTTACACGTAGAAGCATCCCTTTTAAGGAAGTAGAATAATTCTCATGTTTTTCTATGATGTTTCATATGGACTAAGGGAGAAGCAGGAGGAGGGGAGGAGCTATAACCTATAAAGGCCAACATTGTGCTAATTTTTTTATGGCATCCTACTTGAGTGTCATGCCTCTTAAGACACATGAAGAGATGTGTGAGTTAGATATTAAAGGTGGTGAAGAGAGGCAATATCTCTCAAACTAATAATTGTTGCAATACATGTCAATATGGGTTCCAGACACTGAAAATACTAGGGAAAGGCACAAGTAGTACTTGAATTTAGTGGTGCTGGACTGGAATATGAAAATTTTGTTTGGGTCAGTGTTAAGAGATAAGAAGTTGGAGAAATATAATATCTTCACCTCTATTTAAAATGTGAAAAAAATGTTGAGGAAGATAAGGTTTTGTGTGGATAATATAACTACCTACTAGATGCATGTGGAAAGCCACATACCCTATTATTCTGAAGGAGGGGAACAATTGCATCCCCTAGGTTTTGGTGCACAGGATCTATCCAACATCTCTTCTTTAGTGAATGACTAACATGACTGGGTGGTGGGTTGTCTTCGGGTTTGCTTTGTCAGGTATGATGAGTTTTTTTTGTAACCCTATTATTCACTGATAATTATGACTTAGACCATTCATGGTTGTGGGTCTCAAAGTTTTTTTTTATGGTCTAAAGTATTACTCATGGAGGTTATTTTTTTTCTTCAAAGCTTTAAATTGATGAATAATAGAAATTGATGCAAAGCTTTGGGTGAAGGGGAGTCATTTGTTTTTTTTTTTTTGTTAGAAAATTATATATTACAGAGCAATGTAGCACATAAAATATGACGAAACACAGACACAGAAAACATATAAAACTAGATAGACACAAATATACGTAGTTCACCCAATTTGGGCTATGTCCACCCTTAACAACTAGTCCTTCCTTTCTATTATCCAACAAAATCAAGAGACACCCTGCAGTAGATCCACTTTAATATCCTCTATTCTCTATCACATTCTCCCTATTTTTTTCTTTCTCAAAGAATACACATACAATGCACAATTGCAATACAATGCCCTAATACAAAATGAGGGGTTGCCTTCTGGGGAAAAATCCCTAAATTAAACATAACTTCTACTGTCAGATCATCAGCCTAATGAGCGGCCCAGATTGAATAGAAATTGCAATACTTTTACAAGGAAATTTTACATCTGCTTTTAGCTTTGGGGACCCCCCAGGCAGCATTCAATTATGGGTGGCATTGTCGCCCCATTAAGAACAAGGGTCCAACGCTGTGATACAAAATAAAGAAGATAATCAGGCTCCACACACAATAGTTTTTCAATGCTTTCTACACGTAGATTGTTGGCCCGCATGGCATGGTGTTTGACCTGAATATCTATGTTATTCTTGTGGTGGCAGTGTCAGGCCTTGAGCCTTGCATCTCAACTATGTTCTAGGTCTTTACTTAATTTTCAATGTAAAAAATGTTATCCTTTTCTATGTTGGGATAGAGGATTATATCTCTGGGATCATTTTTTAGTTTTAGCTTTATTTTGCAGCAAAGGTTACGTGGTTCTTCCTCCCTCTGGCTTTCAGGATGCCTAAAATATACTCTAGTTTCTTGAAGTAATAGAAGTATTTTAATTTACAAAATAAAAATAAAAATAAAATGAAAAATTGTTTATGAATAAATATATATACATCTTAACTTGTATTTTATCCCATCCATTTTGGTCAATGGAAGTGATCACACATATCCGTAATTTTTGATACTACTTGAAGTATATAAAAAATCAAAATTGTGAGGTATTTTGATACTAAGAAAACCACATCAGTACCATAATATAAAAATTTTAATCCAATAAAAAAATGTTTGTTGAACGTTAGTTTGTATAATATAAATGTTATACTAGGTTTTCTTGCTACCAAATTGGCTTCATAAATGGAATTTATGTTATTCAACTTAGCTATTATGTTATTCTAAATACCATTTATTCTAAGAAATATAAATATATCATACTAAAAATATTTTTTCATGATTAATAAAATATTCTAACCTGAGTAGTCTTCTAAAGGTGCTCCACACTTAGTGAATTCCAAGTTGGCCATTTTCTTCACTAGTTGTTTTGAATTTTTTGTTTAGTTTTTCTACGCGTTATTATAACGCATTTATGCACAATATTTTCTCGAATAAATATCATTTATTCTTGGAAATCCTCCTCTATAGTGTGACTTTGTGATATAAAAATAGGGGATATTTCTCTTGCTGGTCTAATAACACATGGGTATTTTTCAAGTAAGTAGTCATTGAGCTTTTAGCACTTTTTAAAAAGGAGGGAATGGGAGTGGGATCTAATCAACCTATGCATACATGGGTTATAACATGATTTAATATAATATTTGTGAAACAAAAAATTTTATCACTAATTCAAGATACCGTATGGATCAAAACTAATCCCTTATGAAAATGGAACCTTTCCCAATGGTAGAAAGCTCCTTCTTTTCCTTCATTGGATCAACTCCTTTAGGCATATATATGTTATCATAAGAATTAAAGGAACTGCACTTTTTCTTCTTCACCATGTGTGTGTGTATATGTGTTTTTATATTCCATATGATATTTCTGTTTCATTATCTTCAATATAGAATAATAAGCATTTATGCTTGGATGAGATACATTATGTGTTGTACAAGGCTATTTGGAATAACGCTAGTGATGAATTTTTCTCTTTGGAATATCATTATAATAAATTTTGGATTTTACATGGGCTTCCTAATGAAAATATTAAAATTAGAAAACTATATGTCATGTCACGCTAATCATATGTCATATCCTAGTGAATACTAATCTACATAATATCATTATCGATAATTATTGAGTAGGTTATGATAGTATAGAGTTATCATATGAGGATTAAAACAATAATACTATTTTAAGGATTTAATTAGAACAAGGCTTGAAACCATTACAAGGATATATTTCTTTTGAACTCAACATTTCACAGGATGGTATTGCACGAAGGTGGAGAGGATAACACCATTTCAACTATTCACATGATATATATATATATATATATATATATATATATATATATATATATATATATATATATAATATGTAATATAATTTTTTAGTTATATAATAAATAAAGTAATAACATTTTTTTGTTACATATAATATATTTATTCAATTTCATATATATAATTATTATTTCAATATGATGTTACCAAGAACTTAAGAAAAGTGAGATTTATATCTAATTAAATATCATCAAATAAAGATAATATGTGTAATTATCTTTGGTTTCTATATCCAATTCAATGGTTCTCACTCAACACACACACACACACACACACATATACTGTATCTATAGGAATCGATGACTAGGCTAGTCTTATACTCGTGTGACAAGAGGTCAATTAAAAATACTACCTAATAACCTCTCAGTTCCTCCTTATGACCCTTTGGGAGGAAAAGGTGAATGGGGTATTTTTAACCTTAAACCCCCTTGAATATTACAATTCTTTTTAATGACCATCTCCAATTCAGTTATGTGCTAGGGGCTCACTAAAGAAATCCTTAAATTATATTGGTTTTTGAATTCCAACCGACTAATGCACATCTTTATTATGAGGCCTATTTCAGAACCCATGTTTATTCTAACATATTTTTTCCTACTATGATCCTAATTTATGAAGTGAAATAAATGATATATATACATATATATATTTATAACCAAAAAATGAAGATACAATGAAAATTTTATTCTTTTATTAAATGGAACATGTTGAAATTGTATAATGGTATAATGAATACAAAATAGGCTCCAATGGTGGTAGATTCTGTCTAAGAAGAGACCTGATGGCTATGCACCTTCACTGAAATATCATACAATGAGGCTAATGATTTTCCCTAGAAGATGAAGTTCCAATGATTTTTGAACTCTCGCAACCAAAATTTTATGAATATTATAGTAAAAAGGGATCTAAGCATTACATTTGTCATAAAGAATGCATACAAGGATTACATTGGTGGTTCAAAACCTATTAATTTACTTGTGTCCCCTTATAATATTATGGATAATTATTTGGCATTAAGAATCTACATATTGAAAATGTATGTGGTTTATCAATGCTAAAGGATATTGGTTCAACGAAGATTAATTTTTCACACTATATATTTTAGAGGGAGCCCGTGGAATGGATAACAAAGGCAATGTAGTAAAGTGTAATATTCAAAATTAATTTTGGCAAATCATACAATTTAGTTGACTATTCTTTTATTTTGAGATGTTGATTTATTTGTAGTTGGCTACTAATGTGTTGTTCTAGTGACCATATTTACACCAATGATTTAGCTTTTGATTCATTCAATAGAGCCATATCTTTTTTGACCTATTTTCATCATACCATTTCTTATGGATGCCCTTTAACACCTTATTGATATTTTCTTAATTGTAAATTCTTTGGGTTCTAAGTTGGAAACCACATATATGCCTAGTTATCTTCATAAAATTCTTCTACATAGGGTTTGAAGCACTTAGCAACCACTTTGCTGAAGACACTCTTCTCTAAATCAAAGAGTAAAAAATGTTTATTGATAGGACTATTTATTTTGTAAACTCATTTTCTTGTGCATAAATTTTCATAGTCAAGTCTCATAAGTCTCATAAAAATATAATTTAGTTAGTAGATTTAGATACCCATCTAAGTTGGAACCCTATTACCTACACTTATATTTCACCTATGTCTATTACAAAATATTTTGGGATTCCCTTTGGATTTTGGTTGTTTCCAATTTCCATGTGGGACCAACATTTGTAGAGGGTGAAAAGTAAGCTTCAGATTTTATTTGTACGAACCTTCAATTTTCATGCAAGTTTAGTATTGTTGGAAACATTCTTTACACATATTATGATTATTATGTGTTCTATTAGTTTCCTATTGGGTATTAGTTTCAGTGGCCCAACTACATTTGGAAAACTTAGATATGTTTCTGGTATGGTGGGTATTAGTTGTTTCCGTTGGTGAAAATTGATGTTTACATCATGCGTAAGGATGGTTGGTGGGTAGCAGGGGGGGATGGTATGGTTGAAATTTCGACTTAGGGGACTATTATAGAACAAAGTGGTTATTGTGATTCTTTGAGGGTTTAATCCCCAATATATATTATTTCAACCTTGGGTGCTTTTAATGTAACATTATCGTAGAGGTAAGGGACCTTCAAATTAAGAATGTCATCTCATCTCCTCAATCTCTTTGAGGTGTTTAACTCCCTCATGTTTTAAAGTGTCTAGGCTACATGGAAGGTAAGTGTTGGTTTTAAATGTTTCTAATGTGATGGTACTTACGTTATTAATATTATATCTCATTTGGGGTTATAGGATATATGATTCACATGTGGTAGAGTTGTATTGTTTTCTTTTAGGAGGGTAATAAATTTTTCGATAGAAACATTGTTATTATATTTATCAACATCTGTATCATCTACCTCATTTGAGCTATCCATTATACCTAGTGTCAAATTCTCATTCTATATCCATGAATTGGAAGGATAAATGAATTTATGAGTGGCATTGAGTTTACTTATATCAACTATTTTATAAAAACTAACTATATGGATAGTGATTTATAACCTAGTGTCAAATTCTCATTGCATGTCCATAAATTGGAAGGATATATGGATTTATGAGTGGCATGGAGTTTAGTTATATCAACAATTTTATAAAAAATAACTATATGGATAGTGATTTATAAGAGATTTATGGAGTGAATTATATATGTATATGCATATGTATGTATGTGTATATATATATATATATATATATATATATATATATATATATATATATATATATATATATATATATATATATATATATATATAAATAAATACCTCCCACATTGTATAATAATATAGGATGTGAGACTCCACGTAACCCTTCATACTACCACCTTATATCTTAGACTGTGAAAATTATTAATTATTCACCTATATCCATTCATAATTTAGATATACTTCATGTTATCCCCTCTTGAAATCTTCTTTTCTTAATGCATTCATTTAAATAAAGACTATAAACTTGTATACTTAATTATGATAAGTATTATTTCTCTATTAATAAATCTCTCCACTTGTTTTTTCATCTGATTATCAAGAAACCTTATTATATGTATAATTTTAACTTGCATTAAAATCAAGATTACTTTTAGGTATCATCTCCACAACTTACAAGCATCCAGTATCATCTTATGGATTCAACTAAATCCTTATGCTATTGCATTCTAAAGGATATTTAATTAAATTTTCCAACTTTCCTAAAATAGTTTACTAATTGCCACATACATTAAATTTTTTTGATGGAAGAATATCATATTGATAACCTTCTTCCAAAGTTATTTTCATGATAGTGATATGTATTGTTTTGAATACTTCTTGTACATATCAATCTAGAATGAAAGTGTAATCCTTGTAATCATCTTAATTTTCCATAGGAGGGTGGAAGTCATCATATAATAGTAGAGTCCAAATATATCAACCTATTGGATATTCCAATGTTTCATTTTCTACCATTTCCCAGGTCTCTTGCATAAGTTGTCCTAACTTATCTTATCACATTGTATTACTTTTATATTATGGATAAATACGATTTAGACCATTGATGTAGTGTTAAAAATACACCTATTCAATTGAATTTTATATCAAGGATTTGAATGTTTTGGAGTATTTTTCCTTCAAATGCTTACATACAAATTCAATTTTATGAAATGCCTCATGAAAACCTAATGATTTTCATTTATATTTCCCTTAAAAAATTTCATATGGCACATAATATTCTCATTAATTAAACATTTAAACCTTGTATTAATTTTTTTCCCTTAAAATTTTCTCTAAAATACAACATTTTATTATATACACAACACTAAATAATATTAAGAGTGTGTCATCTCCATTCAAAAAAATCCATCTTATTTTAGACAATCCGGCGAAAATATTCCTATCCATTGGATTTAGATATAACCATAATCATGTGTCCATTTTCCTTCATGCAATATTCAACAAATTCATAATGGTGTACTTCACCTTCAATATAAAATGGTGATCCTCATATTAGACAATAATCTAAAACCTTGCTTGAAAGTCTGGAATGCATGGAAATGGACCCACTATAGCAATCCATAAGATTGACTAGGCCTATTCTATTCTTAACATTCTCTACATGTACATACTTTTCATTTATAAGGCAGTAGGTTTCCTTGTTAGTGATGTCAAAACCAAAAGACATGCTAATACTAATCTATATTTGTCAATAGTTTTTGGAAATCACATAATTACAAATTTCAACCCATGCTTTCATACTTCCTCATAGAAAAAACCACGCCACTTTGTGTTCCAACCTCTACAAATATAATATTAGTAATCACAGCCTTAAATTTCATTAAATAATTTTAATATTTTTTTTTACCACAATTTAAAATACCAAGAATAATGCTTCCACATTTTTCAATATCATTCACAATCTTCCACATTAATGGAATGATATCTTCCACATTAATGAAATGATATTGTAAGCATAAAATCTATCGTAACCTATCTTTGGAGAAATTTACCACAATTTAAAATACCAAGAATAGTGCTTCCACATTTTTTAATATCATTCACAACCTTCCACATTAATGGAATGATATTGTGAGGATAAAATCTATTGTAACGTATCGCAATCGTGATAACCTCTTCAACTCAACACATATGATATAATCCACATCGAATTCCTCATATGATAATATTTATTCCTAGATATAAATGTTACCACATAGGAATACACGTCTTCTAAAAAAGGTGCACCTTTTTTGAAGGAATTTACTACAAAGGCGAACTCCTTTCGGATATTCAATTGTTCAAGATTACCATTGGTATTGACAAAATATTATACAATAGCTAACTAAATATGATTGTTTAGTGGAGATTTTGGAGATGTAGGGAATATATTGCAGAATGTATCTAGAAATGGAATGAATCTTGTAATTTAATTTTGAGTTATTTTTGTTTTTTTTAATTATTTTATTATATAAATTAAACTAATTTTACATTAAATTGGTGTATAAGACATTTTGTTTGGTAAGGGCTAATTTTACAAAAGCATATATACTCTATCTTTTTGGTTTTGAATTTGTAACATCTTCCGATGAATCACATTCTTTTAACCATTAGGCCCACTCAAAGTGTATAATTTTGAGTTTTAATTAAAAAAAATCAAGATATTTTTTTTAGAAATTTTAAATTTCCTCCTCCTGCTATGAAGTAGTAAAGAGATTTTATCAATTGACATAAATTTTGGAATAAAATGTATCTTAATTAATTTAGATATTCTTCTTTAAGCATTAGTTGATAAAAGTATTAACAAATGACATAGGAATTGAATAGTAATTAATATAAAAATGAGGCTATTGTTATCATGTGTTTACCAACATCATAGAGGAGAGTAGAATCATGAAGGGATACAGATATCCATACTTAGCCAAACATTAATGATTTTGTGGTAAAAATGCTTTCCTAAGACTATCATGCAATATTCATGGATCTCCATAAGGTATTTCGAGAAGTTCTATGTCCGTTTGTTCTCCAATACCACATACAATTGCTACTCTATAGTGGAATCTATATAGTAGAAGAGTTACATTGAAAACAACTTATTGTTATCATGTGTTTACGAACATCATAGAGGAGAGTAGAATCATGAAGGGGTTCCTCGTATCCATACTTAACACAACACTAATGATTTTGTGGTAAAAATGCTTTCCTAAGGCCATCATTCAATATTCATGGATCTCCATAAGGTATTTCTAGAAGTTCTATGTCTATTTGTTCTCCAATACCACATACAATTGCTAATCTCTAGTAGAATCTATATAGTAGAAGAGTTACATTGAAAACAACTTCTTTGATTTCATTTTCTAATGATTTCTACAAAATGTAAAGAGGAACTAAACCATTTTGATCATATAAATCAATTATGTTGAGGCTCAACCTGTATTCATAACATCAATTATTTTAGTTTTTTATAATTAGATTTAATTGAAAAAAAACAATAAAAATAATGAAATAAATTTATTATATAATTATTTTTTTAATTTTTGATTTATTTTAATTAATTAAATGTATTATAAACAAATGTTTTGATGTTGATTGTTAACAAACTAATATGACAATTTCTTAATTAAAAAAATATTTCATTCTTTTATATATATATATATATTTTTTGAGAAGAAAAAAAGGCTGTTATATATTAATATAAACAGTACATAAACAAGATCATCTCAAGCTGTAAAAACCAGCGAGATACAACCAAAGACGGCCAAAAACAGTATATATTACCTGTTGGTGAACTAACTCTATTAAAACACGACTATTTTCTATAAACTACAGCTGGTTTTTGCTACGAAAGCACTGGTTAGCCCGAAAGAGCTGCTTGGTCCAACATGATTGACAAAATAAGTAAAAATCTCTAAGATCGGGAACCCCTAAAGAATTCTGATACGACCATCAACTTCGAGGACTTGACATCTAGCATACGATCACTCGTCATAAAGGGAAATGCATATTCCGTTGGGAGCATTCAAAACCGTAACTTCTTCATAAAGGGAAATGCATATTCCGTTGTGAGCATTCAAAACCCTAACTTCGAATTGCGTCCGATAATCTGCTTTCAAGAACGACATGCACAGATATGTGACACTAGTCCATTCACATTTTATTGCTTTTTGACGACTACGTGGCAAGATGCCTGCAGCCTATCAAACTCTTTTTCTCTTTCTCTTTCTCGTGAATTCTCTGTAGTGTCACCTCACCTCGATTCGTTGTTTACGTATTCTCTCATTCCATATTTGTACCGTGAACGTAGATAGATGACCCGCTGGGAAAAGTGACTGCACAACGATAAATTCTTTGCATGTGAATTACATCAACGAAGTGTATTCAAGTATTTCCGTATATGACAATCCAATCCTTTTTATAGAGTGACCAGATTCGTTCGTGGAATTTGAACTCCTCAAATCAGATTTCACTAACCCTAAAATCAGATATTTATAAGAAAGAATCTCTGCTTTCATTTCTTTTCATCAGTCTGTCTAAAGTTATTGGCTTCTATCTAAAAAGATAGAGAGAAATTTCATCTAAGATTCCGAAAATAAGTGGATAGCGTAAAGTAGACAGCGACTACAACGAAAAAATAGAGAACTCACGTACTACTGCACGGAACCGAGCATAGATATTAACAGCCACCCAAAATATTGTCTATTACAACTATGCATATCATGAACATGTTGATTTGTACAGGCCTGCATAAGACCTAATGGAGATATGATCATAGGACCCAAAATATTGATGAGTACAGGCCTAAGGTTTTGATTGATGTAGGCATGCCTAAGATCCAATAGGACATAACATAGAATATTTGGCTTTCTACCCCACTTTACTTTACTACTACAATTTCTTGATGTGATTGGATATTGATTATATTTTAGTTACTTTATTATTAATATATTTAAATTTAACATTTTTAAATATTTTTTTAATCATTAAAATTGTGATATATAATATGTTTTACACATTTAGGTACAACTTATTCTTGCTAATAATAGTGTTTTAATTAATACTCGAAGGAAAGTTGGAAAGTTCGGTGCTCCAGAACCCGTTTGGACTTTTTTGCAGGAGATGAAACCGTGAGGTATGCTTTAGCTCTGTGAAGAGATGGCTTTATTCACGATTCCTGGATATAGAATGTTAAGGTTTGAATATATAGTTATTTGTGGGAACTTAAAAATTGAAGAAGAAAACATAAAAATTTACCAAATTGGAAAATTTTTATTTTTAAATTTTATTTTTGTCAAATTGGAAAAGTTTTATTTTTGAATTTTGTTTTTGTTTTTGTTTGAAATTTTTTAAATTAGTAAAGAAATATAAACAATTGAAAAAAAAATTATTTTTAATTTTTAATTTTTTTAAACAAATTTTAATTAATAAGTTTAGAATAATAATTTTTATATTTATTTATTAGATAGGAAGTTTGAAAAAAAAAATTGAAACCAAAGAGCCATGCCAAATTTACATTTTGGAGAGCCAGAGAAAATATAGTTCTTTTAAATTTCAGAATTGTGTTTTTAATATTATTATATTTTCTAGAAAGTATTTAAAATTTAAAATGAATTAAAAGGAAAATTATTAAAAACAAAATATATATGCCTAAATACTATCCAATTTTTCAAAAATTCAAAATTTTTTATTCTAATTTTTATGGAATCTTATAAAATTCTAATCCAAAGTAATTTGGTAACTATGCTTTTTAATCATTAAAATTGTGATATATACTATGTTTTAGGCATTTAGGTTCAACTTTCATCCTCTTGATGAACTGCATTTAGAAATTTTATTTAGCTCCACGTGTTTCCTATTACAGAACGTGCTCAAACACAGTAAATTAATACCCGTTAACTAAAAGAATAATCGCTAATAATAGTATTTTAATTAATACTCGAAAAAAAGTTCAGGGAATACTGGCTAATAATAATAGAGTTTTAATTAATACTCGAAAGAAAGTTCGGTGCTCCAGAGCCCGTTTGGACTTTCTGGCAGTAGATGAAATCGTGAGTATGTTTTAGCTGTGTGAAGAGATGGCTTTATTCAGGATTCTTGGGTATAGAATGAAGAGATGGCTTTATTCAGGATTATTCAGGATTCTTGGGTATAGAATGTTAAGGTTTGAATATATATAGTTATTTGTGCGAACTTAAAAATTAAGGGAAGGAAACATAAATACTTGTCAAATTGGAAAATTTGTATTTTTTTATTTTATTTTTTGTTTTTTAGAAAATTTTAAATTAATAAAGAAACAAAAACAATCTGAAAAATGGAAATTTTTTTTTTGTTTTTATTTCAATAAATTCTAATTAATAAGCTTAGAACAATGGTTTTTGTATTTTTGGAATCTAAGCTTCTGTGATCCATAACATAAATTAGTAGAAATTCTTTCTGTAATGGTTTTTGTATCTATTTATTAGATAAGAATTTTGAAAAAAAAAAATTGAAAGCAAAGAGCCATGCCAGATTTACATTTTGGAGAGAAGAGAAAATGTAATTTTTTTGGATTTCTTTTGAATTGTGTTGCTAAGACTGTTATTTTTTCTAGAATTATTAGCATTTATTTAAATTTAAAATGAATTAGAAAGAAAATTATGAGAAACAAAATATATATACCTAAATATTAAAATGTATATTATGGATTTTTTCTGAATTGAAAATACTTTATTCTAATTTTTATGGTATGGTATAGAATTCCAATCCAAATTAATTTGGTAACTATGCTTTTATGGGGATATTTTAATCTTTTATATTTTTATTATTAGAAATTTCATTAAAAAGTTAAGGGGAATTTCTTTTTATTTTGAAAATATTATATTTTTCTTTAATTTATTTAAATAAAGATATAATTTTTTCTATCTTGGTGTCACTTTCACCCTTAAAACATTGAACAGTAAAACTAAAAAAAATTTACTATCTGCCAACACATAAAATACACCTACCAAATTTTCACCATGGTCGGTATCAATATTCATCATTAGCAATGTACAGACTCTTTTTACCTTTTTAATCATTTAGCAAGGCGATATTTACAACAATACGGAACCGACGTTAACATACATCGGTTCTTAACATACGTTGGTTATTACAACAAGGCGAATATTAACATACATTGGTTCTCAGTTTTTGATATGATTTTTACATATATCTGGACCTTGTCATTACGTTATGTAATCTCTGATCATTATCTATGGTTTAAAGGGCTTTTAATTCGTGCCATAGAATTCTTACCTATCGACGTTATTGGCATTTATTTCATCTTAATCAAGAGGTACTATTATGTATCAGCGATCCCGGTTGCAAATCCTTTGGCAACTAGCACACAATTAATTTAATTGAATGGCATTTGGCTTTTTATACGCCATTGATCTTAGAATTGATCGAACGGTGAGAACTCGTTAGGGTTTGGCTAATGACTAATGAGAGCTCGTAACCATTTCTGCTCATTCGCATTCCTCCGGGGTAGGTTCTGGTACCGGCTCTACCATTGGCGAGTTTCTCCTTCCGGTTTCTGGCTCATGGCCTCTGCTCAGTGGCAGCCCGGCATCTCTATGTGTTTTCACGCTTTCTGCTAGTTGTTACACTCTGTCTAGTACTGCTGGAGCGGTATGGTAAGTTTATGTATTGATTCTGCCACTATTTTGCCTTCCATTGACAAAATTGCATTTCTCTCGTCTGGTTTGAAGCTCGAGTTTAATACCATTGCGTTGCCTCATGATTCTGCTTCTTGCATGGCTTCCTACAATTCAGTGTATGACTTGCAAACGTTTTTCAGACAAACCTACAGGTATTATTCTGGAATCCTTCCAAGTATCTTTCCTAAATTTTCCTGTTCAATTTGTTGAATCTTGGTTAAATGTAAGAGTAGGGTCTTATTCCTTAGCTCAACTAGGGTTTTTAAATCAAATTTCATTTTCTGCACGGTAGGTACAAGTTCCTCTTCATCTGTGCTCAACGTTTGTTACTCTCGCGAGATTATATTGGTGCAGTTCCATTTTGTCAAGGCTGACCGGTACTTCCTTTACTTCCACAGGTACCCCTGTCTGAGCTATAGGATGATTCCTTGGCCATAAGCGGCCGATGAACATTATGGTCTCAAGTTGAAGGATTATTTTTTTCAGAATTTTGATGACTATGTGGCTTAGGGTTTTAACTACCACACCTAGGGTTAGTATAAAGGGCTCGTTCTATTTCGGCCACAGGCCTATCTTCTGTGTATGCCCTCTTGGTTCTCGATACTTCAAAGAACAGTTGCGATAGAATTTTTTAACTATCGTCGAGTTATTAAGTTCGGGTTTTACTATCCCTGTCTTTGTTGTTAAACACTGCATTGGTTTATGCTTTCAAGATTTACACTGTATTGGTTTATGCTTTCAGGATTTACACTGTATTGGTTTATGCTTTCAGGATTTACAGCAGAGCTTTTATCTCAAACTGGACTACAGTGAACATATTTGTATATATATGTATAACAATCTACCATTTATAGTTATCTTGTTATGCATGCGATGCTCTCTCCTCTACATGCATGGACTGTAGATTTGTTTTGGTTTCTTGTTCCTTTCTTGTTCAGTAAATGGATGTATTCGAATGGCGAGAAAAACAATTTTCTTCATCAGTAGCAGTCTATCTCTCTTCTATGAATAAAAAAAATATTTCTTTTATCTCGCAGAGATTGGGTATACTTATGGATTCTATTTATATGTATACATATTTATACAATTCTCATAGAGGTTTTGATCCTTTTCTTTTTTCTTATGGCGAACTTTACATTTCCTGTTAGCATTTTTCCTATTCACTCAATGAGGAACTTTATTAATGTGAATCTGCTCGCTTCTTAGTGTTTCATTTTTGATTTAGTTATGCTAGTCTTTATATGTAATGCGTGTTCGGAACATGACTTGTCTGTGTATTATCATAGATTATGAAGGACAACCAGCCCAGGAATCTGGTCACAGATATTGGGCTAATAGTCCTTCGGTTAGCTAGTTAGACTGTAATTTGTTTCTTTTTCTAAACAGAGTTAACACACTTATATAGAGTGCAGTAGTAAATGTCGTCCTAGACTTTCTTTTTTTTCTGTTAACCTGAAACACCTAAATTATTTCAGCCCTTACAACATTTCAATTTTCTTTTCTGAGAAATTTAAGGAAATAATCTTTTATACTTCTGTCAGGGATGTAGATTCCATCTATTAAATTAAGAAAACAATCATTTACACTACTGTCAGAGATACAGAATTCCATCTAATAAACTAAGAAAACATTCATTTACACTACTGTCAGAGATACAGCTTTCACTCATCTGTACTTAAATATGACTGATAGCTTTTGGTTTCCTCCCTTCCACGAGTTGGGAAATTACGTCCTGCAACTCTCCCCCGCGCTCCAAGTCTGAGTCTTCGTTGAACACAGAAATAAAAATATGGAGGAGAATCTCGGGACAGTCCGGTCAAATTCTCCAACTCTAGTGGAACAGTCTCCTCTGTAGGTTTCCCTCCCAGGGTTACTTCCCAGGATGACATATTCCATTTTTTTCTCACAAACAGAACCCCAAACACTCTCCCAGAATTCTTATTTATTCCAGAGTTTTTTTCCCTTGGGTAACTGTGGAACTGTTTTTCTATTCAACTAACTCCAGATCTTGAATTACTTTTACCATCAGTCTTTACTCATGAAACTAATTTCACAAGTAATCTTTTATTCCAAAACCAAAAATAATTTCTGTTCATAATATTCTATTTGCAATAAAATAACAATCATATTTAATCCATTCTTAAGAATAGTCTAACCATTTGTCAACAACTAAGACAGTGGTTACAGTTTCCCCCCTCTGGAAGAGAACACCGTCCCCGGTGTTCTTATTCCAATTCAGCAAAAAGCTCAGGACAAGCTTCACGAACAAAACTTTCGTCCTCCCCAGTGGCCTGCTCCGGTCCAAAGTGCTTCCATTGCACTTTAACCTGGGAGATGGCTCATTTCCAAAGCATGGTTTCCCTCCGGTCAATTATACTGTGAGGCTCAACCAGAAATTCTATGTCCGGTTCTACCTGCACAAAATAGACTCATATTAGTTATATAAGTCTTTAACATAATATTATTTTTTAACTATTATGCTCACCCACTACCTGAATGTTCTACCAATGGATTATGTGTCTTGGATCATGAACATATCGTTTTAATAACGACACATGAAAAACATTATGCACCCGAATATGGCTAGGAAGAGCCAAGCGATATGCCACCGGTCCCACCCTTTCCAGTATTTGGAAAGGGACATAAAACTTGGGAGCTAACTTTGCACAAGATGCCCATCTTAATATACTCTTATTTGGCTTAATTCTTACATACACATGATCTCCCACTTCATATTCACGGTATGATCTCTTTTTATCTGTGTACACTTTTTGCCTGTCCTGTGCTGATTTTAAATTTTGCCTAATTTTCTTCACTTATAATTCCATTTCTGCTAGCAGGTCTGGACGTAGCATGAGTTTGGTCTCGGGACTACTCCAATTAATGGGAGTTCTGCACTGCCGCCTGTATAGGGCTTCAAATGGACTCATTTTCAACGATTCTTGATAACCGTTGTTATATGCAAATTCCACTAAGTGTAGATATTCCTCCCACCTAGTCGGTTGCTGCATGACATACATTCTCAGCATGTCCTCCAACACTTGGTTTACTCGTTCAGTTTGCCCATCCGTTTGTGGATGATATGCGGTACTAAACCCGTAAATAGTGCCTTCCAAAAGGCTGATGTGAATTTCACATCCCTATCTGAGATAACTGTCTTAGGAATACCATGCAGTCTGAAGATCTCCCGCATAAATAAATCTGCTATCTGTACTGTCTTATAAGTGGACTAGACATGTATGTAATGTGTTGATTTACTTAATCAGTCCAAAAATACCATTATGGAATCGTTACCACGTTTTTATTTGGGTAATATAGTGATGAAATCTAACGAGATCACCTCCCATTTCCATTCTGGAATTGGTATGGGCTGCATTAATCCAGCGGGATGTCGATGTTCTACTTTCATCTGCTGGCACTCTAAACACTTGGTTAGGTAGTTTTCTATGTCCTTCCTCCTACCCGGCTAACAATAATCCTTTCTCATTGTTGTCAACATCTTATGGTACCCAGGATGCCCTGCATAATTGCTTCTATGATATTCATCTAGTACGAAAGTTTTTAATTCCACTCTGTTTGGAATGACTATCCTTTTATTAAAAACCAGCAATCCATCTTGGTTAATTTCATAATCCCCCTGCCTTCCGTTTTCTTCAAATTCCTGTGCCTGTTGCCACAGAAATTTATATTCAGGGTCTTTTCCTGCTTCCTTTCTAATTTGATCTAGAAATCTGCTTTCAACTTGGTTAACATATAACTCGTAAATGTTATGTCGTTTTCTACTAAATGCATTAGAAAATTTGTTCCCTTTTCCTTTTACATGTTGTAGATCAATGTCAAACTCACTCAAGAAAGCATTCCACCTTGCTTGTCGGGAGTTTAAATCAGCTTGTTTGAAGTAGCTGGTTAGACTGCTATGGTTGGTATTCAATACAAATCTCTTCCCGAGTAAATAATGTCTCCATACCCAGAGGGCATGCATGACTGCAGTCAGCTCCAAATCATAGGCTGAATAACGTAGCTCGTGATCTTTTAAATTAAGAGATTCATATGCAATTACTTTTCCTTCTTGGGATAAAATTTCCCCAACATCCTCCTTGCATGCATCCGTGCAAACCTCGAATTCCTTATTCGGATTAGCCACACTTAACACGGGTGCTAATGTTAATAATTGCTTCAGTTTTTCAAAGCTATCCTGACATTCTTGTGACCATTTAAAAAATTTTCCCTTCCTTTGCAAAGAGGTAATATGGAAAGCTATCTTTCAAAATCCTTTAATAAATCGCCGGTAATAGCCAGCGAGTCCGATAAATGATCATATATCTGCCACATTTTGTGGCACCTTCCATTCCATAATAGTTCGGATTTTCTATGGGTCTACTGCTATACCTTTTTCAGATATCACATGTCAAAGATATTGTATTTCTTCCTTGAAGAAATCACATTTTCTAAATTTCGCATATAGCTGATGCTTACTCAACATTTCCAGTACCATTCGCAAATGTTCCTTGTGTTCTTCCGCATTCTTGGAGTAAAATAATATGTCATCAATGAAAATTAATGCAAAATTATCCAAATAAGGGTGGAAGATATTATGCATCAGTCTCATGAAAGTGGCTAGTGCGTTAGTCAACCCAAAAGGTAATACCATGAATTCATAGTGACCATACCTTGTGCGAAAGGCATTTTTACGTATATCTTCATCTTTGATTCTGATTTGATGATAACCGAACCTCAAATAATTTTTTGAGAATACAGTAGCTCCCCTTACTTGATCAAACAGAACATTAATATGTGGTAAGGGATATCAGTTTTTAACAATCAGCTTGTTTAACTGCGAGTAATCCATGCACATGCGCATGGTTCCATCCTTCTTCTTGACGAACAGTACAGGTGCTCCCCAGGGAGATACATTGGGTCGTATATATCCCTTGTTTAATAATTCCTGAAGCTACATTTTCAACTCAGTCAATTCTGGCACACTCATACGATAGGGTGCTTATGAAATCGGTGATGCTCCTGGCAGCAATTCTATTGTAAAGTCTATATCTCTTCTAGGTGTCAATCCGAGTATCTCTTCTGGAAATATATCCTTGAATTCCTGTACTATAGGCATATTTTCCAGCATGGCAGCTTTTTCTATAGAATCATATAATATTTCTTGTATAGCGTACAATTGACATCCCTTTCTTATACATTTTCCCATTTGGGAAGCTGTAATTGGGTGCAGCTGTACAGGTTTCTTTATTCCCTGAATTTCTTGGCGATTGTCATTCTGATCTCTATAGTAGATAATCTTCTCTTTGCAATCTATGAGAGTCCAATGCTTCTCCAACCAATCCATACCAAGCAGCACATCATAAGATCCCAAGGGAAAAATATTCAAATCTACCATTAATTGTTGTCCACTGGTTTGTAGTGCACAATCTGGTATTTTGGCACTAACTTTTCTTTTGGCTCCAGTAGCCAACTGGAATAACCATATCTTTCTAAATTTTTGACTTTGCAATTTACAGATCTCTACTAGTTTAGGACTTATATAACTTAAACTTGCTCTCGGATCTACCAAAACGGAAACAGTTTTGGATAACAATTTACCTTCTAGCTCTATCATTGTAGGTTGGAAATTAGCTTGTCGATCTTCCAACGCTGCATTAATTCTAGGTACGCTTCGGGAAAAATATCCCACGGTAGAGGCCTTCTGTAGATTGGTTACTGCTTCGTTTCTACCCTGTTGTGGGCAGTCTCGATAGTAGTGCGCTGCTCCACAACCCCAGCACTACAGAGGTGGCTTCTGATTTTGAGGTTGCTCAGATTTACTAGACGCCTCAACAGTTTTATCTTCCATAGGCCACCTTACCCTCTGATGGTTCTTACCGAACTGCTTACTAACTGAGTTCCTTGCTGTGTTTTTAAAATTACTGGTTTTGCCTCTTTTAAAAGAAGCACTACTCTTGTTTTCTTTCCTTGACTGCCACCCTTTTCCTTGGTTTCTTTTGGCTTTAGCTTGCTGATAGGACATCCTAGCCTTCCTAATGGCCTCATCGATTGTTTTTGTATTTACAAATTCGATACATTCCTTCATATGGATGCGTAAGCTGCTCAGGAATCTTTTTACTTTAGCTTTCTCATCTCTTAGGTAAGGTACGTAACGCAGTAATGATGTGAACTTAGTGATGAAATTGTCCATGGTCAATTGTCTGAGTTTCAAATCATGGAATTCCTGAGCCTTTTCATCATAAAAGCGCTCTGTCATGTACTTATCTTTGAAGTACTGTTGGAACTTATCCCATGTCACATCTTGATCCTCTATTCTGCGCACGTTCTTCACTTCTTCCCACCATAGAGTGGTTTTATCTCGTAGCTGGTAAATAGCTAACCGTGCCTTAAGACTGTTGTCATAATCATATACCTGAAAATACTTGTTCATATTAAATAGCTACGCCTCTGCTACCTCCTCTTTCTCTCCATCAAATGTGGGTGGTTTTATCTTCCTAAATTTGTCATGCAGCTCTATCTTCTGCCTTTTATTTTCCTTCTGCTTAGTTTCATTTTCAGATTCAGCCTCATTAAAAATTTTATTTTGATTACTTCGCTGTGACATACTCTTTTCTTTTCGGCCTGCATCCTGATCTCCCGTTTGTTGTTCATTTCCTTCCTGAAATTCTCTATCAGCACTAGGCTTCTCAATTCTTTGGTTTTTTTTATTTAAGAGGCATTTTAGAATTCTTTCATGCTCCTGCATCAACCTTGCATTATCATTTCGTACTCTCTCCATTTCCTCCTGCAGCTGTTGCACTGCGGTTAACAAGATGCAGGTTTGGTGCTGCTGTTCTTCAATCAGCCTGTTAGTCTGTTGATGTTGTTCCATTTCCAACTGAACCCACATTTTGGGTTTCCTCTCCTATTGAGGTTGGGTCTCCCCAACATTTTGAGGTGGCGGCTGCAAAGGTGTTCTTCTTGTTTGTCCTGTTATTCTTTCCATTTAACACTCTCTCTCCCTTTCTGTGCATTAGTAACACACAATATAATGTTATTTGACCCAATAGGGTCCCAGCGTTGTAACACACTCTGATACCACTTGTCACTTTCACCCTTAAAACATTGAACAGTAAAACTAAAATTTTTTTACTATCTGCCAACACATAAAATACACCTACCAAATTTTCACCATGGTCGGTATCAATATTCATCATTATCAATGTACAGACTCTTTTTACCTTTTTAATAATTTAGCAAGGCGATATTTGCAACAATACATAACTGACGTTAACATACATCGATTCTTAACATACGTTGGTTATTACAACAAGGAGAATATTAACATACATTGGTTCTCGGTTTTTTATATGATTTTTACATATATCTGGACCTTGTCATTATGTTATGTAATCTCCGATCATTATCTATGGTTTAAAGGGTTTTTAATTCGAGCCATGGAATTCTTTTTTTTTTTTTTTACAAGAACGGGTATGGATTTATATTAGAATTCGGCCAAAATGCCTTTCACCGGTTACATTTGATCGGGAATAGCCCTTAAAATTTCTTCCACTAACTGATCAAAGGCCCAAAAACTTGGGAAACCGCATGATTTACTCGAGACTATCGAGTCTATCTCCGTTATTTTCCCTATCTTAAATAGACAAAAAAACTGATTCAGTAAAATGCAAAAAAACATGACAATATTTATGGAATGGAATCCCAGTTCTCAATTCCGTCTGCCAAGAGACAGCTAGCGGGAAGTGGAACTGCCTTGTTGGCTTCCAAATCAGTAGCTTTATTATTTTCCCTCAAAACATGGAGGAAGGTTGTAGTCCAGAAAGATTTCACCAGGGTTCTGATTCTTGAAATCACTCTTGCCATTCTAATGTATGCAGGAGAGGAATCCTCCACTAAGACTTTGATAATGGATTGAGAATCTCCTATAATACTGACATCTGAGAGACCAATAGCCTTAGATTTCTTAAGACCTTGCAGAAGTGCCAAGGCTTCAGCTTGCATGCTGGTAGACTGCCCTAGTCCCCAAGCGAACTTTGCCACAGTTATGCCCTCTTTATTTTTTATAATTCCTCCTACCCCAGCCAATCCAGGATTGCCTTTCGCTGCTCCATCGAAGAACAAAGAGAATCTGGATTGCCTGAGGAGAAAATCCGATAGATCATTCTCCTTCCCTCTAAATTGCCACTCTTTTATGACCTTGTGATGCCTTGTTTCGCCAGAGAATTGGAGGTCCATCCAGGCACCCCATTCTAAGTCTTGCTGGCTCAGATTCAAATCTGACAAATGTTCTCGCAGACTTTCTTTCCAAAGAAATTTTGTTTTGATGATGATAAACTGAGAATTTAGAATTTCATCTATGAAAAATCTTCTATTACGCTCGAGCCAGATTTTCCAGCAGACAAATTTCGGTAAGGAGAGCCATGCAGCTTTTAAATTTTCATTTTTTGGGAGCGTCTCTGGGTAGTAATTCCGCCAGTTTGCAAAAAGATCGGAGATAGACATGGGTAAAATGAAATCAGATTTCCAGTAGCTCAAAAGGCCATGCCAGATTTCTCTTGAAAATTTGCAGTCCAATATGATATGATGGGCATTCTCCTCACTGTCACAGCATAAGTGGCATCGAGAGGGACCATGAAATCCTTTCTTCTTCAATCTATCTGCTGTTAAAATCCCTCTGTGGCATAATAGCCAACAAAATTAATCAACCTTAAGCATGGATTTGAAATTCCAGATCCCGTTCCACACAGCAGGATTAGGAGGGACCTTAGGACGATCATGAAGGAATTTATATCCCTGCGCAACCGTGTAAAGCCCTGGGGTGGCTCCCCAACCACGGGCATCCTTCTTACCCACGTGCAGAGGCGCCATACCATTTAAAAAAGAAAGGAGAAGATCACGTGCTTGAGACAGCTCAGGAGGGACGGGAGGGAGTCTCCAAAGCAGCCAGTTTCTGCCTTCCCATTGTGAAATGTCCCAAAGAGTAATGCAACCTGCATTGTCCAACCACAAATGCAGCGCATGCAGAGAGAAATGGGATGATAAAGGAGGGTGCATCATAATGCTGTCGTCCCATATCTTAATTTCTTTGTCGTTTCCTGGAATCCAATACGCTTTGTCTCTGATTAAAGGGGCTGCTTTGTGATAGAGTTTGATCAGCTGCGAGCTTGTGGTGGGTAGGGCATCCAGACATCTCTTCCTCTTTCCCATGAAATATTTCCTCCATAGAGCTCTTTGCGCCCAACCTGGATGTGGTCCAATGATTCTCCAGAAGATCTTGGCTCCCATGGCTATGTTTTGGAGGCTGAGATCTTTGAAGTTAAGGCCTCCTTCGCTCTGGGGCTCACAGATTTTCTCCTAGCTTACCAAAGGGATTTTCCTGTCATTGTGATTGCCCCCTTTCCAGAAGAACTTGCGAATGAAGGCTTCCATTTTTTTGATGATGCCTGAAGGGGCAAGAAGTACAGAGAATTGAAAAATGGGGACGCTACTGAGAACGGATTTGATGAGGACAGTTTTTCCGGCAAGATTTAACCATGAGAATCCCCAAGCTTGGATTTTGGCCTTAAATTTTTCCAACAAAGGAATCCAATCTCTGTTGTATGCCAATTTGCGGAAGATGGGGAGGCCCAAATAAGTAAAGGAGGACCAGTTGAGGAAGGCAGTAAAGCCCAGAATTCTTGAAATGGAAAAAAGGGTGGAAGCAGAGATATTCCAGCAAAAAGCTTTGCAATTACCTTTGTTTAAACTGCTCCCTGTAGCTTCACTGTAGTCGTCCAAGACCTCCTTGAATCTTAAAGCAGATCTGGCAGAGGCAACCCCTAACAAGAGGGTATCATCCGCAAACAAGGTGTGGTTAGGAATTCTTACCTGTCGACGTTATTGGAATTTATTTCATCTTAATCAAGAGGTACTATTATGTATCAATGATCCCGGTTGCAAATCCTTTGGCAACTGGCACGAAATTAATTTGATTGAATGGCATTTGGCTATTTATATGCCATTGATCTTAGAGTTGATCGAACGGTGAGAACTCGTTAGGGTTTGGTTAATGACTATAGAGCTCGTAACCATTTCCGCTCATTCGCATTCCTCAGGGGTAGGTTCTAGTACTGGCTCTACCACCACCGAGTTTGTCCTTCCGGTTTCTGGCTCATGGCCTTTGCTCGGTGGCGGCCCGACATCTCTATGCGTTTTCACGCTCTCTGCTAGCTGTTACACTCTGTCTGCTACTGTTGGAGCGGTATGGTAAGTTTATGTATTGAGTCTGCCGCTATTTTTCCTTCCATTGAAAAAATTGCATTTCTCTCTTTTGGTTTGAAGCTCAAGTTTAATACCATTGCGTTGTCTCATGATTCTGCTTCTTGCATGGCTTCCTACAATTCAGTGTATGACTTGCAAACGTTTTTCAGACAAACCTACAGTTATTATTCTGGAATCCTTCCAAGTATCTTTCCTAAATTTTCCTGTTCAAGTTGTTGAATCTTGGTTAAATGTACGAGTAGGGTCTCAGTCCTTACCTTAGCTCGGGTTTTTAACTCAATTTTGATTTTCTGCATGGTAGGTAAAAGTTCCTCTTCTTCTGCGCTCAACGTTTGTTACTCTCGCGAGATTATATTGGTGCGGTTCCGTTTTTGGCAAGGCTGACCGGTACTTCCTTTACTTCCATAGGTACCCCTGGCTGAGCTATAGGATGATTCCTTGGCCGTAAGCGGCCGGTGAAGACTATGGTCTCAAGTTGAAGGATTATTTTTTTCAGAATTTTGATGACTATGTGGCTTAGGGTTTTAACTTCCGCACCTAGGGTTAGTATAAAGGGCTCGTTCTATTTCGGCCACAGGCCTATCTTCTGTGTATGCCCTCTTGGTTCTCGATACTTCAAAGAACAGTTGCCATAAACTTTCTTAACTATCGTCGAGTTATTAAGTTCGGGGTTTACTATCCATGTCTTTGCTGTTAAACACTCCATTGGTTTATGCTTTCAAGATTTACACTGTATTAGTTTATGCTTTCAGGATTTACACTGTATTGCTTTATGCTTTCAGGATTTACAGCAGAGCTTTTATCTCAAACTGGAGTACAGTGAACATATTTGTATATATATGTATAACAATCCATTGTTTACAGTTATCTTGTTATGCATGCGATGCTCTCTTCTGTACATGCATGGACTGTAAATTTGTTTTGGTTTCTTGTTCCTTTCTTGTTCAGTAAATGGATGTGTTCGAATGGTGAGAAAAATAATCTTCTTCATCAGTAGCAGTCTATCTCTCCTCTATGAATAAAAAAAATTAGTTCTTTTATCTCGCAGAGATTGGGTATACTTATGGCTTCTATTTATATGTATACATATTTATACAACTCTCATAGAGGTTTTGATCCTTTTCTTTTTTCCTATGGCGAACTTTACATGTCCTGTTAGCATTTTTCCTATTCAATCAATGATGAACTTTATTAATTTGAATCTGCTCGCTTCTTAGTGTTTCATTTTTGATTCAATTATGCTAGTCTTTATCTGTAATGCATGTCCGGACCACGACTTGTCTGTGTATTATCATAGATTGTGAAGGACAACCAGCCCAGGAATCTGGTCACAGATATTGGGCTAATATTCCTTCAGTTAGCTAGTTAGACTGTAATTTGTTTCTTTTTCTAAACAGAGTTAACACAATTATACATATTGCAGTAGTAAATTTCGTCCTAGACTTTCTTTTTTGTCTGTTAACCTGAAACACCTAAATTATTTCAGCCCTTACAACATTTCAATTTTCTTGTCTGAGAAATTTAAGGAAATAATATTTTATACTTCTGTCATGGATACAAATTCCATCTATTAAATTAAGAAAACAATCATTTACACTACTGTCAGAGATACAGAATTCCATCTAATAAACTAAGAAAACAATCATTTACACTAATTTCAGAGATACAGATTTCACTCATCTGTACTTAAATCTGATAGATAGATTTTGATTTCCTCCCTTCCACAAGTTGGGGAATTACGTCCTACAAATCTCCCCCGTGCTCCAAGTCTGAGTCTTCGTTGAACATAGAAAGAAAAATCTGGAGGAGAATCTCGAGACAGTCCGGTCCAATTCTCCAACTCCAGTGGAACAGACTCCTCTGTAAGTTTCCCTACCAGGGTTACTTCCCAGGATGACAGATTCCCTTTTTTTCTCACACACAGAACCCCAAACTCTCTCCCAGAATTCTTATTTATTCCAGAGTTTTTTTTCCTTGGGTAACTGTGGAGCTATTTTTCTGTTCAACTAACTCCAGATCTTGAATTAATTTTACCATCAGTCTTTACTCATGAAACTAATTTCAAAAGTAATATTTTATTCCAAAACAAAAAATAATTTCTGTTAATAATATTCTATTTTCAATAAAATAACAGTCATATTTAATCCATTCTTAAAATTAGTCTAACCATTTGTCAACAACTAAGACAGTGGTTACAGTTTCCCCCCTCTGGAAGAGAACAACATCGCAGGTGTTCTTATTCCAATTCAGCAAAAAGCTCAGGATAAGCTTCATGAACAAAAATTTCGTCCTCCCAGGTGGCCTCCTCCATTCCAAAGTGCTTCCATTGCACTTTAACTTGGGTGATGGCTCATTTCCGGATCATGATTTCCATCTGATCGATTATACTGTGAGGCTCGACTAGAAATTCTCCATCTGGTTCTACCTGAACACAATAGACTCATATTAGTTATATAAGTCTTTAACATAATATTATTTTTTAACTATTATGCTCACCCACTACCTGAATGTTTTGTCAATGGATTATGTGTCTTGGATCATGAACATATCGTTTTAATAATGACACATGAAAAACATTATGCACCCGAATATGGCTAGGAAGAGCCAAGAGATACGCCACCAGTCCCACCCTTTCTAGTATTTGGAAAGGGCCACAAAACCTGGGAGCTAACTTTGCACAATATGCCCATCTTAATGTACTCTTCTTTGGCTTAATTCTTACATACACGTGATCTCCCACTTCATATTCACGGTATGATATCTTTTTATCTGCATACACTTTTTTCCTGTCCTGTGCTGATTTTAAATTTTGCCTAATTTTCTTCACTTCTAATTCCATTTCTGCTAGCACGTCTGGACCTAGCATGAGTTTGGTCTCGGGACTACTCCAATTAATGGGAGTTCTTCACTGCTGCCCATATAGGGCTTCAAATGGACTCATTTTAAACGATTCTTGATAACCATCGTTATATGAAAATTCCACTAAGTGTAGATATTCCTCCCACCTAGTGGGTTGCTTCATGATGTACATTCTCAGCATGTCCTCCAGCACATGGTTTACTCGTTCAGTTTTTCCATCCATTTGTGGATGATATGCAGTACTAAACCCGTAAACAGTGCCTTCCAAAAGGCTGATGTGAATTTCACATCCCTATCTGAGATAACTGTCTTAGGAATACCATGCAGTCTGAAGATCTCCCGCATAAATAAATCTGCTATCTGTACTATCTTATAAGTGGATTGGACAGGTATGAAATGTGTTGATTTACTTAATCGGCCCACAACTACCATTATGGAGTCGTTACCACGTTTTGATTTTCATAATCCAGTGATGAAATCTAACGAGATCACCTCCCATTTCCATTCTGGAATTGGTATGGGCTGCATTAATCTAGCTAGATGTTGATGTTCTAGTTTCACCTGCAGCACTCTAAACACTTGGTTAGTTAGTTTGCTATGTCCTTCCTCATACCCGGCCAACAGTAATCCTTTCTGATTGATGTCAACATCTTTCGGTACCCAGGATGCCCTGCATAATTGGTTCTATGATATTCATCTAGTACCAAAGTTTTTAATTCCACTCTGTTTGGAATGACTATCCTTTTATTAAAAACCAGCAATCCATCTTGGTTAATTTCATAATCCCCCTGCCTTCCTTGTTCTTCAGATTCCTGTGCTTGTTGCCACAGAAATTTATATTCAGGGTCTTTTCCTGCTTCCTTTCTAATTTGATCTAGAAATCTGCTTTCAACTTGGTTAACATATAACTCGTAAATGTTATGTAGTTTTCTGCTCAATGCATCCACAACTTTGTTCCCTTTTCCTTTTACATGTTGTAGATCAATGTCAAACTCGCTCAAGAAAGCATTCCACCTTTCTTGTTGGGAGTTTAAATCAGCTTGTTTGAAGTAGCTGGTTAGACTGCTATCGTCGGTATTCAATACAAATCTCTTCCTGAGTAAATAATGTCTCCATACCCGGAGGGCGTGCATGACTGCAGTCAGCTCCAAATCATAGGTTGAATAACGTAGCTCGTGATATTTTAAATTACGAGATTCATATGCAATTAATTTTCCTTCTTGGGATAAAATTGCGCCAACACCCTCCTTGCATGCGTCCGTGCAAACCTCGAATTCCTTATTAGGATTAGCCACACTTAACACGGGTGCTGATGTTAATAGTTGCTTCAGTTTTTCAAAGCTATCCTGACATTCTTGTGACCATTTAAAAAATTTTCCCTTCCTTTGCAAAGAGGTAATAGGGAAAGCTATCTTTGAAAATCCTTTAATGAATCGCCGGTAATAGCCAGCGAGTTTGATAAATGATCATATATCTGCCACATTTTGTGGCACCTTCCATTCCATAATAGTTTGGATTTTCTCCGGGTCTACTGCTATACCTTTTTCAAATATCACATGTCCAAGATATTGTATTTCTTCCTTGAAGAAATCACATTTGCTGAATTTCGCATATAGCTGATGCTTCCTTAACATTTCCAGTACCATTCGCAAATGTTCCTTGTGTTCTTTCGCATTCTTGGAGTAAAATAATATGTCAACAATGAAAATTAACACAAAATAATCCAAATAAGGGTGGAAGATACTATGCATCAATCTCCTGAAATTGGCTAGTGCGTTAGTTATCCCAAAAGGTAATACCACGAATTCATAGTTACCATACCTTGTACGAAAGGTAGTTTTATGTATATCTTCATATTTGATTATGATTTGATGATAACTGAAGCTCAAATCAATTTTTCAGAATACAGTAGCTCCCCTTACCTGATCAAACAGATCGTTAATATGTGGTAAGGGATATCAGTTTTTAACAGTCATCTTGTTTAACTGACGGTAATCCATGCACATGCACATGGTTCCATCCTTCTTTTTGATGAACAATACAGGTGCTCCCCAGGGAGATACATTGGGTCACATATATCCCTTGTTTAATAATTACTGAAGCTGCATTTTAAACTCATTCAATTCTGGCACACTCATACGATAGGGTGCTTGTGAAATCGGTGATGCTCCTGGCAAGCATTCTATTGTAAAGTCTATATCTCTTCTAGGTGGCAATACGAGTATCTCTTCTGGAAATATATCCTTGAATTCTTTTACTATAGGTATATTTTCCATCATGGTAGCTTTTTCTTTAGAATCATATAATCCTACTTGTATAACGTACAGTTGACATCCCTTTCTTATACATTTTCCCATTTGGGAAGTTGTAATTGGGCGCAGCTGTACATGTTTCTTTATTCCCTGAATCTCTTGGCGATTGTCATTCTGATCTCTATAGTAGATAATCTTCTCTTTGCAATATATGACAGTCCAATGCTTCTCCAACCAGTCCATACCAAGCAGCACATCATAAGATCCCAAGGGCAAAATATTCAAATCTACCATTAATTGCTGTCCACTGATTTGTAGTGCACAATATGGTATTTTGGCACTAACTTTTCTTTTGGCCCTAGTAGCTAACTGGACTAACCATGTCTTTCTAAATTTTTGACATTGCAATTTACAGATCTCTACTAGTTTAGGACTTATATAACTTAAACTTGCTCCCGGATCTACCAAAACGGAAACAGTTTGGGATAACAATTTACCTTCTATCTCTATCATTGTAGGTTGGAAATCATCTTGTCGATCTTCCAACACTGCATTAATTCTGGGTACGCTTCGAGCAACATCTCCCACGGTAGAGGCCTTTTGTAGATTGGTTACTGCTTCATTTCTACCCTGTTGTGGACAGTCTCGATAGTAGTGTGCTACTCCACAACCCCAGAACTGCAGGGGTGGCTTCTGATTTTGAGGTTGCTCAGGTTTACTAGACGCCTCAATAGTTTTATCTTCCATAGGCCACCTTACACTCTGATGGTTCTTACCGAACTGCTTACTAACTGAGTTCCTTGCTGTGTTTTTAAAATTACTGGTTTTTCCTCTTTTAAAAGCAGCACTACTCTTGTTTTATTTCCTTGACTGCCACCCTTTTCCTTGGTTTGTTTTGTCTTTAGCTTGCTGATAGCACATCCTAGCCTTCCTAATGGCCTCATCCTTTGTTTTGGGATTTACAAATTTGATACGTTCCTTCATATGGATGGGTAAGCTGCTCAGGAATCTTTTTACTTTAGCTTTCTCATCTCTTAAGTAAGGTACGTAACGCAGTAATGATGTGAAATTAGTGATGAACTCGTCCATGGCCAATTGTCGAAGTTTCAAATCATGGAATTCCTTAGCCTTTTCATCATAAAAGAGCTCTGTCATGTACTTATCTTTGAAGTACTGTTGGAACTTATCCCATGTCACATCTTGATCCTCTATTCTGCACACGTTCTTCACTTCTTCCCACCATAGAGTGGTTATATCTCGTAGCTGGTAAATAGCTAACTATGCCTTAAGACTGCTGTCGTAATCATATACCTGAAAATACTTGTTCATATTGATTAGCCACGCCTCTACTACCTCCTCTTTCTCTCCATCAAATGTGGGTGGTTTTATCTTCCTAAATTTCTCCTGCAGCTCTATCTTCTGCCTTTTATTTGCCATCTGCTCAGTTTCATTTTCAGATTCAGCCTCATTAAAAAAAAAATTTTGATTACTTCGCGGTGACATACTCTTTTCTTTTCGGCCTGCATCCTGATCTCTTGTTTACTGTTCATTTCCTTCTTGAAATTCTCTATCAGCACTAGGCTTCTCAATTCTTTGGTTTTTCTTATCTGAGAGGCTTTTTAGAATTATTTCCTACTCCTTCATCAACCTTGCATCATCATTTCGTACTCTCTCCATTTCCTCCTGCAGCTGTTGCACTGTGGTTAACAAGATGCAGGTTTAGTGGTGCTGTTCTTTAGTCAGCCTATTAGTCTGTTCATGCTGTTCCATTTCCAGCTGAACCCACATTTCGGGTTTCCTCTCCTATTGAGGTTGGGTCTCCCCAACATTTTGAGGTGGCGGCTGCAAAGGTGTTCTTCTTGTTTGTTCTGTTATTCTTTCCATTTAACACTCTCTCTCCCTCTCTGTGCATTAGTAACACACAATATAATATTAGCTGACCCAATAGGGTCCCAGCTTTGTAACACGCTCTGATAACACTTGTCACTTTCACCCTTAAAACATTGAACAGTAAAACTAAATTTTGTTTACAATCTGCCAACACATAAAATACACCTACCAAATTTTCACCATGGTCGGTATCAATATTCATCATTAGCAATGTACAAACTCTTTATACCTTTTTAATCATTTAGTAAGGTAATATTTACAACAATACGGAACTGATGTTAACATACATCAATTCTTAACATACGTTGGTTATTACAACAAGGCGAATATTAACATACATTGGTTCTCAGTTTTTTATATGATTGTTACATATATCTGGACCTTGTCACTACGTTATGTAATCTTCAATCATTATCTATGGTTTAAAGGGATTTTAATTCATGCCATGGAATTCTTACCTGTCGATGTTATTGGCATTTATTTCATCTTAATCAAGAGGTACTATTATGTATCAGCGATCCCGGTTGCGAATCCTTTGGCAACTGGCACACAATTAATTTGATTGAATGGCATTTGGTTGTTTATACGTCATTGATCTTAGAGTTTATCGAACGGTGAGAACTTGTTAGGGTTTGGCTAATGACTATAAAGCTCGTAACCATTTATGCTCATTCGCATTCCTCCGGGGTAGGTTCTGGTACTGGCTCTGCCACCGCCGAGTTTCTCCTTCCCAAGCCGTTCCGTGCCTCGCCGCTGGCGTTCGGCATCTCTGGCGAGTTTTCACACCCTCGTTAGGGCCGCACACTCGGTCCTACTGCTGGAGCGGTATAGTAAGTTTATGTACTGAGTTTGCCGCTATTTTTCCTTCCATTGACAAAATTTCATTTCTCTCTTTTGGTTTGAAGCTCGAGTTTAATACCATTGCACTGTCTCATGATTCTGCTTCTTGCATGGCTTCCTACGATTTAGTGTATGACTTGCAAACATTTTTCAGAAAAACCTACAGGTATTTTTTTGGAATCCTTCCAAGTATCTTTCCTAAAATTTCCCCTTCAAGTTGTTGAATATTGGTTAAATGTAAGAGTAGGGTCTCAGTCCTTAGCTTAGCTCAGGTTTTTAACTCAATTTTTATTTACTGCACGATAGGTAAAAGTTCCTCTTCATCTGCGCTCAACGTTTGTTACTCTCGTGAGATTATATTGGTGCGGTTCCATTTTCGGCAAGGCTGACTGGTACTTCCTTTACTTCCACAGGTAACCCTGGCTGAGCTATAGGATGATTCCTTGGCCGTAAGTGGTTGGTGAACACTATGGTCTCAAGTTGAAGGATTATTTTTTTCAGAATTTTGATGACTATGTGGCTTAGGGTTTTAACTTCCACACCTAGGGTGGGTATAAAGGGCTCGTTCTATTTCGGCCACAGGCCTATCTTCTATGTATGCCCTCTTGGTTCTCGATACTTTAAAGAATAGTTTCCATAGACTTTTTTAACTATCGTCGAGTTATTAACTTCTGGGTTTACTATCCATGTATTTTTTGTTAAACACTCCATTGGTTTATGCTTTCAAGATTTACACTGTATTGGTTTATGCTTTCAGGATTTACACTGTATTGGTTTATGCTTTCAGGATTTACAGTAGAGATTTTATCTCAAACTCGACTGCAGTGAACATATTTGTATATATATGTATAACAATCCGCCGTTTACAGTTATTTTGTTATGCATGTGATGCTCTCTCCTATAAATGCATGGACTATAAATTTGTTTTGGTTTCTTGTTCCTTTCTTGTTCAATAAATGGATGTATTTGAATGGCAAGAAAAATAATCTTCTTCATCAGTAGCTGTCTATCTCTCCTCTATGAATAAAAAAATATATTTCTTTTATCTCACAGAGATTGGGTATAATTATGGCTTCTATTTATATGTATACATATTTATACAATTCTCATAGAGGTTTTTATCCTTTTCTTTTTTGTTATGGCGAACTTTACATGTCCTGTTAGCATTTTTCCTATTCAATCAATGAGGAACTTTATTAATTTGAATATGCTCGCTTCTTAGTGTTTTGTTTTTTATTCAGTTATGCTAGTCTTTATCTATAATGTGTGTCCAGACCACGACTTTTCTGTGTATTATCATAGATTATGAAGGACAACCAAACTGTAACTGTCACGTATATTGGGCTAAGGCTCTTCCTGCTAGCTGGGGCTTAGACCGTAATTTGTTTCTTTTTCTAAATCGCAGTTAACACACTTTATACATACAAGTAGTGGGACTCTCTGCCCCTAAAACCACTTTTCTCGTCCGTTAACTCCATCCTATGGAAACACCTAAACGTTCTGTAGCGAATCTGTATTTCACCCCTTTTCTCTTTGTCTGAGAAATTTAAGGAAATAATCTTTTATACTTCTGTCAGAGATACAAATTCCATCTATTAAATTAAGAAAACAATCATTTACACTACTGTTAGAGATACAGAATTCCATCTAATAAACTAAGAAAACAATCATTTACACTACTGTCAGAGATACAGATTTCACTCATCTGTACTTAAATCTGACTGATAGCTTTTGGTTTCCTCCCTTCCACGAGTTGGGGAATTACGTCCTGCAACTCTCCCCCGTGCTCCAAGTCTGAGTCTTCGTTGAACATAGAAAAAAAATTTGGAGGATAATCTCGGGACAGTCCGGTCCAATTCTCCAACTCCAGTGGAGAAATCTCCTCTGTAAGTTTCCCTCCCAGGGTTACTTCCCAGGATGACAGATTCCCTTTTTTTCTCACACACAGAACCCCAATCTCTCTCCCAGAATTCTTATTTATTCCAGAGTTTTTTTTCCTTGGGTAACTGTGGAACTATTTTTCTGTTCAACTAACTCCAGATCTTGAATTAATTTTACCATCAGTCTTTACTCATGAAACTAATTTCACAAGTAATATTTTATTCCAAAACCAAAAATAATTTCTGTTCATAATATTCTATTTTCAATAAAATAACAGTCATATTTAATCCATTCTTAAGAATAGTCTAACCATTTGTCAACAACTAAGACAGTGGTTACAGTTTTTCCCCTTTGGAAGAGAACACCGTCCCCGGTGTTCTTATTCCAATTCAGCGAAAAGCTCAGGATAAGCTTCATGAACAAAACTTTCGTCCTCCTAGGTGGCCTCCTCCAGTCCAAAGTGCTTCCATTGCACTTTAACCTGGGAGATGGCTCATTTCCGGAGCATGATTTCCCTCCGGTCGATTAGACTGTGAGGCCCAACCAGAAATTCTCCGTCCAGTTATACCTGCACACAATAGACTCATATTAGTTATATAAGTCTTTAACATAATATTATTTTTTAACTATTATGCTCACCCACTACCTGAATTTTCTACTAATGGATTATGTGTCTTGGATCATGAACATATCGTTTTAATAACGACACATGAAAAACATTATGCACCCGAATATGGCTAGGAAGAGCCAAGAGATACGCCATCGGTCCCACCCTTTCTAGTATTTGGAAAGGGCCACAAAACCTGGGAGCTAACTTTGCACAAGATGCCCATCTTAATGTACTCTTATTTGGCTTAATTCTTACATACACGTGATCTCCCACTTCATATTCACGGTATGATCTCTTTTTATCTGTGTACACTTTTTTCCTGTTCTGTGCTGCTTTTAAATTTTGCCTAATTTTCTTCACTTCTAGTTCCATTTCTGCTAGCGGTTCTGGACCTAGCATGAGTTTGGTCTCGGGGCTACTCCAATTAATGGGATTTCTGCACTGCCGCCCATATAGGGCTTCAAATGGACTCATTTTCAACGATTCTTGATAACCGTTGTTATATGAAAATTCCACTAAGTGTAGATATTCCTCCCACCTAGTCGGTTGCTGCATCACGTACATTCTCAACATGTCCTCCAGCACTTGGTTTACTCATTCAGTTTGTCCATCCATTTGTGGATGATATGCAGTACTAAAATTAACTTGAGTTCCTAAACCCGTAAACAGTGCCTTCCAAAAGGCTGATGTGAATTTTACATCCCGATTTGAGATAATTGTCTTAGGAATGCCATGCAGTCTGAAGATCTCCTGCATAAATAAATTTTCTATTTGTACTGTCTTATAAGTGGATTGGACAGGTATGAAATGTGTTGATTTACTTAATCGGTCCACAACTAACATTATGGAGTCATTACCACATTTTGATTTGGGTAATCCAGTGATGAAATCTAACGAGATCACCTCCCATTTCCATTCTGGAATTGGTATGGGATGCATTAATCCAGTTGGATGCCGATGTTCTACTTTCACCTGCTGGCACTCTAAACACTTGGTTAGGTAGTTTTCTATGTCCTTCTTCATACCCAACGAACAGTAATCCTTTCTGATTGCTGTCAACATCTTTTGGTACCCAGGATGCCCTGCATAATTGCTTCTATGATATTCATCTAGTACCAAATTTTTTAATTCCACTCTGTTTGGAATGACTATCCTTTTATTAAAAACCAGCAATCCATCTTGGTTAATTTCATAATCCCCCTGCCTTCCTTGTTCTTTAGATTCCTGTGCTTGTTGCCACAGAAATTTATATTCAGGGTCTTTACCTGCTTCCTTTCTAATTTGATCTAGAAATATGCTTTCAACTTGGTTAACATATAACTCGTAAATGTTATGCAGTTTTCTGCTCAATGCATCCGCAACCTTGTTCTCTTTTCCTTTTACATGCTGTAGATCAATGTCAAACTCACTCAAGAAAGCATTCCACCTTGCTTTTCGGGAGTTAAATCAGCTTGTTTGAAGTAGCTGGTTAGACCGCTATGGTCGGTCTTCAATACAAATCTCTTCGCGAGTAAATAATGTCTCCATACCCGGAGGGCATGCATGACTGCAGTCAACTTCAAATCATAGGCTGAATAATGTAGCTCGTGATTTTTTAATTTATGAGATTCATATGCAATTACTTTTCCTTCTTGGGATAAAATTGCCCCAACACCCTCCTTGCATGCGTCCATGCAAACCTCGAATTCCTTATTCGGATCAGCCACACTTAACATGGGTGCTGATGTTAATAATTGCTTCAGTTTTTCAAAGCTATCCTAACATTCTTGTGACCATTTAAAAATTTTTCCCTTCCTTTGCAAAGAGGTAATATGGAAAGCTATCTTTGAAAATCCTTTAATAAATCGCCGGTAATATACAGTGAGTCCCATAAATGATCGTATATATACCACATTTTGAGGCACCTTCCATTCCATAATAGTTCAGATTTTCTTCGAGTCTACTGCTATACCTTTTTCAGATATCACATGTCCAAGATATTGTATTTCTTCCTTGAAGAAATCGCATTTGCTGAATTTCGCATATAGTTGATGCTTCCTTAACGTTTCCAGTACCATTCGCAAATGTTCCTTGTGTTCTTCCGCATTCTTGGAGTAAAATAATATGTCATCAATGAAAATTAACACAAAATTATCCAAATAAGGGTGGAAGATACTATGCATCAGTCTCATGAAAGTGGCTGGTGCGTTAGTCAGCCCAAAAGGTAATACCACGAATTCATAGTGACCATACCTTGTGCGAAAGGCAGTTTTGTGTATATCTTCATCTTTGATTATGATTTGATGATAACCGGACCTCAAATCAATTTTTGAGAATATAGTAGCTCTCCTTACCTGATCAAACAGATCGTCAATACGTGGTAAGGGATATCCGTTTTTAATAATAAGCTTGTTTAACTGCCGGTAATCCATGCACATGCGCATGGTTCCATCCTTCTTTTTGACGAACAGTACAGGTGCTCCCCAGGGAGATACACTGGGTCATATATATCCCTTGTTTAATAATTCCTAAAGCTACATTTTCAACTCAGTCAATTCTGGCACACTCATATGATAGGGTGCTCATGAAATCAGTGATGCTCCTGGCAACAATTTTATTGTAAAGTCTATATCTCTTATAGGTGGCAATCCGGGTATCTTTTCTGGAAATATATCCTTGAATTCCTGTACTACAGGTATATTTTCCAGCATGGCAGATTTTTCTTTAGAATCAGATACTCCTACTTGTATAGCATACAGTTGACATCCCTTTCTTATACATTTTCCCATTTGGGAAGTTGTAATTTGGCGCAGCTGTAGAGGCTTCTTTATTCCCTGAATCTCTTGGCGATTATCATTTTGATCTATGTAGTAGATAATCTTCTCTTTGCAATCTATGAGAGTCCAATTCTTCTCCAACCAATCGATACCAAGCAGCACATCATAAGATCCCAAGGGAAAAATTTTCAAATCTACCATTAATTTCTGTCCATTGATTTGTAGTGCACAATCTGGTATTTTGGCGCTAAATTTTCTTTTGGCTCTAGTAGCCAACTGGACTAACCATGTATTTCTAAATTTTTTACTTTGCAATTTATAGATCTCTACTAGTTTAGGACTTATATAACTTAAAATTGCTCTCAGATCTACCAAAATGGAAACAGTTTGGGATAACAATTTAGCTTCTAGCTCTATCATTATAGGTTGGAAAACATCTTGTCGATCTTCCAACGCTGCATTAATTATGGCTATGCTTCAGGAAACATCTCCCATGGTAGAGGCCTTCTGTATATTGGTTACTGCTTCGTTTCTACCCCGCTGTGGGCAGTCTCGATAGTAGTGTGCTGCTCCACAACCCCAACACTGCAGAGGTGGCTACTAACTGAGTTCCTTGCTATGTTTTTAAAATTATTGGTTTTGCCTCTGTTAAAACCAACACTACTCTTGTTTTCTTTCCTTGACTGCCACCCTTTTCCTTGGTTTGTTTTGGCTTTAGCTTGCTGATAGCACATCCTAGCCTTCCTAATGGCCTCGTCCATTGTTTTGGGATTTACAAATTCGATACGTTCCTTCATATGGATGTGTAAGCTGCTCAGGAATCTTTGTACTTTAGCTTTCTCATCTCTTAAGTAAGGTACATAACGTAGTAATGATGTGAACTTAGTGATGAACTCATCCATGGTCAATTATCCGAGTTTCAAATCATGGAATTCCTGAGCCTTTTCATCATAAAAGCGCTCTGTCAGGTACTTATCTTTGAGGTACTATTGGAACTTATCCCATGTCACATCTTGATCCTCTATTCTGAGTACGTTCTTCATTTCTTCCCACCATAGAGTGGCTTTATCTCGTAGCTGGTAAATATCTAACCGTGCCTTAAGATTGTTGTCATAATCATATACCTGAAAATACTTGTTCATATTGATCAGCCACGCCTCTGCTACCTCCTATTTCTCTCCATCAAATGTGGGTGGTTTTATCTTCCTAAATTCGCCCTGCAGCTCTATCTTCTGCCTTTTATTTTCCTTTTGCTTAGTTTCATTTTCAGATTCAGCCTCATTAAAATTATTATTTTGATTACTTCGCTGTGACATACTCTTTTCTTTTCGGCCTGCATCTTGATCTCCCATTTTCTGTTCATTTCCTTCCTGAAATTCTCTATCAGCATTAGGCTTATCAATTCTTTGGTTTTTCTTATCTGAGAGGCTTTTCAGAATTCTTTCCTGCTCCTACATGAACCTTGCATTATCATTTCGTACTCTTTCCATTTCCTCCTGCAGCTATTGCACTGTGGTTAACAAGATGAAGGTTTGGTGTTGTTGTTCTTCAATCAGCCTGTTAGTCTATTGATGCTGTTCCATTTCCAACTGAACCCACATTTTGGGGTTCCTCTCCTATTGAGGTTGGGTCTCCCCAACATTTTGAGGTGGTGGCTGCAAAGGTGTTATTATCGTTTGCCCTGTTATTCTTTCCATTTAACACTCTCTCTCCCTCTTTTTGCATTAGTAACACACAATATAACGTTAGTTGACCCAATAGGGTCCCAGCGTTGTAACACGCTTTGATACCACTTGTCCCTTTCACCCTTAAAACATTGAACAGTAAAACTAAAAAAAAATTACTATCTGCCAACACATAAAATACACCTACCAAATTTTCACCATGGTCGGTATCAATATTCATCATTAGCAATGTACAAAATCTTTTTACCTTTTTAATCATTTAGCAAGGCGATATTTACAACAATACGGAACTGACATTAACATACATCGGTTCTTAACATACGTAGGTTATTACAACAAGGCGAATATTAACATACATTGGTTCTCGGTTTTTGATATGATTGTTACATATATCTAGACCTTGTCATTATGTTATGTAATCTCCGATCATTATCTATGGTTTAAAGGGCTTTTAATTCGGGCCATGGAATTCTTACCTGTCGACGTTATTGGCATTTATTTCATCTTAATCAAGAGGTACTATTATGTATCAACGATCCCGGTTGCGAATCCTTTGGAAATTGGCACACAATTAATTTGATTGAATGGAATTTAGCTGTTTATACGCCGTTGATCTTCGAGTTGATCGAACGGTGAGAACTAGTTAGGGTTTGTCTAATTACTATCGAGATCGTAACCATTTCTGCTCGTTCGCATTCCTTCGGGGTAGGTTCTGGTACCGGCTCTGCCACTGCCAAGTTTCTCCTTCCGGTTTCTGGCTCATGGCCTCTGCTCGGTGGCAGCTCAGCATCTCTATGCGTTTTCACGCTCTCCGCTAGCTGTTACACTCTGTCTGCTATTACTGGAGTGGTATGGTAAGTTTATGTACTGAGTCTGTCGCTATTTTGCCTTCCATTGAAAAAATTACATTTCTCTCTTTTTGTTTGAAGCTCGAGTTTAATACCATTGCGATGTCTCGTGATTCTGCTTCTTGCATGGCTTCCTACGATTCAGTCTATGACTTGCAAACATTTTTCAGACAAACCTACAGGTATTATTTTGGAATCCTTCCAAGTATCTTTCCTAAGTTTCCCTGTTCAAGTTGTTGAATCTTGGTTACATGTAAGAGTAGGGTCTCAGTCCTTAGCTCAGCTCAGGTTTTGAACTCAATTTTGATTTTCTGCACGACAAGTACAAGTTCCTCTTCATCTGCACTCAAATTTTATTACTCTCGCGAGATTATATTAGTGCGGTTCTGTTTTGGCAAGGCTGAATTTTACTTCCTTTACTTCCACAGGTACCCCTGTCTAAGCTATAGGATGATTCCTTGGCCATAAGCGGGCGGTGAACACTATGGTCTCAAGTTGAAGGATTATTTTTTTTCAGAATTTTGATGACTATGTGGCTTAGGGTTTTAACTGCTGCACCTAGGGTTAGTATAAAGGGTTCGTTCTATTTCGGCCATAGGCCTATCTTCTGTGTATGCCCTCTTGGTTCTCGATACTTCAAAGAACATTTGCGATAGAATTTTTTAACTATCGTCGAGTTATTAAGTTCAGGGTTTACTATCCCTGTCTTTGTTGTTAAACATTGCATTGGTTTATGCTTTCAAGATTTACACTGTATTGGTTTATGCTTTCAGGATTTACATTATATTGGTTTATGATTTCAAGATTTACAACAGAGCTTTTATCTCAAACTGGACTACAGTGAACATATTTGTATATATATGTATAACAATCCGCCGTTTACAGTTATCTTGTTATGTATGCGATGCTCTCTCTTGTACATGCATGGACTGTAAATTTGTTTTGGTTTCTTGTTCCTTTCTTATTCAATAAATGGATGTATTCAAATGGCAAGAAAAATAATTTTCTTCATCAGTAGCAGTCTATCTCTCCTCTATGAATAAAAAAAAATAGTTCTTTTATCTCGCAGAGATTGGGTATACTTATGGCTTCTATTTGTATGTATACATATTTATACAATTCTCACAGAGGTTTTGATACTTTTATTTTTTCCTATGGCAAACTTTACATGTCCTGTTAGCATTTTTCCTATTCACTCAATGAGGAACTTTATTAATGTGAATCTGCTCGCTTCTTAGTGTTTCGTTTTTTATTCAGTTATGCTAGTCTTTATCTATAAGGCATTTCTGGACCACGACTTGTCCATGTATTATCATAGATTATGAAGGAAAACCAGCCCATGAATCTGGTCACAGATATTGGGCTAACAGTCCTTCGGTTAGCTAGTTAGACTGTAATTTGTTTCTCTTTCTAAACAGAGTTAACACACTTATACAAAGTGCAGTACAAAATTTCATCCTAGACTTTCTTTTTTGTCTGTTAACCTAAAACACCTAAATTATTTCAGCCCTTACAACATTTCAATTTTCTTGTCTAAGAAATTTAAGGAAACAATATTTTATACTTCTGTCAGGGATACAGATTCCATCTATTAAATTAAGAAAAAAAATCATTTACACTACTGTCAGAGATACAAAATTCCATCTAATAAACTAAGAAAACAATCATTTACACTACTGTCAGAGATATATATTTCACTAATCTGTACTTAAATCTGACTGATAGCTTTTGGTTTCCTCCCTTTCACGAGTTGGGAAATTACATCCTGCAACTCTCCCCCATGCTCCAAGTCTGAGTCTTCATTGAACATAGAAAGAAAAATCTGGAGGAGAATCTCGGGACAGTCCCGTCCAATTCTCCAATTCCAGTGGAACAATCTCCTCTGTAAGTTTCCCTCCCAGGGTTACTTCCCAGGATGACAGATTCACTTTTTTTTTCACACACATAACCCCAAACTCTCTCCAGAATTCTTATTTATTCCAGAGTTTTTTTTCCTTGGGTAACTGTGGAACTGTTTTTTTGTACATCTAACTCCAGATCTTGAATTACTTTTACGATCAGTCTTTACTCATGAAACTAATTTCACAAGCAATCTTTTATTCCAAAACCAAAAATAATTTCTGTTCATAATATTCTATTTGCAATAAAATAACAGTCATATTTAATCCATTCTTAACAATAGTCTAACCATTTGTCAACAACTAAGATAGTGGTTACACTTGGAGTTAATGATATTTTTATAATATATTTGTATTTTTTCTTACTTGAAATGTCTTATGGTTGTTCCCCTCTTATTATTAGAGCTCTAGCAATTGATTTTCCTATTGACCATTATAAATCTAATATTGCCTATTGCTACTTATAATGTTTAACTTTGAAAAATAAATAAATATATATATATATTTTCAATATTATCCCAAAAAAAAATTTCTAGAACATTTGATTGGATTGTTAGCATGAAGATTTTTTCTTAGAATTTTCTGCCATAATTTTTGAGCCCAATCAAAATATTTATACCATAAATTTTATATATTTGTGGAGTGATTTTTCATTCTTAATTTTCATAGGAAAACGAACTAAAATTAAAATATTTGAAAATACCTAATACTCATGAAAATAACATATTTACTAGCAAATACTACTCACTATAATTTAAGCAAATATTATGATAAAAAATGTCCAATACATGGTGATCGGGTGCTATGTTAAGACACTCCTTGATGTAAAGTCACATCAAGTCACCGGTTCAGTTGGTGATATGGTGTTCTGTTAAGACACTCTCATATTTACCACCAATTACTACCCACTGTAATTTAAGCAAATATTATGATAAAAAATGTCCAATACATGGTGATTAGGTGCTATGTTAAGACACTCCTTGATGTAAAATCACATGAAGTCACCGGTTCAATTGGTGATAGGGTGTTCTATTAAGACACTCCCAATTCCCAACCCCTGTGTGATATATTGGACTTGTTGAAGATGTATTCATGCCAAAATTACAAAAAAAAATATTTGAATAAAAATGTATAAGAGCAAGATGTAAATAAATATATTTACTAGGAATTACTATACACAATTATTTATGTGTTCTTTATCAGTTTAATAAGTACAGACCAAAATTTATGCATGTCCTCACCCTTTAATTGGAAATTATTTTTTGTATTTCATATAACAATTTGCAATTTTTATGAAGGCATAATTTCCACTTGAGTGGCATGGACTAAGTGTTGAAAATGATGACAAGAAATATTTAAAACTACAAGCATGAGGCTTCTCATTTATTTTTCCCTTAATTAAGTTAGAAGTAAATTGTAATTCTATAAAATGACAATTCTAAGTGTTAAATGAGTCATGAAGTCTTAGTTAGCTCAGTTAATTAGAGGTGGAGGTCAAAATAGAGGCATGTAGGGTGTCTCCGACTTTTTAGGAGTTCTACTTGAGTTATTTGTGAGTTGTAATTAGTTAACTCAAGTATTTGAGTTAAAATCAGTTTAACTAGTTCTAACTTAGAGATGAGCTAGTGATAGGTATAATTAATTAAATATGATTTAATTCACATGCACTAGTCAATCATTTAAATTATAATTTTAGTATAAATATTTCTTGCATGTCATTTGTAAGGAAGTCCCAGTTGAGATTGGGGTTAAAGGGAAGATAACTATTAGTTGTATAATTAGAAAATTGCACAAGTCATCGGGAAGTTTTGGATGTATTGCGCAATAATTAATTGGGAATTTCATAATAAATAGGAGCTCAATTAGCCCAAGAATGCATAAGAAAGGTTGGTTAGAAATAGGCAAGAAATTGGTTAAATATTGTATCAAACTTGCTTAGGTTAGAGCAGGATCAGAGTGAGATAGTCAACAAAGTGAAAAGGTTTCTGGGGAAGGGAACTATCATTGTAATGTTTCATGATCTTGAACCTATGAAATATAAATATATCAATGTTTTTAGCCGAGGAATTCTTGAGATACATCTTGGGTTCTGCGATTGATAATTATTTCCCTTACTTGTTTATCTGATTGTGCAATTGTAATTGGTTTCCGAAATTTATATAATTGATTCAGTATTTGGTTTTAGGAAATTACAAGATTAGTTGAATCTATTTAGATATCTCTACATGGTATGAGATCAGGAATCATAATAGATGAGAATAACTAGAGTTTTTTTTTTACATGTACATCGAATTTGCATATTTATTCTTCAGGACCAGCGGCAGATAGAGATGTCCTTCTATGGAATGATACTTGAATATGCCCTTGAGGGTAATTCTAATTAAATATAATGGAAAGAAAATATGGAGGAAGTGTTGCAGGAAAATGAACTGAAGGAATTCATAGATACTGATATTCCCAAGCCCGCAATAACAAATGCTCAAAATCTTGATGCGTGGAAGAAGAATGTAGAAAAGGCGAGAATGATTCAGTTTGAAGGAGTTCAAGATCATATTTTATCGAACCACCATTGAAAAATAACTCGATATAATATGTCGAAGGCCTTAACATATAATTTTCACAATAAAAGTGGCCAGAGGAAGTTGGTGTTGAAGGACAAGCTCAGAAAGATCAAGATGGAGGAGGGTGAGACGATACCACAATACTTGACAATGTTCACTCATTGTGGAGATGAGATTGGAATCGTTGGTGTGAAATTTTCCCATAATGATGTGGTAAACCTAGCACTTATAGGCCTTCCTAAGAGTTGGCATAGCTACCAGGACTCGGTAAGTGGGAGGGAGAAGTTACCAGAGTGGGAGAGATTGTGGTTTGAATTGTCACAATAAGAGGGAAGGTGGAGCACCTGAGGCAGGATCTCTCTAAAAGACAAAGATGAAGATTTTTCATTAGTGAGAAAAGGAAAAAAAGCCAAGGGAAAGAAGTCCCAAGTAGAAGAGGGAAAGAGAGACTTGTAAAATATCAAGTGTTTTCACTATCACGAGTATGGGCACTATAACATGAAATCTCCACAGAAGGTAAGAAATAAGGAGCCTGGAGTTGCAACAACAGGTGAAGCTCTAGCTTCACAGTTTGAGATTTATTTTACTCTCATTGAATACATGGAAAACACTATAATGGGATTCATGTGGTATCTCAAAAATGGTGCCTTGTTCCATATGACGTGGAATATATATCTCTTCAGTGAATTGGAGGAGAATGAACTCTAGAAAATCATAAATTTGGAGATGACGGGAGGTATAGCATGACTGACATAGGTACATTTCAGTGGGAGACTAGCTCCCATCTCGGACTGAAAAATGTTTTCTTTGTTCTAGGACTAAAGAATAATATTATCTCCTTAGATATATTGGAAGACTGTGGTTATGATGTGATATTTAGAAAATAAATGGTTTTCCTTAGAAACATAGCCATGGGAAGAGTGAAACAAATCAGTGTGCAAGTCAAGAACCTATATGGACGTAAGGTACAAGATGCATGCTAGGCTTTGAGGAGCAAAGAAAAGGTTTGAGACTTGGTGGTTGACAAAGAAAATAATTTACATCTCAACATGCAGCCTCAGAAGAAGTATCAGATGGTTGTGTAGCAGCCACAATTGGAGAAGAAGAGAGGAGACCGAGTGGAGGCATCCACTCAAGCAGAGACCTCCAGTAGGGTGAATTTAGAGTGAGGTGGAAAAAGGGAGAACATGCATCCATACCTCTAGGATATATATGAGGCGATGTTAAGTCATAATCCCAATAGAATAAATTTGGGTAGGTTCCATTGAGATGTCCTGTCTCATTGATTATTTCCTGGATACAGGGGCCCACATTACACAGTATCAGGATGGATCAGTAGTGGTTGATGCAATCAAATGTCCAAGTGAAAAATGTCAGATACTGGAGCACAGATCAGAGTTGGAGGCAATGTAGATGGCACATATATAGAGTCAGCAACGACGATGTGTTTTCAGTACAAAATGTAGTAGCTAGCAATAGTCAGAGACTCTGGATATAGATGCATCATACTGATTCAGTTTGGATGTTTTTTCAGTTCCAAAATTTGCAGTATAAAACAACCCTAGAGAAGTGTTGCATGTATAACATTCCAAAGGTACAAGAACAAGATAGAGTTGAATTCCATTCTTGTTGAGAGGGATTGTTGAAATGGAAACAATAAATATTGAAAATGGCACCTATGAGGCTTCTGATTTAATTTTTCCTTAATTAAATTAGAAGTAAATTGTAATTCCATGAGATGACAAATTTTATGTGTCAATTGAGTTAGGAAGACTTATTTAGCTCAGTTAATCTACGTTGGAGGTAAAAAAAGAGGCATGTAGGGTGTATCCTAATTTTTAGGACCCTTGGTTGAGTTATTTGTTAGTTGCAATTAGTTAAATCAAGTATTTAAGTTAAAATAAATTTAACTAGTTCTAACTGAGAGTGAGCTAGTGATAGGTCGAGTGAATTGAATCTAATTTAATTCACATGCAATGGTCAATCAACTAAATGATAAATAACTGTAAATAGTTGCTCCATGTTAGTTCTAAGGAAGGCCGAGTTGAGATTTGGGTTAAAGGGAAGATAAATATCAGTTGTATATTTAGAAAATTGGAGAGGTCCCGCATGATGTCATCAAGAAGCCTTGGATTTATTGCGCAATAATCAATTGGTAATTTAATAATTAATAGAGGATCTGTTATCCCAATAATGTGTAATCAAGACTCTTTAGGCAGAGGCAAGCAAGTGGTTAAATATTGGACCAAACTTGGTTAGATCAGAGCAGGATCAGAGTGAGACAGTCAGTAGGGTGTAGAGGTTTTTTAGGAAGGGAAATAAAATTCTATTATTTCATGATCTTGACTTTATGAAATATATATATATATATATATATATATATATATATATATATATATATATATATATATATATATATATATATATATATATATATATATATATATATATATATATATATATATGAAAATTTTTAGATGATGCTTTCCCCAGATACATCTTGTGTTTTTGGTTTGATAATTCTTTCTCTGACTTGTTTATGTGATTGTGCGATCGTAATTGGTTTTCACAATTTGTAGAATTCGTTTATTATTATTTTTTAGGACATTACAAGATCAGTTAAATCTATTTATATATTTCTACACTAATTTACCATGCCATATTTTTTTATTATAAGAAATTCTCTTTACATTTATTTATAATAAAATTTCTAAATGTATTACTATTTTCTAAGGTGGTGTCCCCTATTATCCTTCATGTTTTAGTCAAGGCTCAAGAACTTTTTTCCACCCTCTAACATGTAAATACCACTAGAACTTGAAATGATATTAGGACATCTTTTATCCTTTATCTCGATTAAATTATTTGTGTAAAATAATTATCTGATAATAGCCTTATTCTCAATGAATAAAATATAAATTTCAAGGGTGGAACATCCACCAGTAACGTCACGGGTAAATGCATGGGGTTAGGAAATTTTTTTCAACATTTACCAATGTGTAAATTTTTAAATTAATTTCTATTTTCCCTCAATAACCATTAAAATAACCATCATCATTACCTAGATAAATATTTAGTGAAAGTATAGTGATTTACACAACCATTAACTGCCATTTTTGTAGCATATTAGCTCAAATTTCCTACTATAACTATGCATCAATTCCATGATTTTTTTAACTCAATTAGAAAATAACATACTTGATAATATAAACATCACATCATAAAATAAATTAAAATATTAAAAATGGCACAGTGAACAATCACATCATTAGACACATATATACCTCAAACACCTCATAGAGTGAAAACCAACAAACATTAAATTTTATTATTAAATTCGAGTGAGGGTGTTCACCCCTTTACCACTGTCATAAAATATTACATAGAAAATAATCTTAAATGAAACCTAACTATCTATAAGCTATTAAAATCATCATGATATCATTTATGCATGAATCCTCAATCTCTATGTCTTTATGGTATTACAGTTTCTATCAGGGGATCACCCTATAGTTAGAATTCCATAATATACACAAATCTTTATATGCCCCAATGTTAAAAATCAACTATCATTTGTGCAAGTCACTATTATTTTCTATCATTACTTTCATCAACACACTTGATATCATGATTAGATAAAATATTAATAAACCAATATTGAATATTTATTACTGACACTTCAACATCTATTTGTGTGTATTCATAAAAAATAAACATAATGTAATGAAGTATCTTCTTTAACATCATTTCACATGCATTGGTAACAAAAAAAGCACTATCAAGTGCCATATTTCCAAAAAAACACTAAAATAATGTTTCATGCACTTTCATATTCTTTTGAAAGGAAAGCTACCATACTAGATATTGTTCTTATGCATGTAAATTCATAAAAATATTTTAGGAGAACTCACCCAACAAACAATTTTCTGTGTGCCTACTATTATGTTTTATTTTTCAAAGGGATTAACACAATCGATTCTATACTTATGCATGTGACTGCATGATCATCTCCAAAAATATATTTTCTAGAGTAGAGCTATTCGCAATGGCTATTATGTATAAAAATTCAAGTGCCATTTTAAAACAAAGTTAAAAAAAATGTATAATTATGTGCATACAACAACCCGTCCTTTCCAACAGAAAATAACATGATATATTTTTCTTCTTGCATGTGAAAAATTTATTTATTTCCAAAGGAAACTAACTAAATATTGAATGGAAAAATAAACACATTTATTTTCCAAGCAATCAAACACATAACATTTATTCTTTCATGCAAAGAAACATTTTACTCTTACCAAAATCTCTAACTCAACATCTATACATAATATTCTCCCAAAATAAAAATAATACCATGGCTAATTCGTTTAGGCTTGCAAATGAATATTATTTTTCCCAAAAGAAGGATAACACAATTAGTATTATGCGATTACACCTCCCTTTTCTCCAGAAATATAATACCAAAACTATATTTTTCCATGCATGCAAGTGTATATATTTCTCTAAAGAATTTTCCAAAGAAATCTTAACACAATAAAGCATTTGATTACCAGTTTTTTTCTCCAAGATTCTAATTCAAAAATGGATACAAAAACATGTTTTTCTCTTCTCTTCTTTTTGAAGAGTTATATATATATATATATATATATATATATTCCAAGGAATCTAACACACTAATTATTCTTTTTGCAAAAGTTAGGAAACTCACTAGCTATTATGCACACAATAAAAAATGTTTTCCTATCATTTTAAACATCACACACATTTGTAATATTTCCTCAAGAAATAAGATGAATAAAAAATAATTTCAATAACACAACTAGTAGTCTTTTATGCAAATTTTTTATGTCAACTCTTTCTCAAAAAAGTTACTTACATATTCATTTCTAGTATATAAAATATACTAGATATTATCATGAGAACCTCCTTGAAATATTTAGACTTAAATATCTTAATTACTTTACAAGAATTACTTATTTCATGCGAATAACCTATTTCTTTTCAAGAAATATCAACATAATTGTTCTATTTTTGTGCATGTGAATAACTAATTTATTTTTAAAAAATATCAAACTTAATAGCTATTTGTTTGTGCATGCAATGAATTTATTTATTTTCAAGAATATTAACACAATATTAATCTCTAGATGTACATAATGACTATTCTTATCACATTGGTAAATTAAATGACAACAATCTATTTTTTCTTGTTTTAGACATCAAATTTGGGTGCAATTTTGGAACAGTGGGAAACAAAGTTTTGAAAACTAAAAGTAGTTTTGTTGGGAATGGTTTCATTAAAAAAACCTCTCTCAATTCTTACACAGGTATGGTAGTTTGGAAGATTAGAATGAATCTTTACAACCCATTTTTACATATTTAAACATTAAATTATTTCAGTTTTTTGTCATTATTTTTGGACATGTTTTTCTAGAATTTGAAAATGATTTTTTCAAATCAAAAAGAGGATTTTGGAAAAAACAATATCTTTTACAAAAACCACTTTCCTTTTTACACATATATCCAATTTTGGGTCATACAAGACATATTTGGATCCTATTCTCTAATAAATCATATAATTCACACAATTATTTATCCATGAAAATCTTGTAAGAATTCAATGCACATGAAATATTTTAAGAATTCAATAACAAAAACAACTTATTCCTCTATGAATGAAATTCCATGGAGGATTTCCCAAGAAAATAATATCAACATTTTATTATATGAATTTTTTCATGGAAATAAACTCCATTCTTATTTCTTCATGCGCCATATGGAAACACAATAATTTTCAAATGGCATAGTTACTTATATTTTAATGCAGGATTGGAATCCCTCCCTCCTCTCTCTTGGCTCCATTTTACATGTATTTTTTCATTAGTTCTCACATTTTCCCAAAGGCTTACAATAAGTAGAATTAAGAAAATGCAATAGTTTTCCTAATCCTAAAATCCTTCCATAAATCACCCATAAATCGGTCCATAAATCAGATTTTTCCTAAATCCTTAAATCACTTCGTAAATCATCCATAAATCATATTTTTCTAAATTCTACAATAAATCATCCAGAAATATATCATGCTTTTCTTTTTAAGAAGATTTTTTTTTTTCATTATGAATAAAATATCACTTATCCATATCTTTTCTAAAACAATTACTCATTATTTCTAAAACTCATAAGATATACTAACTTGTAAATATAATTTATTTATATAAAAGAGTATAAATTCCTTTGAATAAAAGAATTATGAATTAATTTTTGTAATATTGTTATAATTAATAATTACAAAGGCATTCTTCATGTAATATCAATATTAAGAATTAATAATATTTAATTATTCAACAAAACTCATGTTACCAGAGTTTATATGTTAGCTTAGGTCATGGATATAACACACTTCCCCCCTTAAAGAGATCATCATCCTTATTTTTCTTCTCTGGTGGGGACATTAATTTTTTCTCATAATATAAAAATATAATTAAAATGTAATCATTTCCCTTTAGAATAATGGAATTTTATTTTTAATAAGTAAAATCGATCATTTTTATCAAATGAAATACTTTTCATTATCAATTGTTTATGAAATGTAAAATAATACTTTAATCATAATACTTCCACAAGTAATTATAGAGCAGTAGCCCTCTAATCATCAAAATGATAAAAGAAATTGTATCAAGTTGATATTGTCCTTTATTTATGGGTTACACCAATATTCCTTTCCCACCGGTGTTGTTTTAAAATTACTGTCTTTCTCATCCATAGTAATTTCAATCAAATTCAAACTCATGGAATTTATCTCAAGCCATTTTCCTCTGGACTCACTATTTCCATCATAAGTTAAATCATAAGTACATATATTAACAATTTATTTCATCTATGCATGCATATAGATATTTCATTTATGACATGTACATTTGCTCATACAAACCTACAAACACAACCTATTTCATTGAAATTTTCACTTAGGGAAATTAATGAATCATGCTTGCAAAAATATAACACATATAACAATTTAGAGACATGCAAATTATGGTCTATTCTAACATCCAATATCGTTAGACAATTTCAAAATCAATAGTAAAATATAGAAATAATTTCATTAAACAGTAGTTATCATCTGGGAATTATTCAGGAACTGATCATATTCCACACAACTGTGAACTATATCCAATAGTTATCGACTGAGCTAACATCTACTTTTAACTAGAATAAAAAACCTAATTGATTCTTTGGTGGTTTCATCCAAGAATATTTTTAGAAGTGCCCTGCTTTAATGTCTTCCAACCTTTTTGGTACGCCTTTTTGTTTCAGTTTTTTCGAAAAATATTATTTTATTTTTCCTTAAAGTAAGCCTTTCTATCTTGTTTTGCTTTATTTCACCCCAATTAGTATTTCTCTCTAGCTAAATGATTAACATAATATTTCTTTTAGAGGATAAATATTTTAATATATAAGATATAAAATTTGAGGCTAAGAAACACGCAAAAGTGATAAGAAAGGATATGAAAGGACACCAAGCCAAAATATTAAAAATTAGATTGTAATTCTCATCCCATGTACACATCCTCTTCAATTTAGTTCTTAAGTATGTCTACCCATTGAACATTAGAATAACTTCCTCATTCTACATATTTTTAAATGTGGGAATAAAATATATTCATATAATTATTGAACCATTGTTATTATCCCATCCAAGATATATGAAAATTTTATGTAAAAGAACATAATAATATAATTATAAATCCATGAAAAATAGCTCAAGGCCAAGCCATATTTAGAGGTTGTCATTCAACTATAGAGCACTTTATTATCCCTAGGATTATTGTAATGGACTTTTGAATATAGAATGACAATATAAACAATAGTCTCAGATAGAAGTACTTTTTTACATATTTGATAAAGATATTATAATTTTCAATTGTTTTCAATCTCATGATAATATTTGCACTAACCATTTCTCATTTTCTTAATACTACAATTCCACTTCAGCTATGAGGAATATAAACTCAGCTTACAGGATTTTGAAGGAAATTTTTTGAGCTTCATATTCAATTATCATGGGAAGTCAAAAGAATTGCAAGATAAAATATGATCGAACAAGAAACCCTGAGGATCGTGGAGAATAGGGAAGAGAATTTCGCAAAAAAAAGAGAGAAGAACACTCAAATATTGAAAGGGTAAATCAACCTCAACTAGAAGTTGAAGTAGATATGTAAATGTAAATATTATAAATTTGATATTTAAAATTTGACTAACGGGTAAAAACGTGAAGGTGGGTTACACTTTTGTGATAAACGCGGGCAGAAAATTCAATCTTTCCAACAATTTCGCTGAAATTTTATTAAAGTTCGACTGAACTGTTAGAATGTTCGGCTGAAATTTTTAAATTAGTTTGGTCGAACTCATTTTGTTGTTGACATTGACCGCACATTGATAGAGTGGGTAAACAGATTTTTGGATGTAGATGAGAAAAAAGAAAACTAAAATGCAGTCGAACTATTAGTTCGGCCATACTATTAGTTCAACCAAACTTTTGAAAACAATTCAATTGAATTTTTTCTTATAAATATATTGCCCCGTAAACCTCGAGAAGTTTTGGGCTTGTTACCATTTGGTTATTACCATTATCTGATCTATTATTCATTGCGCTGGTGTTTTTTGTTGTAGGGGTCATTGCGATGGTGTTTTCTGCTACAGGGGCGAGGAGGTGAGAGCCTACTACCTATGTTTATTTTTTATCTTTGTATTTTTGTCAGTTTTAATTTTTTTTCTATTTTTTTGTTTGCAGGTTCAGCGCTATTTGTCGTTGTTATGGCCTGCCTGCTGCCGTTTGTTGTCATTGCAGCCTGCCTACTGCTGTTTTTTGTCGTTGTGGCCTACTTGTTGCCGTTTGTTATTGTTACAGCCTTCCTACTACCATTCGTTTTCATTGTATCGTGCTTGTTTCCATTTACTGTCGTTGCAGCCTGCCTGCTGTCGTTTACTATCATTGCGGGTTGCCTCGTCCTCGTCTGTTGTCATCTTCATCTCCAGGTAGACCAATCCTAAAAATAATCTATTATAGAAGTTGTTAAATTGTGTACAATAGATTGAAATGGCTAAATATGGTTGATTTATGTTGTACATAAGAGCTTGTTTGATTCTTAGATATCACTTTTCCTCAAAGAATTGAAAACAATGTGTTATATTTTCTTTTTGATGGAGAAACCTCACTACTCTTATTTATATATGTTATATATTTTTTATACAAGTTAGATGTTTAGAGAAGTTATAATTTTATATCAGTTAGATGGGGATATTATTTATAACAATTACTATTTGTAGAACATGTTCAGAAAAGGTTTAGACATACATATAGAGAGTCTAGGACAGGAAGACCCGTAACTATCCCGTTAGAATCCATACTTTGCATCAAATGACAATTCGAACAAGGTTTAGGGAATCTAGACCCGTAGAATTACTGTTTTTTTAATTGTGTACAATTGATTGATTAAACCTCTACAAATGTAATATCTTTGTTCTTTCCTTTAATAGATATTGGTATTTTTTCAATCACACACTTGGAGGAAGGCAAAAAAAATAATTTTGTAGTTGTTCCCCTATGCCCACATTCCCAGAATGTAATACCAAGTTATGGTGAGTTAGAGATTATTGATTGAATTAGAGATATGTACCCAGAAAATATCCCTTCACAAGGAGGAATTTATAACCACCAATCACTAATCTATTCAGAAGGACAAATGGAAGGTGTTTAGGCTCCATGAAGCTTTTCCACTGGAAATGATAAAATCTAATATCTTTGTGTTCTTATTATGAGAACAAACTCACAACTCTATTATTTCTTAAGCTTGTAGGTTGTATTTGTGTTATATTGCTTCCTCAGACCTTTGTTAGATTTTCTTTGTTTTTCAGCAGAATGTTGAATTGTGTATAATGGATTGAAATGGATAAATATGGTTTATTCTTCTGTACATAAGATCTTATGGGAGAAATGACATGTACATGGTTGCAAAAAATGACAGAGCTTATAGGATAAATGACATGTGCATGGTTTCCAAAAACACTAGCATTTTCCTTAAAAATATATTAAATGAACATTTATTGCAAATTCCTTAAATTTTATTGCAAATTCGTTAAATTTTATGGGAGAAATGGCATGTACATGGTTTTCCTTAAAGTTTATGGGAGAAATGACAAGTACATGGTTCCCAAAAACACTAGCAAATGCCAAGTTTATGGGATAAATGGCATCTGCATGGTTTCCAAAAATAGTAGCATTTTCCTTAAAAATATATTAAATGAACATTTATTGCAAATTACTTAAATTTTATGGAAGAAATGGCATGTACATGGTTTTCCTTAAATTTTATGGGAGAAATGAAATGTACATGGTTCCCAAAATGTTAGGTCCCTATATTACTAGTTTAGTCCCTCATTGTTATTAGTATAGCCCCCTTATTATTATTGTGGTACCCATGTAACCCCAATATTGTTATTATTGTGCCCTTACATTGTTATTGTTAGGTTGGCTAGGATTATATTGTGGGCCCATGGACTCCTATATATAGAAGGAGGTTCTGGTCATTTGTATCATCCAAGAATTGTTCATTTATGTAATGTATTGGAGTTTCCCCCCTCGAATTGGCTGATTTCTAAGGCGTTGATCTCTCTTTTCTTATATTTTTGGAGCTGGTTTCATAAAATTTGGTATCACAGCTTTGGATTCTAGGGTTTCACTGCTCCAAATAGGTCATCATGGAATTTTTGCAATAACGTTTTTTTAGGATGTTTCAAAAGCTGAAATTTGTACAGCGCGAAGCGGAAATCCTGAGGAACCTCCTGTAAAAATATCAGATCTTGGTACACAATTTTTTTGGAGATATAATCTAGGTAAGTTAAGGTTTTTTTAGGCTCTCCAATTTCAACTAAAACATGTCATCGTGGAATTTTCGCTATAAAGTTTCGTATAAAAACTTTCAAAAGCTGAAATGTTTATAGTGCGTAGAAGAAATCCTGAGGAACCTCCTGTAGAAATTTCATATCTTGGGTCACAATAGTTTTGGAGATATAATGTGTGGAAGTTAGGATTTTTTCAGGCTCCCGAATTTCATCTCAAAGAGGTGATCGTCAGAAAAACTTCATAACTCTCTCTCTGAGCATCAGATTGGGATTCTGTAAAAAGTGGCCACAAGCACACGGACTTTAGTTTTTGATATATCAATTTCAGAGCCGAAGGAGGAAATGGTGACACATGGAAAGTCATACAAGTTCGCTCTACTGAAAGAGTCCACAATTAGTTCATCGTGGGAGATTAGGCATAGATTTTTCTTGAAGAATCCAAATTAAGTTAGACCTATGGCATTCAAAAGAATATTTAGAGGGCTACTTCAGGGAAAAATTTAATATATTGAAGATCTAAATTCACAGAGATAATTTAGTTTCAATATTGATCTCTTCAAAAGCAAGAAAAATGTGTGTATTTTTTTCAAATTACATAAGTTTCGTTTGAAAAAAAAATAGTTTGAATTTATTCCAAGGGTATATTGAAGAATAGATATCAGTATTGGGTTCTAAAATTCCCCCTGAAAATAATTCAACACCCATTAAGCCTTCAGAAGGCTCTACTATGGCTCATGAAGATGAATAAACACAACATGAGATATAAAATTTGCAAGAGCAAGTGCACCAAATTTCGCTATCGCAAAGAGAAACAAAAAATGAAATGGAAGTTTTGAAGAAAGGCATGGAAACTAAGATGGATGGTTTGAAGAAAGGTGTTGAAGCTAAGATGGATGGCATGGAAGTGGGCATGGAAGCTAAGATGGATGAAACGAAAGCTAAGATCTATGAAAAACGAAATAAAACATGGAAAACATGAAGAATGATCTAAAAGTAAACATCAAAGGTTTGGAAAATTCGATACAAGAAATTTTTCCTAATGGAAAAAATATGGTAGAGGAAACTCATGATGAGAACAAAGTAAATGTCAATCGTGATTTCATAAACTCTAATGTTGGATGGAAGAACCATCATATTCCAAAGATGGATATGAGGAAGTTTTATGGAAAGAAAGTTTGATCTCAATAATGTGCAAAACACACAAAAGGTACGCATTGCAACTTTAGATTTAGAATAAAATACATTTGTATGGTACTGATGGCTTTTCTCCCATAAAAAAATTGTCACTTGGTCAATTTTTATGGAGGAAATGATAGCACATTATGAGGATACAAAAATCAACACATTCTTTAGCCAATTGATAAATCTCAAACAAAAGGGTTCAGTGGTGGAGCACATTGAGGACTTCCAAAAATTGAATATAAGGGTAACTGATATTCGAGAGGAACAAAAGATTGATGTCTTCATAGGGACTTTAAAGGATAACATCCAACATGAAGTTTGTGTTTGGGAACCTTATTCATTGGAAAAGGCATTCATGTTGGCAAGAAAAAATGAATGTAAAATTATGGCAACAAGGAAGCCTACCACTCACATATATAAAGATGGGAGTGTTGCTACTCCTAGAATTCCATAACCTACAAGGTTGAAACCACAATAATTGGAAGAAAAAAGAGCAAACAAGATTTTATAGAGTTGTGATAGCAAATACACTAAAGGTCATAAGTGTGCTGAGAAGAAATTATTTTACATAGATTGTGAATAGGAAGAAGAAAATGAACAAGAATCTTCAAAAGAAGAGGATATACACCAGGAACCAACCCTAGAAGAGGAAGAAGTGAGTCTGAGCATATTGTGTAATGCATTCGTAGGAATTACCAATCCTCAAACTCTCCAGATAGAAGGACATATTAAAAAGAAAAAGGTAATATTGTTGATTTATTCAAGTAGTACCCATAATTTTATTCATTGTAAGGTAGTCAAGGAATTGAATTGTTTCCTATACCCAGCACCAGAATGTCAAGTGATGATTGCAAATGGAGGAACTATAAATTTCTTTGGAAAATTCCATAATTTCAAGCTAACCATGGGGGAATATGTATTGAATAGTCCAATGGTTTCCATTTCTATCGGAGGTGTTGATGTTGTACTAGGAGTTTAATGGTTACAATCTTTGGGGGCAATAGCTTTTAATTTTCAAGAAATTTTCTTGAATTTTTTTTCAGAAGGAAAGGAAGTCGAATTACGGGGTATCGCTGGAAAGCTAGGAAAGATAATAATCTCTAATGTCATGAAAAAGCTTATGAAGAAAGAAAAATGAGGCGTAATTGCACAATTATGCTCACTATAAGTTCCAACATCAAAATCATCTATTTCTGCAGATCTCCAAAATGTCTTGAACAATCATTCCAAGGTGTTCGAAACTCCAAAACGACTCCCACCTATTTGTGATCATGATCATGCTATTCATTTCATTCCAGGAAGTGTTCCTCCAAACATCAGGCCTTATAGATATCCTTATGTCCAAAAGAGTGAAATTAAATGTATGATTGCAGAAATATTAGAGGCTTGTATAATTCAACCTAGTCAAAGTTCTTTCTGTGCTCCAGTAGTATTGGTGCACAAGAAGGATGGATCATGGTGCATGTGTCCAGATTATAGGGAGCTCAATAAGCTCACCATTAAAGATAAATTTCCCATTCTTTTGATTGATGAAATATTGGATAAATTACATGGAGAAATTTATTTTATCAAGTTGGATCTTCATTCTAGATATCAACAAATTAGAAAGAAGACTGATAAATATTCTGAAAACAACATTTCTAACTCATAAGGGTCATTATGAATTTTTGGTCATACGTTTTGGCCTTACCGATGCACCTTCTACATTTCAAGGGTTCATGAATTCCATTTTCAAACCCACCCTTATAAAATTTGTACTATTACTTTTTAATGATATACTAATCTACAGTAGGTCTTGGAAGGATCGTGTTCAACATGTTGACATTGTGCTGAAACTATTGCAGGAGAAAAATTCATATGCAAAAACATCCAAATGTCTCTTTGAAGTACAAGAGGTGGAATATTTGGGTCATATTGTATCTCATGAGGGTGTTAAGGTAAACCCTAACAAAATTAAAGCCATTAAGGAATGAAAAGTCCCCACAACCATAAAGCAGTTGCGAGGATTTCTTGGGTTAACAGGGTATTATCACAAGTTTGATAAGAATTATGGGAGAATAACAACACCTATAACAACATTATTGAAGAAAGATGCACTTTCATGGACTCCTGAAGCAACTAAGGACTTTTAACATCTTGAAGATGCTATCGGCCTAGCACCAGTCTTAGTTACGCCAGACTTCAAAAAAACCTTTATTATGGAATGTGATGCCTTAGGAAATGGAATTGGTGTTGTTTTATTGCAAGAAGGAAGACCCATTGCTTTTGAAAGTCATTCAATCAAAGGAAAGTATTTACAGAAAGCTATTTATGAGAAGGAAATGTTAGCAATACTACATGCACTAAAGAAATGGTGACCTTACCTAATGGGAAGACACTTCAAGGTAAAAACTGATCATGATAGTCTTAAACACTTTTTGGAACAAAGAATATCTTCAGAAGAGCAACAAAAATGGGTCACAAAGATGTTAGGTTATGACTTTGAAATAATCTACGAAAAGGGGAAGCTAATTGTTGTTGCAGATGCACTCTCAAGGAAGAATAAAGAGGTTGAAGAATTGCTCTGTGCCATTTCTATTATCTGACCAGATTGGATAACTGAAGCAAGGGATGAATGGAAGAAGGACGACGAAGTGTGGACACTCATTCAAAAGTTGCAGAAAGATCGTAGTACATCTGATACATTTAGTCGAAGAAATGATTCCTTATGGTATAAATATTGCTTATATCTTTGTAATAATTCCCAACTAAAACAAAAGATTCTTTTGGAATTGCACACTTCTCCTTTAAGAGGACACTCAGGATTTTTTTAAAATTACCACAGGGTGAAGAATTTTTTTTTTTGGGATGGCCTTAAATATGATATTCAAAAGTTTGTGGCAAAATGTTTGGTTTGCTAGAAAATAAATTTGAGACAATTAAGACCCCGAGTCCTCTACAACCTTTATCCATTCCAAGTCAATGTTGGGAGGAGATTTCAAATGATTTTATCACAAGTTTACCTAAGTCCGAAGGAAAGAGTGTCATTATGGTGGTAGTTGATAGACTTACTAAGTATGCACACTTTTGTTCATTATCTCATCCATTTAAATCAAGTACAATTGCTAATACATTTATGGACACAGTTCAAAAGCTACATGGAAACCCAAAGGTTTTGTGAGTGAAAGAGATCCCATTTTTACTGGAAATTTTTGGACGGAGTTATTTTCTTGTTTGGGTACTCAATTAGCTCATAGATCATCTTATCATCTTCAATCTGATGGTCAAACTGAGATAGTGAATAAATGTTTGGAAGGATATCTTCGTTGTTTTGTATCTAATAAAAAAACACAATGGGTCAAGTGGTTACCTCTCGCTGAATGGTGGTATAACACTTCCTTCCATTGTGCAGCAAAAATGACCCCATTTATGGCACTTTATGGATATCATCCACCGTCCATCACATCATCTTTAAGAGAAAATTCTAAGGTTCAAGCAGTGGAAGATCACATCGAGCATCAACAAGAATTTCTCCAACTCTTAAAGGATAACCTAAATTTGGCACAAAATCGAATGAAACAACAGGCAGATGAACATCACATCAAGAGAAGTTTTGATGTAGGAGACTGGGTATTTTTATGGCTACAACCATACAAACTAATGTCCCTCAAGCAAGCTAAGAAGGATAATAAATTATAGCCAAAGTACTATGGTCCTTACAAGGTGTTGCAAAATATTGGTACTATGGCATACAAATTGGAGCTTCCTGCTTCTTCGAGAGTGCATCCAATTTTCCATGTTTCATGCTTAAACAAGGTTATAGGTGAAAATCTTCGAGTTAAAACAATATTGCCAGAACTTGACAAGGAACAAAAAATCATATTGGAACTTGAAGCGGTCACGGAAACAAGAACTCAACAAATACGAAATCGATCAATTTCAGAGTATCTCATCAAGTGGAAGAACTTACCCAATGAAGATTCTAAATGGGAAGATGAGAATTTTATACAGAAGCACCCAAAGCTACTCAAGTGTTGAGGAAAACACTTTTTTGAAGGAGAGGGGCATGTTAGGTCCTTATATTACTAGTTAAGTCCCTTATTGTTATTATTGTAGCCCCCTTATTATTATTGTTGTACCCCTGTAACCCCAATATTGTTATTATTGTGCCCTTACATTGTTATTGTTAGGTCAGCTAGGATTATATTGTGGGACCATGGACTCCTATATATAGAACGAGGTATTGGTCATTTGTATCATCCAAGAACTGTTCATTTATGTAATGTATTGGAGGTTTCCCCTTGAAGTGGCTTATTTCTAAGGTGTTGATCTCTCTTTTCTTCTATTTTTGGAGCTGGTTTCATAACAAAAAAACACTAGCAAATGCCAAGTTTATGGGAGAAATGGCATGTAAATGGTTTCCAAAAACACTAGCATTTTCCTTTAAAATATATTAAATTAAAGTTTATGGGAGAAATGACATGTACATGGTTTCCAAAAACACTAGAATTTTCCTTAAAAATATATTAAATTAAAGTTTATGGGAGAAATTACATGTACATGGTTTTCCTTAAATTTTATGGGAGAAATGTCATATACATGGTTTTCCTTAAATTTTATGGGGTAAATGACATGTACATGGTTCTCAAAAACACTAGAAAATTCATTAAAGTTTATGGGAGAAATGAAATGTACATGGCTCCCAAAGACACTAGAAAATTCCTTAAAGTTTATGGGAGAAGTGGTATCTACATGGTTTCCAAAAACACCAGCATTTTCCTTAACAATATATTAGATGAACATTTATTGCAAACGCCTTAAATTTTATTGCAAATGCCTTAAATTTTATGGGAGAAATGACATGTACATGGCTTTCCTTAAATTTTATAGGTTAAATGACATTTACATGGTTTGACTTAAAGTTTATGGGAGAGATGACATAGAAATGACATATACATGGTTCCCAAAAACACTAAAAAATGGGAGAAATGACATTGTATGCTTTCCAAAAACACTAGCATTTTCCTTAAAAATATATTAAATTAAAATTCATGGGAGAAATTCCATGTACATGGTTTTCCTTAGGGCTTATGGGAGAAATAACATGTACAAGGTTTGACTTAAGTTTATGGAAGAAATGACATGTACATGGTTTGCCTTAATGTTTATGGGAGAAATGACATAGAAATGACATGTACATGGTTTGCCTTAAAATTTATGGGAGAAATGAAATATAAATGACATGTACATGGTTCCCAAAACACTAGAAAATTCCTTATGGGAAAAATGACATAGAAATTACATGTACATGGTTCCCAAAACACTAGAAAATGGCTTAAAGTTTATGGGCGGAATGACATGTACATGGTTTCCAAAAACACTAGCATTTTCCTTAAAAATATATTAAATAAAATTTTATGGGATAAATGACATGTACATGGTTTGCCTTAAATTTTTCTTTAATTTTATACGATAAATGAAATGTACATGGTGTTGGGAGAAATAATTGCTAGATTAAACCTCCTAATATTTAATTTTCAAACCGGGCTCGTAAACCTGAGCTGCACTACACTTATTGATTCCAGTTGTAGGTCAGAGCTTTAATGTTTCCTTTATAATGACTAGTTAAGCTATAAAACAGATGAATTCATATGGAAAAACAATATTTAGAAAATAAATCAACCCATCTCGCCACCACATGCAAAAACAATAATCAAATTCAACTTGAGCACTTGAAATCGCTATAAATTTAACCTATTCTGTTGCTGGGCTGAAATCTGGATTTAATGAAAACATAATTATCATAATTTCTTCTTGAAATAAAATGCCTAATTTCAACCAACTTCATTCATCAACTCAGTAACTCAACATTTCATTCAAAGTCCAAAACCCTAATTCTGGCTTTTACAAGTCACACTTGAAAGAATTGAAGAATCTGCTCTAATTGTATCTGTAAGTTGATATTATGTTCACGTAATCAATTTCACACTTACTGACTATTCCTTCACTCAAACCCTAGGATGAGAACGCTTCACATCAATTCCATTGTCTTAATAACAAGAAAAAGGTTTGTGATATCGAAACTGATTTGAATGTTTGTATCATGCACTTGCCAACGAGAGTGAACAACTTATCTTTCACACTCAACCAATATATATGTATATAACCTACTCCATGGTAGTTTCAATCATTAAACCCTAATTATAATTTTTTTTTTTAAAAACTGAGACAAACCTGAACTGTTTAGGCACACAAAACTGTACTTGGAAAAAATAGACTACAATTGCGGTTAACATCAATCGAATCTTTAAACTGAACTTTGGCAAATTCACCCAAAATGTTCGGAAATCAATACTCTATTTTCCTAAGAAAAAATATAAGGCACTCTTCTTTGAAATCCAACAAGCACACACACAGTACTACAATATTGTAATGGAAACTACTTCAACTAGGAAACTAAGGTTTCAATCAAAATTCTAGTGAGAATCACAATTGGGAACCATTATATCATTTCAATCCATGTAGCTAATTTGTCTAATTCTCTAGAGTCTGAAATGAAAATTCACTTCCAAACTGAATTGTAAAGACTGGAAATTGAAACAAATAAAATCTCTTAATCACACTTCACTCATGAGTTAGAAATTCAAGATTGCATGCGAGACTAAAAACCCAAACTTCCTTTACAGTTTCTAAAGGAACTTAAAGACCTAATTTTCTCTCACACACACAATTCAACAAATATTTTATTCAAAGTGAAATCCTAAGGTAGTCTACACATTGACTCAATGCTTTTAATGATAAGTAGAGATGAGTCTTGGCATTGAGTTTTGACCTAAATACCTTGACTCAATTAAACAAGATGAGAATGCACTTCTAGAAGTCTTCTTACAACTTCAAAATATCTCACTATTGAAATTGAATAAATTGATGGAATCCTAAGGCTAGTTTAGATGATAAGATATATAACCTATCAATTATATTCTAGATCACAATAATCAAGAAATGAAAGACCACACTTCTATGTTGAATGACTTATAACTTCTTTTATGCTTGAGCAATTCATAAATCAACACTCTATTTTTCAAAATAAAAACAAATTACACTGCCAATATTATTGAGGAAATCATCAAATCAGCTCTGAGATCTAGTTCGAATGGTGGCTACAAGATTTCTATCTAACTCACATTCATGCATATGATCTAATTTTTATTCCTAAATCACTCCCACTCCTTGTGAAAATTGAAAAATGATACCAACAGGATCAAGAACACATTTTCCAGAATTGATTCATCGTAACAAAATTGCACCGTGTAAATGAAATTCGTGCCAAAATCTGTATGCTAGGAATAAAAAAACTCGCTATGTAACTGAGATGATACAACTCCAAGCGATGCCAATTCAGCCTTGCTCTGTTTCAATTTTTATTTATTAGCGCAAAGGTTTGGTTTTTAATCTAATTTATCTATTTGAGTACGCACAGAGAGGTATTCATTCAGGTTCATGGTGGTTTTGATTTTAAATGACAATAACAGTTTAAAATCTCTGTGTTATATCAATGAACACGACAAAGTTAAATATAAAGAAAACAAGACAAAGCTTTGTAAATTCCGGACCCACATCCACAACAAAACAATTCTTTTGAACCATTCAACACGTGACTTTAACACTTAACTGGTTTAGTTGAGATTTGGCACATGAGATCATTTTTTTAGTTGAAACCACTCCAAAATTAACACACACACAATATTGAATAGATGACTGAGATAAAAATTAATTGTTTAAAAACAAATTTAAGATAAAATGAAAAATTTAATAAAAAATACACACAAATTACCTACGTATATGCTTACAGAAGCTGATCTAAATTATGGTGGGTCCTTTCCACACCTGGAACTAGCTTGGAAACTTATAGAGATGAACTAAGCTTCAACGTCTCTGATTCAAGAACTCATTAAATCCATAACACTCCAGAATTCGATCAATAACACACCATGATAGATTAAAAACACAAGCTTATTTACTGGAGAACAGAGTTACAGTTTTCAAGTTTGATAGAAAAATCGAATCACAATCCTCGCTCCATATCTCCGACATATTAGATATTATAGCCTTTATAGGTGTCGTGACATTTATAAAATAGCACCAGTTATGTACATAGAAAAGCTTTGAAGCCAAATGATGTGGAAATCCTATGAAATATTAATATTTAGCACTACACTCTACCTCAGATAGCTAATTCTCAAACTTCCCAATCTCTAGCATAACTGCATGCTGATATGGAAGGGTGCTTCTAGAGGTCATCAAGTTCAACTTAACTTCTTGGAAAATGGCTAGCTGGTCATCCTATCGATCCCATGAAAATTGTTGAAGCATTGGTTGAAACATCAAGCTTCAAGTATGTTGGAATGCTTAGCTGGAGCAACAAGCTTTGAGTATGTTGGAACATTGCCTGGACCATGATTGGGGAAGCACAATTCTTTCAAATTGGGCCTAGGTGTCAGTTGAATGATTCCTATAGGAAAATTCCACAACTATATCTCATATTGATGAGTTAACAAACAAGTCATGTAACTTCAATTACCTAGCTTAACCATAGAATAGTTAAAATAATACTACTTATAATGTGTTTTACCTTAGACCGATGAGATTTAGGCCATATGAAGGATAAAATGGGAATAAAGGAGTTCAAAATTGACCATAACAGGGTTGTTTGGGAGATTTTGAGAAATCTGGAAATTCTGAATTTGACATAAATTAGCCTCAAAGCCCCCTTAATATCTCTAAAATCATAAGCGATTTTGAAAAAATATTATAGCGTTATTAATTTGGCTATACTAGTATCAAAACCCATGTTCACAAATTTCTTTCTTTGCCTTCATCTACACGAAAATCGAGATAGAATTTGACAATTTAGAATTTATTACAGATTTGGAAAAATTGGTTAATTTCCTTCTAGAGACCCATATGATTGAGCTGGATGGAATCCAAGTTATATAGAGGTATTATAATATAATTTTTTATAATACCCTCTCTTAGTTTCTCCAAAAGCACATTGAAAGTGCCAAAGCCCTAAATTAGGCATTCCCATAGTTAACTACCTTGTGAGGTATTTCAATGATGGAACCCTGTGATAAATGTACTTCAACAAAACCGTAATCAGTAAAACATGAAATAATTATGTTTAATCATAGATAAGTGAAGAAAACTGATGACAATCAACCATAGAGAGTATTTGGCAGCAAGCAATGGAATTAGTGTATAGAACGAGGTTAAAACCTACGGTTTTAGGGGATAAACAATGATATTTCATGATGAAAATGTGGGCATATACAAGCCCCAAGAAAACCCCATGCCTAACATTTTTCATGTCCTCATGCAAACAAAGACTTTTCTCATATCTAGGTTTTTATGGCATCGTGGGTTTTAGGTAGGGTTAGGTCTTGTGAAGCAACAATACATGAAGATTTGATTTTGAGAGCAATACCAATTGAGAAAAAAACAATAGATATGGTAGGAGGAAAATGATGAATAGGATGATGAGTGACAATGGAAATGGTAGATGAGATGAGGTGGTCATGGAGATGGGAAGACATGTGCTTGCATGCTCTATTTTTGTGAGGCCAATGCTTATGCATGGTTTCTTCATGAAAGGTAGCAATGAATTCATCCTCTATTGGATTCAACAGAAAATATGTGTGAATGTACGAGGGGAAGGAATTATAGTTACTGCTTTTGTTTACATGAACCATAATGATTATGACCTAGAGTAGTATGTGTTGGGTACCAAATCTGTATACTTTTCTCTCCCATTTTCACTCACCTTTCTATCTCTTTGCATAATTAATTGTTCTAAAACACATAAGGTAAACCCCTTCCCACTATTGAGATTCAACAAGATGACGAGCTTAGTGAAAAGTAAGCACCTTCACTAAGTAGGGCCAAAGGCTATTTTTAGGTGTATGTCTATTTTTAGACATGGTGAGCATATTCTATAAGTTGTAGGATGCTATTTGTAGATGGTTGATCAAATGTGGAGAATAGATGAAATTTTGTTTTTATAATATTGGCTGAAGTATATTTATAGATTGTCGATCTAAAAATAGATGCATGTCGATTATTATTAGCTCTTAATAATAATCCGACAATAAACATCAACTTATTCTCTTGGAGAAATTTATTTCAGTGAACAGATTTGGAAAATCAGTGCGCTAAAGGAATTACGCAATTCCTAGGGCTATTGGTGTCTCATGCATGAAGGGCTTAGTTAGAACTGAAGTGGAAAAATTATGACAGAGTTGGAGGAGTAGTTTATGGAGTTGTTATTCAGTTTAACTCAGTTAAGTGAGTTAAACTCAGTTGAGCTAGTTGTATCTAGTCTAACTGAAAGATACACTAGTGAGAGTTTAGTGAATTAATTAGTTAATTAATTCACAAATAATAAATCACTAAAAACTGAACAGAAACAACAATTAACTACAGTGCATGTCAGTTCCAGTGGAGACCCAATGGAGAGATAGGTGAAAGGGTAAGATGGACTATCAATTGTGACTATAGTGATGCATTCAATGCATCTAACACACATTGGAGTTGCCACTGAGGATTTTTCAGTCAAGGCAAGGCCAATTCAAATTCATTCAGGGGTCTTCTATAGCACGGATTGCGCAGTGGAGGCAGGCTGTCAAGAGGCAAGAAATTGGTGCATGGAGATGCAAAATTATGCATGACAGTGTGTAATGAATATACAGTGTACTGAGAGCTTGATGTACTAAGCTTTGTATGAGATTATTACATCATTCCATTGATATACATAAAATATGATATTTGGGGTTTTTAGCTTTAATATTTCCCGTTAAACAATTGTGTTATGTGCGATTGAATTGATTCACATGTGTTTGCAATTGAGTTTTTAAATTTCTACAAGTTTAACAGTGGAAGGATTCTGTATTTTTCAAGAAGATAAATATTTTGAGATTAGGAGGATCCAGTAATACATAAATATTAATAAATTTATACATGGTATCAAAGCAGTATTGATCACTAGAGATTGCAATTTTGAATAAGTGCGGAGTTTTGTGCTGGTGGACAATTCGAATTTGCTGCAGAAATTTCTTGGTGTGACAGTTGAGTATTCATTGAGATGTATTTCAATGGGTTGCGATTAGAGTATGCCCTTGATGGTAGCTCGAATTAAATATCCTAGAAGGATAGGATGGAGGTGGTGCTTGAATATAATGGTTTGAAGGAGTTCATCGATAGCAATGTTCCTGAGCCCGTTTCTAGCAATGCTGCAGGACTTGACGCATGGCAAAAGAAGGTAGCAAAGACAAGAAGAATTTTGTTGGAAGGTGTGAAGGACCATATTGTGTTAAGTCTTCATGTGAAGGCCACTCCATTTGCAACTTGGAAGGCTATCACAGATCTTTTCCAAATCGACAGTGACTAGAGGAAGTTGGCGCTGAATGATAAGCTCAGAAAAATAAAAATGGAGAAGGGAGACACTATTCAAAAATATCTCACAAAGTTTTTCCATTGTAGGGATGAACTAGGAAGTGTGGGGATTATTGTTGATGATGGAAACTTGGTGAGCTTGGATCTCCTTGCGCTTCTTAAGATTTGGCATAGCTACAAAGACTCTCTCAATGAACGGGAGAAACTACCGAGTTCGGAGCGACTTTGGTCAGATCTTGTGCAGGAGGAGATAAGGCGAAGTACCAGGGATGGCTCTTCATCGAAGAATGATGACGAAGAGAATTTCACTTTTCCTGCCAAAGCAAGGAGAGGGAAGGGGAAGAAATCCCATCCAAAATCCAAGGCTAAAGGAAAGAAGTTGGATTTTTCCAAAGTGAAGTGTTTTCACTGTCATGAACATGGGCATCTCACTACTAACTGCCCACAGAAAAATAAGAACAAGAAGGTTGCTAGAATTGTAGCTAGAGAGGCCTTAGCCTCACAATTTGAACTTGATTTCTCTTTGATCGCATGCTTTTTTTCAAGCTCAATGGGATCGGTGTGGTATCTTGATAGTGGCGTGCCTTTCCATATGATGAGAGATCAGGATTTTTTTAGTGACTTGGAGGAGAGGGATCTCCAAATGCATATAGAGATGGGTGACGATGGCAGATATAGTGCGACCGACATTGGAACCATTACCTTTGAGAGGGAGTCAGGTAAACCATTTATGTTGAAATATTTTATGCATGTTCCAGGTCTAAAGAAGAACTTGGTCTTGGTCACAATGTTGGAAGACAGAGGTTATGACATTGTTTTCAGTGAGGAAAAAGCTTTCCTGTGACAAAAAACAACTGGTCAAACCAAGAGCATAGGGATTCGAGTTAAGAATCTCTACAATCTGGAGGTAGATGGCTGTGCTGCAATGATGGGGAAAGCAGAGGAAGAGGTGAGAAGGGATGAGGGAAAATTATGGCACAGGATATTGGTCCATCTTCACCATGGTGCCTTGAAGATTTTGCAATAGATTTCTACTGGAATTCCCAAGGGTACTCTTTCACATTTAGATCAGTACAAGGGATGTACTATGGGTAAGTTTGTGAAGACCACCTTTGATGAGAAGGAGAACTATGCTTCCGTGATCCTGGAGATAATTCACACAGACGTGTGTGGACCTTTCTCGGTTACTTCAACCGCAAAACACAGCTATTATGTTATATTTGTTGATGAATATTATTGTAGATGCTAGATCTTCTTCATGTAGAATAAGAGTGAAACATTCTCAAAGTTGAGTGAGTTTAAATCATTGGTGGAGAAGGAGTTGGGGAAATAATTGAAGGCTCTGCAGAGCTATAATGGTGGTGAATATATCTCGAACGAATTCAAAGACTTCTGTAGAAAAGAAGAAATTCGAATAGAACTCATAAAGCCTCATAACCCACATCAGAATGGAGTCACGGAGAGGAAGAACAGAACGATCGTGGGTGTTGAACGAGCTATGCTTCATGACCAAGGCCTACCGATGCACTTGTGGGCGGAAGCATGCAACACTGCAGTTTATGTGCAAAACCATTTTCCTCATAGAGTACTTGGCATGAGTACACCTGAAGAAGATTTTACTGGTAAGAAGACCAATATTTCTCATTTGTCGAAGATTTTTGGCTCATATGTTTACATTCACGTGACAAAGGATGCCAGGAAGAAGCTGGACCGGACTATAGAAGTTGGGATATTTGTGGGGTACACAGAAACACCCCATAATTATCATGTGTATTTTCCAAACAATTGAATGACTGTGGTGTGACGGGATATAAAATTCAATGAGGTGAAAGCCATGAAGTTGTCACTTGAGAGGGAGCTACACTTGCATGTAGAGGAGGAACTTCTTATTCCCCAAGATGAGCCTCTATATATTGATCAGCCACAGAAGGAGATTCATGGAGTGGAGGAGTCCACTCATGTAGAACCAAACATTAGAACAACTAGAAAGTGTACCGCAGAAGCTGAGAGACTGAAGCTTGATGCGGAACAGAATGGAGGAGTCCCTACATCATAGCGCAGATAGAGATAGTCACTTGACCGATTTAATGGATACATGGCTCTTATGACCAAGTGTATCATGTCAGAGCCATATTACTTTGAGGAAGAAGTGCAGGAGCCCACATGGGTAGATGCCATGGTGGAGGAGTATGACTCCATTGTCAGAAACAATGCTTGGGAGATTTTTCCAAGGCCAGTGGGTAAATCTGTGGTAGATTTGAAATGGATCTAGAAGGTAAACCAAGCTGCTAATGGGAGCGTCGAGAAGTATAAGGCAATATTTGTTTCCAGAGGCTTCTCACAGATCGAGGGGATTGATTATGAAGAAACCTTTGCACCTGTTGCAAGGTATTCTTCCATAAGGACCATTATTGCTCTCTCAGTGCAAATGGGTTGGCACATTCATCAGATGGATGTGAAGACTGCATTCCTTAATGGGATCATTGAGGAAGAGGTGTACATTGAGCAGCCTGAAGGATTTCAGATCTTCAGCAGTGACTCACATGTGTTCAAACTCAAAAGAGCGTTGTATGGGCTGAAGCAAGAACCACATGCTTGGTACACATGGATCGACAGTTATTTCACTAGAATTGGCTTCACCAAGAGTGAGGCTGATGCAAACCTGTACCAAATTGTGGTGGAGGGTAAGGATTTAATCATTTTTCTTTATGTTGATGATTTAATACTAACAAGTGATGAGCAGTTGATACACTCATGCAAGGCAGATCTTGCAAAGGAGTTTGTGATGAAGGATTTGGGCCTCCTTCATTATTTCCTTGGATTGGAAATATGGTAGTGAGAAGGTGAACTATTTGTGTCTCAAGGAAAGTATGGTCAAGATATACTTGGTAAGTTTCACATGGAGGACTGCAAGCCCATGGATACTCCTCTTCCAGGAAATTAGAGGAAAGAGGATGCTATATCGGCAGAGGTAGTGGATGTCACTGTTTATCGACAGTTGGTGGGTTTGCTCATGTATTTAGTTAATAAAAGACCAGACATATGCTATGCGGTGAACCATCTTTCACAAGTGATGGTTAAGCCTACCAAGCTCTTTTGGAAGGTAGGAAAGCATGTCCTAAGCTATCTCAGGGGCACATCTAAGTATGGATTATGGTAAAGATAGAAGGATGAGGTGAAGTTTCATGGCTTCATGGATGCAGATTGGGAAGGCAGCCCAATGGACAGAAAGAGCACATCAGGAGGGGTTTTTAGTATCAGATCCACAACAGCTTCTTCATACAGCAGGAAACAAAGATTTGTGCCACTGAGTTCAGCAAAAGTAGAATACATGGCAACAAGTCAAGCTACATTTGAGGCTATCTAGATGAGGAAGATCCTGGTCAGTTTGTTTGGTTCACATTTAGATCCTATAGTGATACATTGTGATAATTAGAGTGGCATTGAACTCTCGATTAATCCTGTGTTTCATGATAGATCTTAACATATTGATATCCAGTATCATCATATGAGAGAATGTATGTAGCGAAAGATCATGTTGCTTCAATACATTCCTACGGAAGATCAAGATGGAGACATTCTGACGAAGGCGCTCGGTAGGAGAAAATTCGAATACCATAGAGGCAAGATCGGGGTGAAGGATAATCCCTATCTTGTTGAGAGGTAGTGTTGAGATTCAACAAGATGATCAGCTTAGTGAAAAGTAAGCACCTTAAATAAGTGGGGCTCGTAGGTTCTTTTTAGGTGTATGTCTATTTTTAGACATGGTGAGCATATTCTATAAGTTGCAGAATGCTATTTGTAGATGGTTGATCAAATGTGGAAAATAGATGAAATTCTATTTTTAGAATATTGGGCGAAGTCTATTTATAGATCGTCGATCTAAAAATAGATGCATCTTGATTATTATTAGCTCTTAATAATAATCCGACAATAAACATCAACTTATTCTCTTGGAAGTTGGAGCACTTTATTTCAGTGAACAGATTTGGAAAATCAGTGGGCTGAAGGAATTACACAATTCCTGGGGTTATTGGTGGCTCATGCATGAAGGACTCAGTTAGAACTGAAGTGGCAAAGCTATGATAGAGTTGGAAGAGTAGTTTATGGAGTTGTTATTCAGTTTAACTCAGTTAAGTGAGTTAAACTCAGTTAAGCTAGTTGTATCTAGTCTAACTAAGAGATACACTAGTGAGAGTTTAGTGAATTAATTAGTTAATTAATTCACAACTAATAACTCACTAACAACTGAACACAAACATCAGTTAACTACAGTGCATGTCAGTTCCAGTGGAGACCCAGTGGAGATATGGGTGAAAGGGTAAGATGCACTCTCCGTTGTGACTATAGTGATGCATTCAATGCATCTAACACACATTGGAGTTGCCAATTAGGATTTCGTAGTCAAGGAAAGGCCAATTCAAATTCATTCATGGGTCTTCTCTAGCAGGGATTGCGCAGTGGAGGCAGGCTGTTAGGAGGCAAGAAATTGGTGCATGGAGATGCAAAATTCTACATGAGAGTGTGTAATGAATCGACATTGTACTGAGCTTGATGTACTAAGCTTTGTATGAGATTAATACATGATTCCATTGATATACATAATATATAATAGTTGGGGTTTTTAGCTTTAATTTTTCTTGTTAAACAATTGTGTTATGTGTGATTGAATTGATTCACATTTGTTTGCAATTGAGTTTTTAAATTTCCTCAAGTTTAACAGTGGAAGGATTCTGTATTTTTCAAGAAGATAAATATTGTGAGATCAGGAGGATCCAATAATATATCAGTATTAATAAATTTCTACACCCACTATCTTACATGGAATATTTGATTAATGAAGTAATAGTCATGGAGGTTTTACCTTTACAAGTATTAACTCAGTTGTTTTCACAAATTTGGAAAAAGTAAAGGGATTACGATTGCAAGCCATGGGGAAAATCCTAATTCTTAGTGCTATCTCAGCCTGCTGCAATAGCGCAATTGATCCCATCTTATTCCAGCTCTATTTTAGGCTTTTTGTGGCTTCCTTTTGGCAACTAGTTTGTTGTTTCAACAAATGTATAATTTTAGATATTTTGTTGTTAGAGAAAAAATACGATTTGCTAAAAATTTGTATAAAGAGGGCCTTAGAGCTGTGAATTGCGATTAAGCAGAAAAGGGATAGATATTGTAATAGAAGAATTTTTCAATTAGTTGAATGCACAACGTTTTGTTGTTTTATTCGTGAGCTGTGAGTTTTATGCAGTCATGATCAGAGAGTTGGGCCCGCTCTTCTGATCAGGTGTTGTGCTCTCATCCATTTTGTTGATTTCATATTTTGATTTGTTATGGTAACTTTTGTTCTGATATAATTTTGCAATTGTTGTGAATGTCTCTTTAATTCTGCAATCCATATTTAGTTACTGCTACAGTACTCTTCTTGCTTTTGTTGATTAAACTTGTGATTCAATAGCAGGTTATGTTATTGCTCTTGTATATACTGTACACATTGATCTTGAAATAAGTAACGCACCTGGGTTGATAATTTATGTGGAAAAAGGGTTTGAATATCTGTTCACATTTGGACACCAACATTTTGGCGCCATTGCCGGGGAGGCTAACAAGGTGCAAGAACATGATCTATAATTGATCTAAGGGTCGATCTCTCGTCCTGGGGAGGGAATTGATTGCCCTGATCCAAGTCCTGAGTGTAGTGTGTTTTCATTAGAATCGATCTCTCATCTTGGGGAGGGGATTTGTTACCCTGCTCGAAGTCCTTGGCATAGTTTTCAAGTTTTCTGCTTTTTGATTATTTTTCTGAAAGGGCCAGCTTCTCATCCTAGGAAGGGTATTTGATCACCCTAATTTAGGTCCTGAATTTTGATTTTATTTTAATTTGATTATATTTTATGTTTGAACCTACTCTCTCATCCCGGGGAGGAAGTTATCTGTCATGTTCTGGGACCTGAGCACTTTTGTTATTTTAATGAATTCTTCCCACTAATTGTATGAACAAAGGTATGAATAAGAGGGGTAGAGTAAGACCCCCAAAGAAAGGAAGGGATTTGGGAAGGAACACATATATCTAGTAGATCATCGCAAAGGATGAATCTAAAGCATCTTCTCATGCTGCTGTCAGGGTAAGGGTGCAAACGAAGTCCGAAGGGAAGTTGGCTGAGTAGCTAGTGCCATCAACAACACAACAGGAAACCCTTTCGAAAACCAGAGTAATAAATAAAGTGTCAGTGGAGGAGATATTCCTGCTGTCATCATAAGGGGAAGAAATATCAAGCAGAGGGTTGGACGAACTGAGAAATTCTAATTGGGAATAAGAACCTTCGAAAGGGTTTTCGTCACCATGAGACCAAGGGAGTGTTGTGAAGCCTCCTGCAGTTGAATTAAGTATTTCTGACTTGGAAAGGGAATTCTTGAAGGATTTTCCGTCGCCACAATACCAATGGAGTTTTGAGAAATCTCCTACATTCGAATCAAACCATGTACCAGTCAAAGAACCAGTCGAAATCCTGGGTGAGTGTTGGAGGATATTTATGGCACCTAAAAGTTCTACTATTGATTTTCCAATTGGAAACATTGTAGGAGATGCACCAAAGAAGCTCATTCCTTTAACATCTCTACCTAATTTTCATGGTCTCTCTTCTGAAGACCTCGATACATTCCTCTTTGAATTTTACATTGTCTGTCAAGGGTATGATTATATCACCGATGCTCAGAAGCTAAAAATATTTCCTGCTACCTTAAAGGGGACAACCCTATGATGGTTCATGGGTTTAGGAGGAAATAATATTTCCTCATGGGATGCGATGAAAGAAGAATTTTTTGAGAAATACCAAGATTATTGTAAATCACGTGAAATTAAGGAGGATATTTTCAAGTCTGTACAGGAAGAGGAAAAGAATATGGAAGATTGTGTGGAATGATTAAAATATATACTGCAGATATTGGTCCATAGTGACTTGGATAAATATATTCTGAATATTATCCTTCTCCGGGCACTTAGGGAAGATTCCATGTAGCTTTTGAACATAGTACGAAAGGGGGATGTTTTGAAAGAAGAATTCAACACCATTTGTGAGTTGTGCATTCAGTGTTCACGAGGGGCTGCAAGGAGTGGACAAGGAATTCAGTCATCGAAAACTTCTGGAGGAGGGGTTACAAAGGAAGAAATCTGAAACCTACTGGATAACCTAAGGACTGATATCCTAAGCACATTATCCACCCATATGGACACTCTGCAAGCAAAACGTAAACAAATAGAGTTGGAGAAGACTATGTCTATATTATGCCCACAGTGAAGAAATAAGAAACCATTGAAAGAATGCCCATTAAACACAGTGGAAGCCTATGTAATTTGTGAACAAACTTATGTGACTAGTTCATGCCCTTCCTTGCCAGGACTGAAGGTATTTTTTCAAGGGGAAAGTGAGGAAAATGCGGTAGATCAATTGTAATTCATGGGGTAGAAAAAAAAATGGAAACCTCAACCACAAACTATGAATCCAGGTATGTCGCAGGACCCATCCCAGTATTTTAATAATTTTAATATGGGTCCCCAGTCTCTACCTTTTTCACCTATATGGCCTAAATATCAATATCCCCCCTGGCAACAATGTGTTCCCCAGAACAGTCCAAATACTTCATGGAATCCAAACTGGCATGGACCCTCTCCTACTGGGTAATTTCCCCAATATATGCCTCAACAACAACTTGAGTTTCCCTCCAATGTACCTCCAGGAAACCCATCCCTTCGACCCCGACTTCCTATCCATACCAATCAACTTGAGTTTCCCTCCAATGTACCTCCGAGAAACCCATCCCTTCGACCCCAGCATCCTATCGATACCAATCCAAATCCTAATAATAAAGGGGTCCAATAGACATACACTCTTAACCTTCCATTATATCGCATTTCTACCGCAAGACTTAATGAGATAAACTTATGATCTGGGTAGGTAGTAAATGCTCCCACTTCATCTGCTATCATAGAAAAAATTGATAGTGAAGTTGTAGAACCAAAATAGAGAACAATTGGAGATAAAGACTAAAATATGATAAATCAAACACCTCCCCAAACTTTTCTTAACCAGGGTCGTCCAATTACTCCACCATATCTTGAAATATTGACCCTGAATAAACAAAACCCTCAAGAAGAGTTTGATTTTTTGGGGGAATTGCAAAATATTTTTGTCAAAATACCCCCGCTCTAGGCTATGAGGGTTGTACCTATATATGCAAAAACTCTGAAATATTACCTCTCTAAGAAACCAGGGAAGAAACCATGGGATCCGTTAACTGTTCATGTGATGGGTAGACTGTCCGATATCATGCTAGGAAAGATATGCTAGTAAAATATGGAGATCTGAGAAACCCAATTCTAACAGTACAAATCAATGGGGTTGAAATCCCAAACGTATTGGTAGATTTGGGTGCTACCATCAATATTATCACCTCTGAAACAATGAATTAATTAGGTCTCAAGAAAATTAAGCCAACCCCTACTATCTTCGAATTAGCAGATAGGTCTACAATTAAATTGGTAGGGAAATTGGAATATCTGACTATTGCGGTGGATTCATGGCACTATCCTATGGACCTCCTTGTATTAAAGACATGATCCTCAGTTGGTTTCCATCCATTGATCTTCGGAAGACCTTGGCCCGAAACTATAGACGCCTACATAAGGTGTCGATCTAGGCATATGATTATATCAAATGGGATAGTTACAAAGAACCTTACTCTCTACCCCCCTGTAGATCCTAGCCCATCTGAAAAAATATTAGCCAAGCAGAAGCCTCTACCAGTAGAAGAGGCTAAACCTGAAAAATGGAAAATTTAGACCAATCCTCACCACTGGGCAGACCGTGCAATTCAAAATAGAAACTGAGGATGACACTATTAACACTTTTATTAATGATCCTAATTTTGTTTCCAATTCAGCTCATCAAATTTTAATATGCTATGAGATGTGACACACAGGAAACCATTGAACCAGAAGATGAAATTGAAGACATTCTTGTAACTACATCCCATGATAGTATTCCGATTGAAATTGAACCAGGGAAGACACTTAACATCAACCCAAATCTATCAAAATCCTAGACAAAACAGCTTTTAGAAGTCCTTCAAGATCATCAGGAAGATTTTTCCTGGGATTATACTAACATGAAGGGAATCCCTGCTAATTTTTGTACTCATCATATTTATATTAAGGAATATTTCCGCCTTGTGAGACAGTCCCAATGGAGAATGAATCCTTCTCTAAAGAACATTTTCAAGGAAGAATTACAGAAATTATTGGATGTAGGTTTCATTTACCCCATCTCGGATAGCCAATGGGTGTCTCCACTAGTTATTGTTCCCAAAAATAATGGTAAATGGTGGATATGTGCAGATTATAGGGAGCTAAACAAGGCAACTCAAAAATACCATTTCCCTGTGCCATTCATTGACCAAGTCTTGGCCACCTTGGCTGGAAAAAGGTTATTTTCCTTTGTAGATAGGTTTAGTGGGTATAACCAGATCCAAATAGCCTCAGAAGACCAGGACAAAACAACTTTCACATGCCCATGGGGGACCTTTTCATATAGGGTCCTCCCATTTGGCCTGTGTAATACACCTACAACCTTCCAGAGGGAAATTCTAGGTATTGTTTCTAATTTGGTTGATGACAGTGTTGAAATCTATCTCATTTGAAGAAGGATTGCAAAATCTGGAAAAAATACTCAAAAGATGTACGCAGACCCATGTATCTCTGAGTACAGTAAAATGCCATATGATGAGGGAAGAAGGAATAGTATTGGGACATTTTCTCTCAAGTGCTAGAATTCAAGTTGATCTACCAAAAGTAGAGGTATATTTCACTTCTTGGACACCCACATAGGTACGTAGCTTTATTTTTTTTGTTGGTTATTACATACGCTTTATAGAAAAGTTTTCTAAAATAGCACATCCTTTTTTTGAATTGCTAACAAAAGATGTATAATTATTGTGGACTAAAGACTATGAAGCAACTTTCACAAAAATCAAGGGATTGGTTTGCAAGGCTCAAATAATTTGAGTACCTGATTCGGAATTACCATTTCACATACATGTTTATGCTTCTCAGACAGCAGTAGGAGTAGTCTTAGGAAAGTGGGCATACAAAACATCGTATGCAGTTTACTATGTCAGCAAGAATTTAATTCCCGCTGAATTAAATTACATGGTGATAGAAAAATAATTCGTGGTTGTCATATATGCTATCAAAAAGTTCCGGCACTACATCACTGGGTATCCTACTTTTGTACATACTAACCATGCAACAATAAGGTATTTGATGAATAAACCTATCGCTCCTGGACGCATTACAAGATGGTTGCTATTGCTTCAGGAATTTGATATCATAATAGTAGACAAAGCAGGAAAAAATAATGTAGTTGCTGACTTTCTGTCTAGAATGGATAACAATGATGAATGTACACCTATAGAAGATAGTTTTCTTGATGAGCATATTTTTTCAATTTCTTCTAACCCACCATGGTATGAAGATATTTCTAACTATCTTGCTACATGAAAGGTGCCTCATCATTTTTCAGATAGGTAAAAATGAAAAATTATTCATCACGGTGCCCGATATTCTTGGATGGTAAATTACCTCTTTCATACAAGAGTCGATAAGAAGATTTGGCATTGTGTATCTGAGGATGATATTTATGAAGTATTGAAGGCTTCCCATGATGGCCCTTTTGGGGGGAATTTTGCAGATAAAATAATAGGCCATAAGGTGCTACAAATGGGATATTACTGGCCTTCCCTCTTTCGGGATGCTCAAAATTATGTCCATAGGTGTGATAGTTGGCAGCGCATGGGGCAACCTAGTTGAGCTGATGAAATTCCCTTGTAGCCACAGGTAGTCCTCGAACCTTTTGAGAAATGGGCTATCCATTTTGTTGGACCCTTAAACCCACCCTCCAAACAGAAGGTTCACATTTTGGTGTGCACAGATTACGTGACTAAGTGGGTAGAAGCCAAAGCTGTTGCGAAAGCAATAGAAAAAGTGGTTTTAGATTGTCTATTCGAAGAAAATTTTTCTCATTACAACACTCCGAAGAAGATTGTTTCAGATGGAGGAGCACAATTTACATCACACATGGTAGAAAAGCTGATGCAGAAATATGGGGTCAAGCATAGGGTTACATCTCCATACCACCCCCAGGTGAATGGACAAGTGGAAAGCACAAAAAAGACATTGGAAAATATCTTGACAAAAACTGTGGCATACCATCATTAGGATTGGGCTTAGAAGCTACCTTAAGCTCTCTGGGAATACATAACAACATGGTGGAACACAGCTGGGTTTTCACCATTTGAGTTGGTTTATGGGAAATCCCCGTTATTTGCAATAGAATTTGAAATTAGTACGCTCAGAATAGCTCTTGAAGTTGGTTTGGACCCGTCAGATGCCCAGAAACACCTATTGGCCTAGCTTAATGAGCTGGATGAAATCTGTTCAATGGCTTTCCAGAGGACTACTGCTATTCAGCAACAAAGGATGAAACAACATGATAAGTTTATAAAAAACAAGTTGTTTCATAGGGGAGACTAGGCACTACTTTATGACTCCCATTTTAAGAATTTTAAGGGAAAGCTTTGTACTCGTTGGATGGGATCATACAAGGTCGATGCTGTATTTTATAATGGAATAGTTAGGCTAGCCACAATTGATGATACATGTGCTTCATTCATAGCAAATGGACATCTTGTAAGATTATAACATTGCACAACCTCTAAGTACGCTTTCATCAAACATCTCTCCGAGAAATCTGGTTTGACGGTTATCAGTGCACAGAACTCTTCCTCTGCATCCTTGTTCTAAAAAAAAAGAAAAAATGAATAAATAAATAAATAAATAAATAAATATAATAATAATAATAATAATGATAAACATAAATAAAGAATAAAGAATAAATAATTGTTCAATATATATATATATATATATATATATATATATATATATATATATATACTGTTACTATTTATTTGTTGTCTTTTTGTAGGAGTTACTACTAGGGAGTAATGTTTTAGAGCTTAATTTTTTTTTCTAAGTATCGATGAGGCTACTCATGATGTTGTTACTCGATTCCTGCTACTCATGATGCTATTACTTGGTTACTGATACTCATGTTGCTATTACTCCTTGGTTTCTGCTACTCAATGCTGTTACTCCTTGGATGTAGCTACTCATGATACTGTTACTCGATTTGTTGCTACTCATGATTCTATTACTTGGTTGCTGCTACTCATTTTTTTGTTACTCCTTGGTTGCTTCTACTCGATGTTCTTACTGCGATGCTGTTACTAGGTTGCTGCTATTCATGATGCAGTTACTTGGTTGCTGTTACTCATGCTATTGTTACTCCTTTATTGCTGCTACTCGATGTTGTTACTCCTTGGTTGTTTTTATTCACGATGTTGTTACTCCGGATGCCGCTACTCTTCATGTTGTTACTCCAGATGATGTTACTCCGTTTTCTGCTACTCGTCATGTTGTTACTCCGGATGCTAATAATCACACTGTTGTTACTCCAGATGTTGTTATTCCAGATGTTGCTACTCTGGATGTTGCTACTCATCATGCTGTTACTCTGGATGCTACTACTTGCACTGATGTGAATCTAGATGTTGTTACTCCAAATACTATTACTTCGGATGCTGCTACTCACACTACTGTTACTCCAGATGTTGTTACTCCAAATGCTGCTACTCGCACTGCTGTTACCCCATCCGCATCATTACTGCGTCGTCATTCTACCAACCGTCACTTCCTCCAGGTAGGCCACCAAGTATGTCTTCATGTGACTCTTATGGATTTAATTAAATATTCCATGTGAAAGACATTAATGCCATGGCCGGAAACTTTTAAGTTGGGGGTATGGGTGACGTCACAACTAAACGATGGCGTAATGATGATTCCCAAAGCCATTATTACAACTTCGTGTGATGGTACACCCTATGGCCCTGCCGTATAATCATTAAAGATGCATTGGGATCCATAATACGCATACGATATGGATTGATTAGTCCTTTCAACCTCATACAGAATAATGAATATTCCATTCATCGTACTTACCATAATTTTTTATGATTTTTCTCGTTTCCCGAGAATTACCATCCGTATTTACCGTTATTACTCATTTTTCACCATGATTTTTTTTCCAAATTTGGTACCCACCACTTTGTTCAACGGTCTGTTGTTCCAGAGTGTTGTTATAGTCTCCACAGGATGGGTAGACTGGCTGTGTGGCATGAACTTGAAAATACAGTCTTAGTCTGCAACAATCCAGATGTCTGGCAATTTAATTTCAATGTAGGATGGGATATCTACTTCGATAGACTACAGGGATTTGACAAGTGAATCAAAATGGATTTTTCACTTAATTTGGATAAGAATCGCTCGTGGGTCAAAGGATTAGAAATTCCCGTCACAGAAGAAGTAATTGCAGAATTTAGTGGGCTAATACAACAAGGGTAGCAGTGGTTTGCTCGAAGAATTCATCTTCTGGAGTTTCCCGAACTATTTTTTCAGGTAGGAAAAAGCATCGTTCAATTTGGTAGAGGATATGTGCACAAGTCTCTACCGTATCCATGGAATGAAGTAACAAGTTTTGTAATGAAATACATAACTTGTGAGGGATGGGTCACAAACTTGTTCAAATATCATTTAAAAATCTTAGCTCAACTTTGATTTCCATAGGCTCTGGTGCATTCCTTCAAACTGCCTTTATTTCTATTAAAAAAACTACAACATATGGCAGATTCCACTCGGCGTTTGCGCCAGATGCTGGCAGGTCTCTCAAATCATGGATTGGTTCGTTTACTATTCATGCATGCAATAGTTTGATTTTGAGTTTCTTGGGCAGAACTCTGCAAGTCATAGGAATAATTTATAGCAACTATCATGGCTTCTAGAGAGGAGGAACCAGTATCTCTGGCTGGTTTAGCAGAGGAAGCACAGTCAGAGGAAATGGAAATACACCAAGAAGAACTGGAAGAAATGGATTTGGAGGTTGATTAGGAAGAATCAGAAGAACTAGAAATGGAGGAGACAGTTGGTAATATAGTCGAGGCTGTCACACAAGAACCATCCTTGCCTGAAGAACCTACAGATGAAGGAGTTATGGGTATAGTGCACGAATTTGAGACTGTCTTATAGTCATCAACTTTCATAAATAAAGAACAGGAAGGTGAAACATCGAACAGAGGGATATAAAGTGATGTTGTTTCGAAAGAAACAACATCACCTGCCCAAGCAGATATAAATATTGAAACAAGAAAGGGTGTCACACAAGAACCACCCTCGATTCAATAAAAATAGGGAGACAGAAGAATTAATCCGTGAAGTCAGCACTGTTCCATAAGAATTAGTGTTGACTGCAGGAGAGGAAGTAATGCATGGAGAACAGGGAGACAGAGGAGAAATGACCTGTGAAGTTAATATTGTTCCACAAGAACCAGTATCAACTACAGGTGAGGAAGTAATACACGAAGGACAGGAAGACAAAAAGGAATTTATCCTCAAAATCGACACTATTCCACAAGAACCAGTGGTGACTCTAGATAAAAGAGAAATACATGAAGGTGTGGCCCAAGTAAGAAATGAGGACGATGAACATATTCCCCGTTCCCCTTTTCATTCTATGATGTTGAGAGGGGCCAGGGGGTTTCACTCATCCCAGTGATTAATTGAGGTAATGGTTATTCCACCAGCATTGATGTTCGTTGACCCAGGGAAGGACATGGCCAATATCAACCCAGTAATTGCTGAATCTCAGCAGGAGAACCAAGAGGCTCACAAGGGAGACAAAATTTCTCTGGAAACACCAAAACACAGGATGGCCGATAACAGCACTGCGGTAAATGAGGAGGAGAATGCCCCAGGAGACATGAAGCCGAGCCAAGAAGACCTAACAAAAAAACCAGTCGATGACATTGAATACATTCCACTACATCCTGAGCCTATTACAGGCCTAGGAGATGAATTTATTGTCAAACAGGAGTGGATTGAATAGTGTGAGAAAATAAGATTACCTCTGAAGAAAAGGTATCAGTTTTAGTTCAGTGAAACTATGTGTTTAAAAAAGGAAGCCTGGGAGTTGAAGAGGCAAGTATCCTAGTTAAAGAAGAAGGTAAAAGCATATAAGTGGAAGGAAGTAAAACCTAAAATTGAGGTCTCGTTTGCGGCTACATAGACTGGTCCGATTGAATAGCTGTTTGAAGGCCGAGAATTTTTCCTGGCCGCCAAAATCTAGAAATGGCAGTCTACTGCGAATGGACATAAGAAGGAGACAATGCGGGTTCAAGAGTAGGCTGTTGGGATCGTCACAGGGTACATAAAACAACTAGATAGAGCATGGAAAAGGAAAAAAAAACAACAGGGCAGGGTAGAAGAGTTAGAAGAACAAGTGAAAATGCTGCAATCAAATAAGGAGAAGATTTTTTCTTTGGTACAGTAGGTAATGGCTTGTAGACCTCCTACACATAGTGATGCCTTATTCCTTCACGAACTATTTCTTTTATTTTTTCTTAAGAATATGTATAGATAAAATTTCCACGAGATTTAGGACCCCATTCAGTTTCTCTATATTTTGAAAACTCATGATATCATAGGAGATCACTTAATGTGCAAACCCTACATGCATGGTTACTTCTTAAGGCACGATCAAGCCTTCAACCTCGTTCCATTCATGGGGGATATTCATTTAAGAGCCTTCACCTCCTACACTATCAATCAGATTAAATGGAGAAATTCATATGATATGTTTGAAGAAAACCAAGTCACAAGGCTGCTAATGATGAGGATGGAGCATTGCCAGGTAGAAAATATTTATAACAAGAATTTTACCATTTTACAGATTGAGGGGCATAGAGGACATATGTTGACAACCCAAAAATGGTGTGCTGACCTCTGTGTAAGAAAAATAATAACTTTCTAGAAGGAAGCATTGGACAGTTGTCAAAGGAGGTGGATGTTGTCATCTTCAGCCATCAGAAGTCGAGAACCTTTTGGAGCATCTAAATTTGCACGGGCACTAGAAAGAGTGCTATGTTTTGTAGCATGCATTCAGACTTGTGGGGCCAAGTGGATGGGGCTGAGGTTTCATTTTCCCCTCATTTGGTTGCTAGTAGAGCAATATATTCCTGCATACAACGTCGACCCAGAATAGTGGAAGGATGTTGTTCCGACAGAAGGTTTTAAACCCCTTGGGGTAAATATGGCCGAATAATATGACCTCACATAGCATCATGCCAAACACAGTCAGTTCAACCCAGATATGAGAAGAGGACGAGCTACATGAGGACATGTAGATAGACCAGTTGGGGGGAGATGCTGGGTACAAGATCTGTATACTTTTCTTCCCCATTTTCGTCCACCTTTCTATCTCTTTGCATCATTAATTGTTCTAAAACACATGAGGTAAACCCCTTCCCACTATCTTACATGGAATATTTGATTAATGAAGTAATAGTCATGGAGGTCTTACCTTTGAAAGTATTAACTCCATTATTTTCACAGATGTGGCAAAAGTAAAGGGATTACAGTTGCAAGCCACAAAGAAAATCCTAATTCTCAGCGCTATCTCAACCTACTACAACAACGCAACCCATCCCATCTTATTCCAGCTCTATTTCACGCTTTTTGTGGCTTTCTTTTGGCAACTAGTTTGTTGTTGCAACAAATGTATAATTGTATATATTTTGTTGTTAGAGGAAAAATACGATTTTCTGAACATTTGTATAAAGAGGGCCTTAGGGATGTGAATCGGGTTAAGCAGAAAAGGGATAGATATTGTAACTGAAGCATTTTTCAATTAATTGAATGCATAGCGTTTTGTTGTTCTATTCATGAGATGTGAGTTTGCCACAGCCCTGATCAAAGAGTTGGGCCCACTCTTCTGATTAGGTGTTGCGTTCTCTTCATTTTTGTTGATTTCATATTTTCATTTGTTATGGTAAATGCTGTTTGAGTATAATTCTGCAATTGATGTGAATGTCTCTTTAATTCTGCAATCCATCTTTAATTGATACTATAGCAGTTTTCTTTCTTTTGTTGATTAAACCTGTGATTCAATAACAATTATGTTATTTCTCTTACATATATTGTGCGCGTTAGTCTTGAAATAACTAAAGCACCTGGGTTGATAATTTATGTGGAAAAATGGTTTGAATATCTATTCACATCTAGACACCAACAACATGAAAATGGAAGGTATATGGAAAACCAGATATATGGAATATGTGGTGGTTAATCATTAAAGCTTTTTTAAATCTCTAATGAATTAAAGAATCTTAAGCCACCTCTACCTCAAGTTTCACCCTTGCTGTTGATCTCCTTGGTGTTGCAATATGAAGTAAATGATGGAATGGCTCAAGCTCATGTGACTATTGATATGATCTGTTCAAGAAGGAAAAAGGTCTCCATATCCACGTTATCTCGAAAATGTTGATGCATGTGTATTTTTCATACAACTTCCTGAAATAACACAAGCACCATAATCAATAATCCTCTTTATTAAAATAAAGGAAATAGGTGAAATTAGAGAAAAATTACCTGATCATGCTCCAAGCCCAACAATTGTGAAAAATGATATTGAGAACCATGAGTAAGCATAGGGTGAAAATATGAATCAAACCTGACAATTCTCATCATTTTTTCCTAACATCTATCCCCCTCCCCATTCCTATCATCTTGCATATCCTCATGCAAGAATAACCTCTGACAGAGACCAAAGATTGAAGGGCCAGGGTTTCTATATTAAATTCATGCTTCATTGACTTAAACCATAGCGCTAATTGTGAGAGAATGTAAGTAAGTTTCATCAGATTTCATCATCCTTTGCATCAATAAGATAATAAAATTAGTGACCAAGGATCTAGTGACGTCGAGACTGAGTTTTATTATTCCAAAAAAAAGTAACTAATGCTATGGCTACTAAATGAATTCTTAGGAATGTTGTTACTGCAGGGATAATATCATCCTAAAATGATTAACCATAAGAATTTCCACAAAGCATCCCAAGAGTAATCAAAAGCAGTAGGTATTCACTTTCAATAGCCTCATTATTACAAGTAAAAGTGACTTTATTTAAAAACCAAGGCCTGCAAATGGATTGAAAGTAGGGAAAAATAAATTTTACAAAATGATACCTTCCTAGGATGAATGTCTTAACGTTACCCAAGATTATAGTTGAAACTCCTCTTATTCAAGAAGAGTGAATCAACTGTACTAAGGGTCCCACATCCATAAAAAAATCCAAATCATTTTTGAAAGATAGAACTCCAAAGCACACTACTGAAGTCTATTAAAGCCATTCTCAGAGATATATAATAATGAGTTCAGTTAAAGGAAAAAACAACCAAGTAAATCATAGTGTAAAATTAACTTTGATACTACAGGCATTGTCATGCTGCCAGTAGGAATCTATAGCCTCGGCATGGATGCCTTTTAACCCTACAACATGTCTGTGTCCCACTTACTAGATATAGATTTAGAGTTTGCTTATTTCACTTTTAGATAAAGGCCACTGCCCTAGCTTGGTAACCAGATGATGGTAGTGCCACTCATAAGAAGTAACATAGATGAACAGGCCAGCTCGTGATGAGACTTCCTCTCTTCTAGATTTTTGGGCTGAAATCCATTACTCTAGCTTGGTGACCAGGAGCATTAATGTCATGCACGTTAGGTCTAATGATCATGGTAGGTTGGCTCATTATGAAACCTCCTATCCTCCCCTAAATATTTTTGTAGACTCTGATTATGATTAACTTTAGAGGTTACTTAATAAGTGCGGAGATAGATCTAAACCTTAAGAGCACAATATGGTGTGAAATTTTTTTAATTACTAATATTTACTAGTTGATCCTGCTACCGTAAAGACTCAAGAATAGAAAATAACTCAAATAATCACTGAAAGATTCCCCCAATAGGTCAGTTATGAGAGCTCATGGTAGTTTCTTAGGAGTGGTCCACCATAGGAGGCTTTTCATCAATACCTTCAAATAGAAACTTGAAAAGGTTTATTGGATGATAGTATGTTAAGCTTATGAATGGAAATCATAACAATAAAAATTCCCCTAACTGATCCAATGAATAATATCAGATAATAATCATAGTCACTTTATAAAATACGAGGCATTAAGAGTGAATTTCTTTTGACAAGTCTTACCAAAAGAGCGGGTAATGACAAAATTTCAGTGGTTATGCCTTAGGAATTGCAATTTCAATAATGATGTTGTAACAACGATTTTATTCATTTCTATCCTACCCTAATCTAGAGAGAGGAAAGTCTCCTTCAAGTGTAGGAGTACTTCCAATACATCCACGTTCATAGCAACATGCTAAATATACTCACACTCAGTTTGGAAGAATAAACTTCAACACATACCAACATACGAGAAAGCAATTGCTTCAATTGATATGGTACCAAGAGTATTTGAGGATGAGAGCAGTTCTTTGATTGGATTGTGACCTATAACCAATGCTTGATGTAATTCTGGTGGTATTGTCTCATTTCTTCATTTGGACCACTCTGAATGTCCTCCTTGGTCATGCTAGGAAAACTTAGATAATTGGTCTCTGGAATGCACACAAGGCTTGTTGCTGGGCATGGTGAAGGTTCCTTGATCTCAGGTTCAGCTAGATGCTCCCCATCGGATTTGGTACATGGCTCATCGATCTTCTTGGTAGATAGGTAAGAGGACTCAAGGGATATTTCCAAATCCTATTCTAGCTGTGCAGAGATAGATAGTTTCCTGAATGTAGTCAGGATGAACTCTTCCTAAGAAGAAGATAACCCATCTACTACTAGGATTTGAGAAAGCGCGTTGATGGACATTCTTGAAGGTCTCGGTCATTCTTGAATTTCTCCTCGGAACATGGATTAGTACAAAAAAGAGGGTTCTTACAGCACCCAAAAAATGTTTTATCATTCAAATATTTAATTTTTTATCTAAATGAATTAAAAACTGCCACTAGCATTGGAAATGAATCTACGTTTACTTCTATGCATAAATAAAATGGAAATAAAAACATAAGAACAAGCAGTAATCGGTTAGACTTTGGAGAAACCCCACAAAAGTGGATGCATGGCTCTTCACTCACATCTTACCATTCACTCTTCGACCTCTCACAACCCTGTAAGATCCTTAAACTCTAATAATGGTTACTTGAATAAAAAATTGAAGCTCCCCAACAATGAGGCCAAAATGTTGGGAGAAATAATTGCTAGATTAAACCTCCTAATATTTAATTGTCAATCTTGGCTCGTAAACACGAGCTGCACTGCACTTCCTGATTCAGGTTGTAGGTCATATCTTTAATGTTTCCTTTATAATTATCAGTTAAGTAATAAAACACACGAATTCATATGGACAAACAATCTTTCGAAAATAAATCAATCCATCTCGCCACTACATGCAGAAACAATAATCAAATTCAACTTGAGCACTTGAAATCTCTATAAATTTAACTTATTCTGTTCCTAGGCTGAAATATGGATTTAATGAAAACCTAATTATCATAATTTCTGCTTCAAATTAAATGCCTAATTTCAACAAACTTCATTCATTAAATCAGTAACTCAACATTTCATTCAAAGTCCAAAAACCTAATTCTACCTTTTACAAGTCACACTTGAACGAACTGAAGAATCTACACTAATTGTATTTGTAAGTTGATCTGATGTTCACACAATCAATTTCACACTTACTAACTGTTCCTTCACTCAAACCCTTGGATGAGAACACTTCACATCAATTCCATTGTCTTAATAACAAGAAAAAGGTTTGTGATATTGAAACTAATTTTAATGCTTGTCTCATGCACTTACTAATCAGAGTGAACAACTTATCTTTAACACTCAATCAATCCATATGTATATTACCTACTCCATGGAAGTTTAAATCATGAAACCCTAATTATAATTTAAAAAAAAAAGCTGAGGCAAACCTAAATTGTTTAAGCACATAGAACTATACTTGGAAAACTAGACTACAATTGCAGTTAACATCAATCAAACCTTTAAATTGAACTCTGGCAAATTCACCCAAAATATTCAGCAATCAATACTCTGTTTTCCTAAGAAAAAAGATAAGGCACTCTTCCTTGAAATCCAACAAGCGCACACATTGTACTAAGGTATTGTAATGGAAATTACTTCAACCAACAAATTAAGGTTTCAATCAAAATTCTAGTGAGAATCACAATAGTAAATCATTCAATCATTTCAATCAATGTAGCTAATTTGTCTAATTCTCTAGAGTCTCAAATGAAAAGTCACATCCAAATTGTAAAGACTGGAAATTGAAACAACTAAAATCACTTAATCACACTTCACTTAGGAGCTATAAATTCAAGATTTCATGTGAGACTAAAAACCCTAACTTTCTTTACAATTTATAAAGGAACTTAAAGATATAATTTTCTCTCACACACACAATTCAACAAATATTTTATTCAAAATGAAACCCTAAGGTAATCTGTTACACCATTTTTTTGTCATCTAACCTACTATCATTAGATGGACCCAAGTACACCATGTAAGACCAATTTTACCCTAAGTAAAATTTCTTTCACTATGTAAAATAACTTAATAAAACACATTTATTAGGTTGTTTATGGTCTAAACAGGAAACCCCAAAAGGAAATATTAAACAAACCTATATTTTTTTATTTTCCTCAAGGAATAATTAATTAAACAATAATTCAATTATTATTCCTGGTCATGTTTAACCCAAAACAAAGAAATTAATTAGATAAATCTCTATTTATCTTATTATTTTCTAGGAATAATTATTTAAATCTTATTTAAATAAGATTCCTTGTTAAATATGACTAAATCACCCATAAATAATTAAATAAATTATTATTTATTTGATTATCTTTCAACCACTTCCTTAAAATGATAAATAAATCATTTATTTATTTATTATTCACAAATAAAGGGATTTGACCCAAGTGAAATACTTTTTCCCTCCAACAAATATAATAAAATATTCCATAAAAGGTGGATCTAGATTTGGTTAATGTTATTTTAATCATGCACCAAGATCTAGAATGACCCAATATTTTGTTATAAATAGGAGGGTTTCTCCTACCATTCTTCACCTTTTGTTGCCTATTAGATCACTCTGGATCTATACTCTTGGTCCGACTTTGAGCCATTATCATTGTCATATTTTCCATTATTTGCTGTGTGAGCTCCCTTTGAGTTCTATCTTTGTCTGGGTTTTCTACACCAACAGGAGAGAGAAATGCTAGATCTGAAGTGCTGAGGACTTCCAAGAACCCACCCCATTGAGGAGAATTGGAAACACCTTCTTGTTTTCCTCCCAGGTGCCCTTAATACAAAAATTCTTTCAAAAAATATTGTTCTTGTCTTGTCTATTGGATGTATGGAGCAAAACTTTATTTTTACTACTTAATGTCTCTTTATGCATAGATCTGGTTTTCTGCAGCACTTGTCTTGATCAACTAATTGCAGATCTGAAGATATTGGGAGCCATATTCGATGCTAGGGCTATAAGTTATGCGTAGCTAAAGTGGTCTTTTTTCGTACACTTCGACAAAAGATTCATACTAACATAATCTTCACACCGACTCAATGCTTTTAATGATAATAAGAGATGAGTGTTGGCATTGAGGATTGACCTAAAGAACTTGACTCAATTAAAAAACCTCAGAATGCACTTCTGGAAATCCTCTTACAACTTCAAGATATCCCACTATTGAAATGAAATAAACTTATGGAATCCTAAGGCAGGTTTAGATGATAAGAAACATAACCTATCAGTTCACACAAATAAATAAATGGAAGGCTACACTTCTACATTGAATGACTTATAACTTCTTTTATTCTTGAGCAATTCCTAAATCAACACTCTATTTTTCAAAATAAAACCAAATTACACTGTCAATATAATTGAGGAAATCATCAAATCAATTCTAAGATCTAGTTCGAATGGTGGCTACAGGCTTTCGATCTAACTCACGTTAATGCATATGATCTAATTTTTATCCCTAATGCAGTCTCAATCTTTGTGACAATTTTGAAATGATAGCAGCAGGATCAAAAACACATTTTTCAGAATTGATTCATTGTAACAAAATGGCACTATGTAAATGAAATTTGTGCCAAAATATGTATGTTAGGATTACAAAACCTTGCTCTGTAATTGAAATGATACAACTCCTTAGAAATTTTATAATAACACTACAAGTGATGCCAATTGAGCCATGCTCTGTTTCAATTTGTATTTATCGCCACAGAGGTTTGGTTTTTAATCTAATTCCCTTTTTTGAGTACACACAGAGAGGTATTCATTCAAGTTCATGGTGGTTTTGATTTTAAATGACAAGAAAAATACCTAAATCCTTGTGTTATATCAATGAACATGACAAAGTTAAATGTAAAGAAAACACAACAAATCTTTGTAAATGTCAGACGGACACTTACAGCAAAACAATTATTTCAAACCATTCAACATGTGACTTTAACACTTAACTGGTTTAGTTGAGATTGGGCACATGAGATAATTTATTTAGCTTAGACCACTCTAACATTAACATACAAACAATATTGAATAGCTCATTGAGATAAAAATCAATTGTTAAAAAATGAATTTAAGATAAAATGCAGAAATTACTAAAAGACACACACAAATTTCCTACGTAGATGCTTACAGAAGCTGATTCGGATTTTGGTAGGCCCTTTCCACACTCGGAATTAGCTTGGAAACTTATAGAGATGAACTAAGCTTCAAAATATCTGATTCAAGAACTCATTAAATCTGTAACACTCCATAATTCGATCAATAACACACCATGACATATTACAAACCGAAGCTTAATTGCTGGAGAATAGAGTTAGAGTCTTCAAGTTTGATAGAAAAATCGAATCACAATCCTTGCTCCATATCTCCATCCATATTACATATTCCAGCCTTTATAGGCATAAAGACATTCATAAAATATCATCAGTTATGTACATATAAAACCGTTGAAACCAAACGATGTGGAAATCCTATGAACTATTCATATTTAGCACTACGCTCTACCTGAGATTACTAATTCTCAAGCTACCTATATCTGGCATAACTGCATGCTGATCTGGAAGGGTTCTTCTAGATGTCATCAAACTAAACCCAAATTCTTGGAAAATGGCTAGCTGATCATCCTATCAATCCCATGAAAACTTCTGAAGCGTTGGATGGAACATCGAGCTTCATGTATGTTGGAATGTTGAGCTGGAGCATCAAGCTTTGAGTATGCTGGAACATTGCCTGGAGCATGATTTGGGAAGCATATTTCTTTGAAATTTGGCCTAGGTTCCAAGTGAATGAGTCTTGTAGGAAAATTCCACAACTATATCTTATAGTAATGAGTTAGCAAACAGGTCATGTAACTTCAATTATCTAACTTAACAATAGAATAGTTAAAAAAATCCTACTTATAATGTGTTTTACCTTAGGCTCATGAGATTTAGCCCATATGAAGGATAAAAAGGGAATAAAAGAGTTCAAAATTTACCATAACAAGGATGTTTTGGAGATTTTGAGAAATCTGGAAATTCTGAATTTTACATAAATTAGCCACAAAGCCCCCTTAATAAATCCCAAACTGTAAGGGAATTTGAAACAATATTATATAGTTCGTAAAATGGCTATACTGGGATCAAAACCCATGTGCCCAAATTTCTTCCATCACCTTCGTCTGCACAAAAATAGAGGCGGACGTTGGCAATTTAGAATTTATTACAGATTTGGAAAAATTGGCTAATTTCCTTCTAGAGACCCATATGAGTGAGCTCGATGGAATCCAAGTTATGAAGAGGTATTATAATATAATTTTTAATAATAACCTCTCTTAGTTTCTCGGGAAGCGCGCCGAAAGTGCCAAAGACCTAAGATAGGCATTCCCATACTTAACTAGCTTGTGAGGGATTTCAGCGATGGAACCTTGCGATAAATGTACTTCAACGAAATTGTCATCATCAAACCATGAAATAATCACATTTAATCATAGATAACTAAATAAAACTGATGATAATCAACCATAGAGAGAATTTGGCAACAAGTGATGGAATTACGGTATAGAACATTCGAAAAACCTAGGGTTTTAGGATATAAACAGTGATATTTCATGATGAAAACATGGCCATATATGAGGCCCAACACATTGTTTTCCTTATATTTTGCCTTAAATTTTATGGGAGAAATGACATAGAAATGACATGTACATGGTTCCCAAAACACTAGAAAATGCCTTAAAGGTTATAGGAGAAATGACATGTACATGGTTTCCAAAATGTAACAAATCCACTTAACACATTTTTTTTGCTTCTAATTATAACATGATTTCTATTTTATCGTTAAAAAAATTAATTTCCTTTGTCATAATTTGATGTAACTCTTTAATTGTAGTTCCTGTTGTTAAAATTTCTTTAACAACGTATGGTTTCATGCACAAAATATTTTTTGTGATTAATGATCCTTTGAACCTATTAAATAATTCCCAATTCATTTTCAATAGTGATTGTCCTTGAGGACAATTCCTCACCATCTTACTACTATTATAATAGAATTTATAATTATTCTATTACTTTCTATCTTTATCATTTTAGGCTTATTCTAGCATGGTTTGATAACATAACCTTTCTTTTATATCTTAGAATTTTTAATTGTATTCTAATATTATGTTTATACTATCCCTTTCCTCATCCTCTATATCTCACCATTAAAAATCCACAAGAGTTAGACTTGAAGTTACGTTTCCATAATGGAACCTATAGTATCAACTAAATCTTTGAATTATTTCTCTTTTATTAATGTAAAATTATATATTAATGTTACTAATGAACATTCTAGAAGAAATAATGATACCTCTAAGATACCCTAGAGCATACATACAATTTCCATTTTCATATTTCACTTAAGCTACTTTTCAAATATTTTCTTAGCCATTTATTTCTTAACTAAATGTGAATTTTGAAAGGGAGGTTATACTATACATATTTTATGAATTTCCCTTCATACATTTTTCCTCATAGTTATATACGAAAGGACTCCTTCGTAGATTTTGCCATGTTATATATATATATATTCTTGGTTGGTTTATTAAATCAGAACTTATATTAATTTTTCATGCTTTAACATATTAATACACTCGTCCAAAGTTAATATGGTGATATTCCTTAATCGTTTTTGGGATTTGAATTTATGATAACTATATCTTCAGGACATGATGTTTATTGCATTTCTACTTTCGAGATTTCACTTATTTATGACTGTACTCTGGCTCATTAACTCGTTGACATGGCTATTGATATTTTTTTTATCCAATTGTGGTTTGGATTCTTGACACATTTATGGTCAAGATGTAATCATATTCCAACATTGGGTAATTCAAAGACCAACCCTCCTTACGAAATTTCATTTTTGTTTTGGCCATCCCGACAGCCCTCGGATCTGGTTTTCCCACATATTCCGTAAATTTGGTTGGTTTTTCCACACATTACTTCCATTGGATGGCAGTCTATGCATAGTTATCAGACTTCTACCGTTTACTTCAGGTGATGTTGTGTAAATTTAACGATTATGATAGAGTTCTTGTATTTCTCTCTCTGTATACATTTTTTTAGTTGATTTCCATTTCATTTTTCTCTGCAACTAACATATTATTTTTTTGTTTTAGCATTTCATTTTTCCTGAGGTTTTTTAATGTTTCATCCTTCAATGCTTCTGGATGTCGTGAGGTAACTTCCTTCTCTACAATCGACAGGTAAGGATTTAAACCCTTGATGGATTTTTTTTAGGTTGTTTCTCTCGTATTCATACGAATGCCATGACTGCAATTTCTATACAACATCCCCATTGTTTTATATTTTTGTGAACCCTCTTGCATTTTCTTCGTTCTTCATAACAGAGTCCCCATGCCTCTCCTCTGTAGACATTTCCATGTATTTTTAGCTCAGTGAATTCGTAATACCATCTCGGTTTTTCAATGTTCTTTTGGACTCAACATTTTATTGGAATTAAATTTTGGGTTGAGTTTAAAATGTATTTTCAATGTATAACTTCGATTTTCCCCAATTTGTTTTAAATGCTAGCATTAAGCTTGTCTATCTTACAAGTGTGCATTATATTTACTGGGTTTTACTTTGATTCGAATTCTAGTCTCCTTGTACTGTCATTCTATTCTCGTTACTGTAAATACAAATCTGGGGTTTTTATTCGGCATTGCTTTCTATGCTTTGATTTATTACAGAGATAATGATTATTTAATTTTATAGGTGAGAAATACATTTATTTTCCTACTATCTCCTCTGTCATTGAGTTCATATTTATAATTCAAGTCTCTATAAGAAATTTCTATATTTCCTTTGTTGGGATTTAACACGACTACTGTCGTTTTCGTGGACTTCTAAACATATCGTTTTCCTTAAGGAAAATTGACTTTCGAATTCACCCAAGATCCTCGTTCTAGTATAATGAATTTAGAGTTATTCTATCTCTTTACCCTAACTCATAGAGTTCTTATTTTAATGAAGTTGACATTCCCATGAATTGGAATTTCATAATTAGTTAATTATCTACAGAAGTGTAATTACAGTATTATATAATTTCATTCCGTGTTGAATTTATCAACTTTGATTTGATATTTGCTTTGAGATTAATTTGTACTGAATCTCTGATTTTATTAATTTAATAAATTAATAAAATGATGACTCGTACAAAAACAAATTGATCAATTACTCACGTCACTTCAATTTTTTAATATGTCCTCTGTCGATGAGAACAAAGGTACTCTATTCTTCTCTTGTCATATTGTTTCAAGTTTAACCTTCTGTTTAATTAAATGCTCAAACTTATGCATTTTTCTCATGTTTATGTAGAGGGTTTATGTCTCTTATTAACATAGAATAGTAAGGTAACTTTTTGGATTTAATTACCCCTGTCAACTATTTATATGTTATTTAATATATATATATATATATATATATATATATATATATATATATATATATATATATATATATATATATATATATATATATAATGTGCAGGTACTCTACTACCCTCAACTCACAATCTCTTCTTTTGATCATTCTGTCAATTTGAGCAAATCACTCTGCAATTTCTTGATAGTACAATTTTATTTCTTCTATACAAGTTGGTCCATATAGATTGAATAATTCATCCTCGTGAATTCCGAACTATATTCAATTTTATGATTTTTTTGTAATTATTTAAATAGGACCATGGTCTCTGTCCATAATTTATGACAGACTTTGAATGTATTTTATATCAAGATTAATGTCACGGTTAGATTATCACTGTAATGATGCCAAATCATTATTATCCTTACTTTGAAATATATTTCTGTACAACATTACTATAGATTATTCTTGTACTATATTCTAGTACTTTATGTTGTATCTCATTTTTACACTTCTGTGTCAATGTAAGAATTAATGTCTATAATTAATCCTCTAGTTACTATACATCAAAATAATTACTTTAATTTTCAGTAACCATGTTTACTAAGAGAAGGATAATTTTCTTTTTATGTACATATTTTCCCATTCAATGTTTTAATTACAAAACTAATAAATACACTAATTTTCCTTCTTTCCACATGTATTTATATATAATTTTTGTGTAAACAGTTTAGATGTTTATAACCTAACCTTAGATTTAAACCTTATTACTGGAGTTTAGACATTCTGAGAGTTGGTTTATTAATTATAATTGTCTATGTAACTATACAGATCAACTATATATAATATATTTTTTTTCTGTTAAATACATCAGACAGTCTAAATCAAATTTCTATAGAAATTAATAATTCATACGAGCTAGCTTTTTTACATAATTCAAAATCATATAATTGAATCATAATTCAATACATAAAGATAAAGTCTAACTTTCTTTACCACCACAATTCATAACACAAAATTAAATTACTTGTCCATACCAATTTTGGTAAGACTATTTGCCACTCGACCTTGAGATTTCTCTCCACAACTCCCCCTGAGTAGAGACCAATTCCTCCCAAGTGTATACAACCTCTTGTCTACCTAAGAATGGCTTCTTTAGGATTTGTTTCCCTTCATCGTGTTTCCATAACTGCGTCCAGTTAATCAAGATGTTGTTTTCCTTTTTTTCAAGGATTTCCTTTTTTTTTTCCACCAAAGTACTTTAAAAATAGCTTTTTCCTCTTTCTAATTTTATTTCACCTCTTCTCATTAAATTTCTACTTTAGTGAAGTATCTTTTATATTTTTATCTCCAATACAATATTTTTAATTTATATTATTTCCTCCAAGGAATTTTGGAGAATCCGGGAAAGTCTTTGGATTTAATTCCATCCTCATGGATTTGAATCCTAGTCTCCAATATACTCTAGTCTTTGCACAATAATTAAAATTCCACATTTATTAAAATTAAAAATATAATATTTCCATAATAATTGTTTTTCTTTAGATCTACCCAACCTTTAGGATTGTTCAACTATCTAATAAAATCAGTAAAAATAGGGATATTACAAAAAAACATTAGCATCTTCATTAAAAATATATTAAATTAAAGTCTATGGGACAAATGACATGTACATGGCTTGCCTTAAATTTTTCCTTAATTTTATGGGAGAAATGACATGTACATGGATTTCCTTAAATTTTTCCTTAAGTTTTATCAGAGAAATGAAATAGAAGTGGCATGTACATGGTTTCCAAAACAATAAAAAATCCCTTAAAGTTTATGGGAGAAATGAGATGTACATGGTTTTCAAAAACACTAGGATTTTCCTTAAAAATATATTAAAAATTAAAGTTCACGGGAGAAATGACATGTACATGGTTTTCCTTAAAGTTTATTGGAGAAATGACATGTACATGGTTTGCCGTAAAGTTTTCCTTAAGTTTATGGGAGAAATGACATGTACATGGTTTGTCTTAAATTTTTCCTTAAGTTTATGGGATAAATGACATGTACATGGTTTGTCTTAAAGTTTATGGGAGAAATGACATATAAATGACATGTAAACGGTTCTTAAAACAATAGAAAATTCCTTAAAGCTTATGGGAAAAATGACATGTACATGATTTCCAAAAACACTAGAATTTTTCTTAAAATAGATTAAATTAAAGTTTATGTGAGAAATTGCATCTACATGGTTTTCCTTAAAGTTTATGGGAGAAATGACATGTATGTGGTTTCTAAAAACACTAGCATTTTTCTTAGAAATATATTAAATTAAAGTTTATGGGAGAAATGACATGTACATGATTTTACTTAAAGTTTAAAGGAGAAATGACATGTACATGGTTTTCCTTACAGTTTATGGGAGAAATTGCATGTACATGGTTTGAAAAAACACCAACATTTTCCTTAGTAATATATTAAATGAAATTTTATTGCAAATGCCCTTCAATTTTATTTAAAATTCCTTAAAGTTTATGGGAGAAATGACTCCAAATGCATTTCTTTAATTGAAAAAAAAATCATTGTTTTCTCATACAAAATTATTTAAATACAAATGCATTTCTTTAATTGAAAAAATAATAATTGTTTTATCATACAAAATTATTTAAATACAAACACACAGAAAAATTAGAAAAATTATAGACTTGAGAGCTACTCCAAATGAATTTCTTTAATTGGAAAAAAATAAAAATCATTGTTTTCTAATACAAAATTATGTAAATACAGACAGAAAGACAAATTAATCATTGTTTCTTGATAGTCCTAATATGGAAGCACGATAGATATAATTCCTTGCTGATATAAAACGGGGATTCTATGAAGTAATACAACACATCTACTTATGTCTATACTTGGGACCTTATCAAATCCATGGTGACATAAGGTTAGCAAGTAATACAAAATACCCTATTTCCCATGTGAGCTTTCGAATCACTATATTACATTCAACACAATTGTGATAGTACTGGAATTGTAACATCATATTGCATGCCAAAACAGGTACTATTAATCAATAACCTCATACATGAAATTGCTTGGTAATAATAGTATAATGAGTCATCTAGTCATATGTTATAGATGGTGATAGTAATGAATCACATATCAGCTTAAGACGATAATGATGGTGTGTTATATCTATAAGTAATAGCTAATCAAAGGTCATGTATTAGTATTCATTAGGGATAAGCTTAACTCTATACCATAACTTAATGGAAGCTAGTACTCTTCATATCAATCAATGGAGATGTAAGGTGTGATCAGTAATGAAATAATGTATCGAGGCAATAAGATTAATCATAAAGCTCATATAATATGTAACTAATATTGTAATGGTGCTCATACTAACCATGTATCATCATGTTTATCAGTATGTAGTAGCTACTACAACACCCTCCAAAATTTTTCTCTCCTTAAATTTTTGCGCCCCTAACCCTTTTGAAAAAAAGAAGTCATGCCTAAATTCACCTTTTCAAAATCTCAAGTCTCTAAGTCGCAAATATGGTTGACTCTTTTAAATTGCAACCCCATGACCTTCTAATCCTTTAGGTCGCAAAGTCACTGGGTCGCACATCATTTCGAAACCAAACATCCATGACCTTGCGACCTCGCGACCCCACAACCCCTTAGGTCACAAGGTCGCAGAGTCACTATGTCGGACATCTCATTAATACAGCTTAGTTGTGAACTTGCAACCCTAATTTATTGCCCACACATGCAACCCCTTTATATATAGAAGGGTCACATAGGTCACATTTGACCTTCATGATAGAGAAAGAAAACGCCTCTGACAAGCCAACTAGAGCACGATTTTCCAGGGTAAGTTGCTTAATTCTCATGTTGTTTCTTTTCTAAGATAATTTTTGCTATTTCTTCCACTTACCCTAACCTCTTTTAACCTTGTTATTCTTGTGATCAAGCTCCTCGAAAATCCCTCTACAAACGTTCCCGTCCTTCAGTTTTTTCAAACCATTTCGATCTTATGTAAAGATTATCTGCCCCTTCCCCCTTTAGGAACCTTGCCTAACTCACCAATGAACACTCCTACGACCATGGGCGATGATATTATAGGCACCATGTGTGTTTTCTAAACCTTTTTCTGCCGTACATTTGCCAAGCCCTAGAGTGACCCCGCGACCTGGCGAACTCATTCACTAAGTCGAGGAACCACTAGGTCGCATATCACAAAAAATTTAGAATGACGTGACCCAACGACTCCGTGACCTTGCGACCCAGTCATGAGTCGCTAAGTCGCTAGGTCACACCTCCGTAAATATCTCTACCATCAGGACCCAACGAACCTGCGACCTCGTGACCTAGTCGCAAGTCGTCAGGTCGCTAAGTCACTCTTCTGTGAAATTTCAAACCAACGCGACCTAGCAACCCGGCTACCAAGTCGCAAGGTCGCCAAGTTGTAGGTTAACTAACTTCCTTGAAAATGATTAAGTAGAGGTAGGAACAACCTACATATTTATAAATGATGGCATATGTCTTATCATGGGATTGTTTTATGAACATGCCAGGGGACATTGAAGCAGAGCTAGAGTGTGTATCTATCTCATTAGGATCAAGTGACATGGCGCCTCCAGCAGTTCGCAAGAGAAACAGAAGCCTAGAAATAGAAATCTTAGAGGAGGAAGTACCTCACCCTCTTCCCCCTAATTATGGAGACACCACCTATACATTAGGCAAAGGGGACAACATGAGCTGGTAATAGGTGTATCAGGAATTTACCAAGACTAGATTTCCCGAAGACCCCCTATATCGATAGGCATACATTCAGGTTAAGAGATCCAAGTTGCAGTACGCGGGGGCCCATCCACCGGTATTACCATGCGTCGAGTTGATTGAATGGATCTTGCAGAGGATCGACCCCAAGATCTGGGTTATTTAGGACCATGCCAGGAAGTCCTTTGCAAATCTGAAGGGGCAAGATGTAGAATTCTATTATGCGCTTCCCGCCCGAGAGAAGACCTTCATTGATGAATGGGCCACTACTCATGCAGTTCCCATTTAAGAAACTTTGAAAGGATGGTGGGAAGACCCGTAAATGTTTCGGCTCAAGAAGGATCAGGAATATCATACAGCAGGTCTTAGGAATGTCTACAAATTCATAGTTGCAATGCTATGTAAGATGTGTGGCCACCCAGATGTCACTTTTTTCAACGATTCTTGGGTCTCTCTGATGTACTCTATCACTATGTATGGTACCCAGTTCAGCTAGGCCAACATGATAGTAATAGCTCTCAGGTCAAACATATCTATGGCACTGGCACCTGATGAAGGGTATGCATTAGAATTTTACATGGCATCTTATCTCCTAGATGCAGTGTGTGCTAGGTGCCACTTTGAGGGGTGGTCACATAACTGGGACCCAGAGAATGGTGGTCCAATTTTGAAAGATATAATGGTGTTTTGGGATTCCAGGTGTAAGCAAGACATGGAGTCAATTGCGGGTAGCTTCATCCCCACCCTCTATGTGAAACTATTTGTAAAAGACCCCCCATGCATGTCCGAGTGAGCCATAGAGACAATAACTCAGGTGGGCCACCAGTTTCTAGACACTGATAGTACCATCATCCAAGTTTTCGGGTTGCTCCATGCCCCTCATGCATTGCCCCGTTTCGTAATAGACAAGCTTATCCTCCAAGAAACTTGTTATCGGATGTTAGGTAGTTTCTCCAAAGTCCTCACTAAGGGTAAGAAGAAGCCATGGCCCACCCTGCCACTCACCATCGATGCCTATACAGTAAAGGATTTGAGGGAGGTAGAAGCAAAAGCTGAACAGATCAAGGGATTATGTCTGCCTCCCTTGGCACACCAGACATATGATCATGAGAGAGCACACTGTAAGCGGGCCAAATTAAAATGGAGTTACTAGCATACTAACTGTTCGGCTAAAGATAGAATAAATAATTGGTACAACAAGGATAGATAGGCTACTCCAGCAAAATCAAGTGATTAGGAGGAGTAGGACAGCCAAAATTTAGAAGAAAGGGTTCAAACACTGGGAGGAGCCTCATCCTCCAAAGCTAGGAAGCCAAGGACTAGTACAAGCCATAACCCTTCCACCCAACAAAGAGAAAAAGAATCCAAAGCCAAAAAAAGAGGCCGAAGAGAGAGCAAGGGAAGAGGAGGCCAAATCTAAACAAGAGGTCGATGAAAAGGCAAGGGAAGAGGAGGAAAAATGAAAGAAGAAGCTGAAAGAAGATCAAAGGAAGAAGCGGGCACAAGAAAACCACAAGAAGAAGGAAGAGGAAGAAAAGGCAGAAGCTGAGCGCCAGCTAAAAATAGAGAAGGACAAAGCAGAAGCCGAGCGCCGACTAAAAGAAGAAGAGGACAAGGAGGAAGAAGAGTACCAATTGCAAGAAGAGAGATATAGGGTTGAAACAGAATAGAAGAGGAAGGAGGAAGAAAGTAGGATGACACAAGAATATTCCTCCAAGGGAACATCACCTCCCAAGAAAAAGAGGAAAACCGGATTGCCACATATCGAAGTACCTCAAACAACTCCTGCGCCCAATGTGCACTTTGCCCACTTGGAATTGGGTACCTTTGAGGATTTAGATGAGGGAGTGCTTTATCTCACTAGACTCACCTAGGATCAATTCACGCATAAGATTAGGCGGGAAAAGAGAATTTTTTTAGCACGAGACCCTGCTGCACCCCTCATAGTCACTTCAGAGAAGGATATAGTCTTGGACACTAGAGAAATTTTATCCCTGTAGAATAAATTACAGGCCTCCAAACTCATGACAGCTAAATTAGAACAAGAAAAGATGGCGCTACAAGAAGAGCTCCGACAAATTCAGGCCAGGTATGCCCCTACTAATGAGATATCACTCACTGTATAGGGAGAGATGGTCACTTTGGAGGCCACCATGAAATAGGTATATGAGGAATTGTTCACAATAAAACAAACCGTAGTGCCACTATTGAAATCATAGGCATATACCAAAAGAAGAAACACACAGCTTAGGGAAGCCTCTACTGCCTTGGACAGGATATTGGATTGGTCTAATAGGTATCCACAAGCTCCGGCCACGATGCCTAGAAAGGATTGGATTGTCACCCAGAATGACAAGGTTAAAATCTGGATAAAGGTACAATCCAAAGAAAATCTCATCAAGGATCTTGAGAAAGTAATGTCCACATATGAACATCTAATTAGCGGTATCGACTCAATGGCCGGAGTACACCACATCCCGTCTCTACTTGCACTGGGTGAAGAGAAAACATGGGAAGAGGTCTCCAAAGATATACAAGCATTCCTACAACCCATAAGGCAAGCGGTCACCTCTCAAGACCTGCCAGCATCAAGAGAAAACATGGTTCAATTCATCATAACACCAATCTAAATCTATACTAAATTGGACTCGCTGTCAAATTAGATCATAATCAAGAGGGAAAATTTGATTCCAAATGCTCTCGAGTGTCTTCACAGGTTGAGGGGGGATACACCTCAAGTTTCCACAGTAGTTGCAGATTATCGGGCCTGGTAGAGTTATCTCAAAGAGCAGAAGATAGATGTTCTTGACCTTGTAATCACCCAACTACTCCCATGACCAAGTTACTTAACGCAGCAAATAGCAAGGGTAGCAAGTAGCAACAACTAATGGGTCGCGGGTCGCAGTTATAGCCTAGGTCGCAAGTCGCAAACTCTATCAAGTCACAAAGCATCCCAATGGTCAGGAAGACAAAAATTCGGGGATACCCAAGGGTCAATTTTGTGCTATAAATACCCCCTTTGGGGAATCATAAAATATATTTTTTTCGAGGACTCCAAAGGAGCAGAGAATTGTATAGCATTGAATGCACTCATTATGAATGAATAAAAGCACTTGTTTTGATTCGACTCTTGGATCTGATGGGAGTTAATGTGTTAACATTGTGAATATTGTGTCTTATGTATCTGACATATTTCTGATTAAGTCATATTTTTTTTTCGCTTATATCATTTATACATTTCAGCTCACTAAATGTTGTTAATGATGTTAGGTTGTTTACATAGAAAATGCTAAGCAACTTTGTTACTAACATTTATCTCATCTCTGGAAACCTCTTAAGGAAGTGAAGGGCACTCTAACCATAAAGAACTGTTTCTTTTGTGGTTTTAACAAATTTTTACAAGCATGACCCTGATGATGTGTTGCTAACAACACTTCCTTGGATGCATGCTTTTTAACTCATCTTGCTATTCATAGTGTTTTATGTTCGTTGAGAATCATCAACCATTTGCATTGTACCATCTGGATAATCGTGCATTCGCAGGTCTACAGGGCTCCTTCGTGTCCGAGAAAAGGAGTATTCAGCGATAGTCGGACCCACACCCTAGATGGGATCCCTATCACAAATGGTTTAGAGTCTAATTGGGACTTTACACTGGGGAGATCCCTTACTATTGGCTGGAAATATTTTCGCATCAAAACAATTGGTGCTAGAAGGAGGGCCTGAATGGTAGGCTCCTAGCACACAAGTAACATCCCATTACAAACTCCCCAAGGGGAGACCATGTATGAAAACACCAGTTCCCCAACCTTAGAGAATTCCTAGGAGGAGGGAGCCCATTACTATGAGGTCACTTAAGATCAACTAAGGGCCCTGCACCCTATCGCTCGCAACCTCATCAGGGGTTTGTAGCAAGCCCTGGTAACTAGCTCCCTAACCAATCCTAGAACTCCCACAACTAACCACACTCGCTAGGGAACCCTTGTCAACTCCCTACCTCAGCTTGTGGGTCTTATGTTCGAAGATTATGTAGATGCAGTTGAGCATAATTATGAAGAGCCCCTGGAGAGCCCTTGAGGGGCTGAAGAGGGCAGCCCCAAAATCATTGAACCACAACCCAACGCTGATCCTCAAACCGAACGAAATCTAAATGATAACACTCAAGAAAACAACCCACCTGGAGGAGGAGTCGCGAGGGGCCGGGGAAACAGAGGCCAAGGAAACAAGGGCCATGGATAAGGCCGGAATGTGGGTCACCACCATCACCACATAAACTAGAATATATTTTTGTTCCTTTATAACTGTAGAAACATCAGGGATGTAGGGAACCGAGGGAGGAATCAGGACATCCAGTCCCATCATGAAGGAAAAGCATCCGGGTCAAGCATATGGAGCGAGTCTGAAAGTGAAATAGGGCATGTTTACATAATGTGCCACCAGCAGGCTAGGTGTGTGCAGCCACTGGCTTGGATGGTAAAATATCCTTTAGCCCTCCATGGCCCCCTCCATGACATACCCCACCATACTGAGAAGCACCTCCCCAAGTTGGACCCCGAAAAGGGTACGCTGGCCAAAGATCACATAAGTAACTTTTACTTGGCCTTGCAAATGATGAGAGTACAATATGACGATGTAGCATGCCGTATTTTTCCTCATAATTTAGAGAATTAAGTCACCACCTGGTACCGATCCTTCCTTGTTGCTTCTATTTCTTCCTGGGAGCAGTTCCGTGGTATTTTCCTTCAAAAGTTTTCGGAAGACAAAAATCCTTCCATGTTCCTCACAGAACTTAGTACTTTTAAGTGTCAGAAAAAAGAGAAAGTCAAAGATTTCAATCAACACTTTGCTACGATATTGAACAAATTCCCGCCGAATATGGCCTTAGACGATTCCATCACCATCGACAACTACTCTCGGGCTCTCCCTCGGGATATTTCCGTATTCATGAAGCGTGAAGATAGAGCTACCTTGGTGGAATATTACACCACCGCCCTAGCTGTTGAAAGGGATATGCTATCCATTGGAGCCATCGAACATAAGGGTCGAGATGAACCAAAACCCGACCACGAAGAGAGCCCAATCGTCAAACGAGAAATCCAGAGACAAAGACAAGGACCACTTCAATTTCGAAAGTATCACAAAATCCCTCCCTCAAGTTACTGACCAACGAAGTCTTTGATCTCAAAAGGAAGAACAAGGATTCTACCCTAGGTGCTAAGATGCAGAAACCTTTCTTTAGAAATAATAACCCCGCTGTGAACTGGCCCCCATCAAACTCAAGTGTTGGCCACAATGTTGAAGAAATCGGCAAGGAAAATTTTTGTTCTTTCCATCAAGCCTTCCACTCAGAGAAAAATCTCCCCCAGTGGATTAATAGCATGACCGCTGTGGTGAATGAAATTTTGGAAGACCAAACCCCCAAAGATCTAGAAGAGGAGGCTATTTCAGACAATGAGGAGGCCTCCCCTCCGGATGAAAATATGGGTTCCACTGTCCTCGCTTTTGAGGTCATCCATAGAGAGTATCCCCCTTCCAAAACTAGGATAAACTTGGCTAATGACCCTAAATCTAAACCCCCTCAAAACTATGGCTTAAAGAGAAAAGGTCTGGTCCCTAAGTAGTCCTTCGAAGAAAAAATAAAAGATTTCTTAAGGAAAATCCTGCCACCAAACGTAGAAAACCAAAACAATACTCCTGAAAAATTTAATCCAAATAATCCCCGAGAAGGCCCCAAGGCTAAAGCTTCATCGGTTTCCCCTAAAACCACCACCGAACTTACCTCACACATAGATTCTGGGTATAACATTATCGAGGATATGGAGAAGACCCGAGCCAATATTTCTCTCTACGAGCTCGATCGCATTGCTAACCAGCGAGATCTTACCCTCAAGGAATTTTCCAATCTACCGGTGACCAAACCCATGAGTACCACATCTTCCCAAACTGCTGCTAGTCCCCAATCCATCGTTAATGCCATAAACACCAACTCCATGGGATCCACACCACCTTTCCTCCTCTCCTTCGAGATCTTTAACTCTAATGTCCATAATTTCCTCGTTGATTCTGGTGCATCCATGAATGTTATGCCCTTACCCGTATGCAAGAAGGTAAACATCCGCCCTGAGAAAAATGATGCCACGATCATTCAACTCAACAGATCTCAAGTCCCTGCAGTAGGTGAATTAAACAACATCATCATCCACTTATCCTCTGATTCTAGATTACATCAGTGCATTGACATAGTAATCATGGATATCCTCGAGGCCTATGGCCTTCTGTTGAGTAGAGATTGGTCCAGCAAGCTGCAGGGATACTTTGCCACTAATTGGTCCCACCTATGGCTCCCATACAAGGGAAGGAACAATCAAATCCGGGTCGAAAGCGAGTCGTACATGAAATACACTATGACCGACCTGGATGCAACTAACGAACCAGTCAATTTCGCACAAGAAGAGCTCGGTATGTGTTTCTTAGAATCCATTTTTGGGTGCTATCAAACTTCCCAATCTCTGATCACTTAAGACGTCCTCTTTGAGCTACTGCTGGTCACTGAAAATTCCTCCGCCTCAATGAAAGACCCATTAGAAATTGATGCCCTCAGTGTGTCCCCAATGTGCTCAGATAGCCTTGTCAAATCAGAAGATGAAATATGGACCTTGTACTATGACGGTTCCAAAACCCACGATGGGGCTGGCGCAGGCTGTATCTTGCTAGACCCTCAGAAGAACAAGTTTCTCATTTCTTGCCAACTAGAGTTCCAATGCACAAATAATATAGCCGAGTATGAGGTATTGCTGCTAGAACTCAAAAAGGCCATAGATATAAAAGTTCATTGTTTAAAGGTAATTGGCGATTATGAGATTATCACTCATCAGGTACGTAACACCATCCATTGCTTGTCTCCACATCTGAAGGGTTACCAGCAAGAGGTATGGCATTTAATTTTTTCTTTTGACGCTTTCGGTATTAAATCCGTACTTAGAATGCACAATGTAGCAGTTGATACATTGTCCAATGTTGCCGCTAGGTTCACCCCACTTAGAGATGGATTTTCTATTGAAGTTATTTACAAGCCATCCGTACCAGATAACGTCACTAATTTATGCGTCTTCAATGATGACCAACAGGTATTGGATTTCATGCTCAATACAGACATGTTCAAAGACGTAGTTATAGAAGAAGAGGATCATGATCAAGCCTTACTAGAAGAACTAGGAGATCGTAAAGAAAATCCCATACCCAAAGGGATCGTGTCACTCAAAAAGTTGTTTGACTGAGTGCCCCCCAACACGAAGGTGCAAAGTTCCACGTTAGCGCATCGAAAAATAAATCTCAGGACAGACAAGGATCCAAAGCTCGTCAATTTGGACAATGAATGCACCCCTCAGAGAGGCAATCATTCACTGAGTTATTTAAGAAATACCAAGATGTGCTTGCTTGGACATAAGATGAGCTACGAACTTATGATACATGGATCATCCAGCACGTGATACCCATGAAGGAAGGAGTGAAGCCTTTCCAATAGAAACTGAGAAAAGTACATGCCACCTTAGAGCCGATGATCCAAAAGGAACTAAAGAAGCTCTTTCATGCATGTATAATTTTCAAAGTTCGACATTCAACCTAGGTGTCAAACTTGGTCCCAGTTCACACGAAATCTGGAGAAATAATTTTTTGCGTAGACTTCTGAAATTTAAACAGAGCCTCCGATAAGGAAAACTACCCCATGCCCCCTATGGAGCAAATCCTTCAAGCTGTATCAGGATAGGAAATTTTCTCTTTAATGGATGGGTTTTTAGGTTATAATCAGGTACTAGTGGTTGAAATTGATCGACTCAAAACCACATTCAGAACTAAATGGGGAACATTCAAGTTCAGACACATGCCGTTTGGCTTGATTAATGCCAGTGCTACCTTCCAAAGAGACATGGACATTGCCTTCAAAGGCCTCATTGGGAAAAGTGTAGTAGTATACCTTGATGATGTCACCATGTTTTCAAAATGCATATCTGATTACCTACACCAGCTCAAGTAGATCTTTGAAAGGTGTCAGAAATAAGGGATCTCACTGAACCCGAAGAAAATCATTCTCGCTGTCTTCGAAGGAAACTTGTTGGGGCACATAATAACTCAATATGGCATAGTAGTGGATCCAGAACGTGCGAAAGTCATCGCTCAAATACCGCCCCCAAGTGGTAAGAAATCTATGTAGTCTCTCCTCGGAAAAATCAACTTCGTCAGAAAATTTATATCGGATTTTCCCAAATTGTGAAACCATTGTAAGGTATGATTAAGAAAAATACTAACTTCAAATGGAATCCTCCTGTGAAATAAGCATTCGATAAAATCGAATGGACCATCGCAGAAGCAGCTACACTTCATAGTCCGGATTTCAACAAAGGCGTTATCTTAAACACCTTTGCCTTTGATTCATCTTTGGCTGTCGTCCTCACTCAGAAAGATGACAAAAACGATGAGCGACCCATATCATTCATGAGCGCTGGATTGCAAGGTGTCGATATGAATTATCCAGATATTGACAAGCAAGCTTACATAGTTTACAAGGCAGTTAAACACTTCAGGTCATATATTTTGAAGAGTCACATCAGAGTCTTCGTGCCTCACCCAGATATTTGCTCACTTTTTGTACAACAAGAGCTAGGCGAGAGACGAGGCAACTAGATGACGTGTCTTCAAGAATATGACCGGAATTGAAGCCAACACACACTATAAAGGGCCAAGGACTATGGCGGATGGCCGTGGAGGCAACAGACTCATGAAACAGTGAAGAAGAGAGTTGGGAACATGAAATCGACATGTATCAAGCTGATAGAATATCCCGACAGAATACCTCCTCATGGTACGTTGATCTCTAGCAATATATGAAACACAGTACCATGGGCCCCACTTTAACCACTCAACAAAAATGTGCATTAAGATTGAAAGCTGTATCCTACCAACTAGTGCAGGGTAAGTTGTTCTGCAAACACCACAACGGTGTCCTGGTACGCTGTTTGGAGTATGATGAGGCACAAAAAGTTTTGGCGGACCTCCATGATGGTCCAGCGGGTGGACACTATGTGAGAGATAGCATTGCTCACAAGATCATGCGTGCCAGTTTCTATTGGCCTACTCTGTTCAAAGATGCACACGCCTATGTACAGAAATGCCAAAAATGCCAAAAGTTCGCAAATAGGGAAATACAGCCTTCTGCCCTGTTGTAGTCTGTCGTAGTGGAAGAATCTTTTCAGCAGTGGGGGTTGGACGTGATTGGGGAAATATTTCCACACTCTTCCAAGCAACATAGAAACATCCTCACAGCCACAGACTACTTCACAAGGTGGGTTGAAGGAATACCATTGCATCAAGTCAATGATCAAGAGGTAATAACCTTCATCACCCAATGCATCATGATCAGGTTTGGCGTTCCAACCTCCCTTATTTTTGATAATGCAACATATTTTTCATCTTTTAAATTATATGAGTTTTCTCTCGAAAATGGTATAGTGCTTAAACACTCTGCAAATTATTACCCCCAAGGAAATGGGTTAGTCGAGTCAACTAATAATAACCTCATCCGCATCATCAAAAATAATTTGCTGTCCAAACAATGAAATTGGCATAACGCTCTCCATAATTCCCTATGGGCTAATCAGGTCACACCCAAGCCATCTTTGGGGACCTCCCCGCTTTTTCTTGTGTATGACAAAGAAGCCATTATTCCTCCCAACTCGTCTCTCCCAGCCCTTCAATTATTGCAAGAGACTCATGGCACCCCTTGCCCTGCCTTACAAGCCTGAATAGACACATGATTGAAGCTGGAGGAGGAAAGGTTGAAAACCTGGGGAAAAATCGCCATCCAACAAAGTCAAATAAAACGATGGTTTGACAAGAATTCTATTAGAAACAAATTTTTCGAAGTAGGTGACCTGGTCCTTAAGTGGGACAAAGCTCATGAGGATAAAGGAAAATACTCCAAATTCCAGGCCCTGTGGACAGGTCCCTTCCAGATTAAAGAAAAGGTCTACTCCCATACCTACAGGCTACAGACCCTTGAGGGGAGAATTGAGGTCCTCCAAGTAAATGGGCACGACCTTAAACACTATTTCACCTGACAGCCCCAGGGGGGTCGTCATCATACCTTGTACCATATGTCTATTGTTGTTTTTTTTTGTTTTTTTTTCCTTTGTTTTATTTTTTTCTTTGTTCTCAGTTTTGTTTTGTTTTCAAAAAGCTGCCTGTTCCAAGCAGGCTCCCATTGACCCTATCCCCTGCAGCATGCGAAGTTGAAGGAGAGATGTAGAATTTACTCAATTGGCAATGCTGTGCCGGAATCTATGCTAGTGAAGAAGCACCCCTAAAACTCAGAAGGGTCACAAGCTTGCTTGTGATATGCACTCAATGGGGAAAACACAACTAAGTCCCAAGAACTAAGCATAGGTAGCCTGCCTAGTATGCTGGCCCAGGGGACTGCTGTACAAAAGAAATTCTTGGTGTGATTGGTCACTAGAAGGAAAGGGGGTAGAGCTAACCATAGGAGACAAAATGACATTCGGAAAAAACCAAAAAAAGTCCTCAAATAGACCAGGAGAAACCTCTCTTGCAAGAAAAATAAGTTGGGATCCCTCATCCGCCCTAGGCAAAAAATGCCACAGTTAAATAAGTGCCTTGAGCACAGTAAAATAAGTGCTCCGAGCACATTTAAAATAGGTACAAACTAGCACATGAATAAGGGTAAAGGATTGAGAAATGCTTCCTGCGTAGAGAGGCAATGCAACGACTCCACCGTGGTACTGACTAGGCTTGTTAGCAATGGATAAACGTCTGTGACTCCTAGGTAGTGACTCTGCTGGGACCACTAGGTTCACTGGCAGTGGAGCAACACAATGAGGACAAAATAATTATATCGGATCCTGGAAATCTCTGAGGTTACTCCAAACTTTTTTGTCCAGTCTCCTAGAATGAAATATGATAGACCCGCACCCTAGGACATGCAGTTAGGTGGAGTAAACACACAAGGTCCAAGGAAAAAAGTAGTGGGACCCACGAAGTGGAAGGATCAGCACATTGAGCCCCAACCCCCACCCGATGAAGCCCCAACAAATATCCTGGGTCCTACTAGTGAATTTCCATTTGTTGTAGCTGCTACAACACCCTATAAAAATTTTCTCTCCTTAAATTTTCGAGACCCTAATCCTTTGGAAAAAGAGAAGTCAAGCCTAAATTTACCTTTTCAAAATTTCAAGTCGCTAAGTCAAAAATATGGTTAACTCTTTTAAATTGTGACCTCGCGACCTTTGACCCTTCAGGTCACAAAGTTACTCGGTCACACATCAGTTTGAAACCAAACATCTGTTACCTTGTGACCCTGTGACCCCGCGACGCCTTAGGTCGCAAATTCACAGGGTCGCTAGGTCTCAAAGCTCATTAACATAGCTCATTTACAACCTTGCAACCCTCATTTATTACCCACACATGTGACCCCTTTATATATATAAGGGTCGCATAGGTCGCATTCGACCAGTGTGATAGAGAAAGAAAATGCCTTTGACTAGCTAGCTGGAGCACGATTTTCCCGGGTAAGTTGCCTAATCCTCCTGCTTTTTCTTTTTTAAGATAATTGTTACTATTTGTCCCCTTACCCTAACCTATTTTAACCTTTTTATTCTTTTGATCAAGCTCCCTGGAAATCCCTCTGCAAACGTGCCCCTCCTTCATTTTTTTCAAACCATTCAGATCTTGTGTAAAGCTTATCTTCCCCTCCCTCCTTCAAGGACCTTTCCTAACTCACTAATGAAGACTCCTATGACCATGGACGATGATCTTATGGGCGCCATGTGTGTTTTCTAAACCTTTTTACGCCACACGTCTGCCAAGCCCTAGAGTGAGCCCGTAACGTTGCGACCCCTCGACCTGGCAACCTTAGTCGCTAAGTCGCAAAGTCACTAGGTCGCATATCACGAAAAATTCAGAATGACGTGACCCAACCACTTAGTGACCTTGTGACCCAGTCACGCATCACTAAGTTGCTAGGTTGCACTTCCATAAATATCTCAACCATCGCGACCCAACGACCCTGCGACGTCATGACATAGTCGCAAGTCGCTAGGTCGCTAAGTCGCTCTTCTATGAAATTTCAAACCAATGTGATCTAGTGACTAGGTGACCAAGTCACAAGGTTGCCAGGTTGCAGGTTAACCCACTTCCTTGAAAATGATTAAGCAGAGGTAGGAACATCCCACATATTTATAAATGATGGCATCTATCATATTGTGGGATTGTTTTATGAACATGCCAGGGGCATTGAAGCCGAGCTAGAGTGTGTATCCATCTCGTCAGCCTCAAGTGACATGGGGCCTCCAGCAGTTCGCAAGAGAAACAAAAGTCTAGAAATAGAAATCTGAGAGGAGGAAGTACCACACCGTCTTCCCCCTAATTATGGAGACACTGATTTCACATTCGGCAAAGGGGACAACATGAGTTGGTACCAGGTGTATCAGAAATTTTCCAAGCCTGAATTTCCCAAAGACCTCCCAAAGTGATGGGCATACATTCAGGTTACGAGATCCAAGTTGCACTATGCAGGGCCCATCCAATGGTATTCCCATGCGCTGAGCTGATTGAATGGATCCTGCAGGGGGTCGACCCCAAGATCTGGGTTATTTGGGACCATGCTAGGAAGTCCTTCACAAATCTGAAGGGGCAAGATGCAGAATTATATTATGTGCTTCCCGTATGAGAGCATACCTTCAATAATGAATGGGCCACTACTCATGCAGTTTCCATATCAGAAACTTTTAAAGGATGGTGGGAAGACCCGAAAAAGTTCTGGCTCGAGAAGGATCAGGAATATCAGATAGGAGGTCTGAGGAAGGTCTACAAATTCGTAGCTGCAATGCTATGTAAGATGTATGGCCACCTAGATGTCACCTTTTTTAACGGCTCTTGGGTCTCTCTGATGTATGCTATCACTATGTACGATACCTGCTTGAACTGGGCCAACATGATAGTAGCAGCCATCAGGTGAAACATATCTGCGTCACTGGCACCTGATGAAGGGTATGCGTCAGAATTTTACATGGCATATTATCTCCTAGATGTAGTGTGCACCAAGTGCCACTTTGAGGGGCGGTCACATAACTAGGACCCAGAGAATGGTGGTCCAATTCAGAAAGATATAATAGTGTTTTTGGATTCCAGGTATAACCAAGACATGGAGTTAATTACGTGTAGCTTCATCCTCGCCCTCTACGTGAAACTATTTGGAAAATACCCCCCATGCATGTCTGAGCGAGCCATGGAGACAATAAATCAGGTGGCCCACTGGCTTCCAGACACTAATAGTACCATCGTCCAAGTTTTCGGGTCACTCAAGGCCCCTCACGCATTGCCCCGTTTCGTAACAGACAAGCTTCTCCTCCAAGAAACTTGTTGTCATATGTCAGGAAGTTTCTCCAAAGTCCTCACTAAGGGTAAGAAGAAGCCATGGCCCACCCTGCTGCTCACCATCGGTGCCTACACAGTAAAGGATTTTAGGGAAGTAGAAGTAGAAACTGAACAGATCAAGGGATTTTGTCTGCCTCCCTTGGCACACTGGACATATGATCCCGAGAGAATTATCCTCACACACTGCAAGCGGGCCAAATCAAATGGAGTTACCAGCATACTAACTATTCGGCTGAAGATAGAATAAATAATTGGAACAACAAGGATAGAGAGGTTGCTCCAGCAAAATCAAGTGATCAGGAGGAGTATGACAGCCAGACTTTAGAAGAAAGGGTTCATACACTAGGAGGAGCCTCATCCTCCAAAGCTAAGAAGCCGAGGACTAGTACAGGCCATAACCCTTCTGCCCAACAAAGAGAAAGGGAAGCCAAATCCAAACAAGAGGACGAAGAGAGATCAAGGGAAGTGGAGGCCAAATCTAAACAAGAGACTGAGTAAAATGCAAGGGAAAATGAGGACAAACGAAAGAAGTAGCTGAAAGAAGAGTAAAGGAAGAAGCGGGTAGAAGAAAACCGCAAGAAGAAGGAAGAGGAAGAAAAGGCAAAAGCTGAGCAGCAGCTAAAAATAGAGCAGGACAAAGCAGAAACCAAGCACCAACTAAAAGAAGAACAGGACAAGGTGGAAGCAGAGCGTAAATTGCAAGAAGAGAAACATAGGGCTGAAACACAGCAGAAGACGAAGGAGGAAGAAAGTAGGAAGTCACAAGAAGATTCCTCCAAGAGAACACCACCTCTCGAGATAGAGAAGCAAACCGGATTGCGACACATCGAAGTACCTCAAACAACTCCTGCACCCAATGTGCGCTTTGCCCTCTCGGAATTGGGTACCTCTGATGATTTAGATGAGAGAGTGCTTGATCTCACTAGACTCACCTATGATCAATTCGTGCACAAGATCAGGTAAGAAAAGAGAATATGTTTAGCACGAGACCTTTCTGCACCCCTCACAGTCACTTCAGAGAAGGATATAGTCCTGGACACTAGGACCAATTCGGTCATGATCACGTCATCTAGTACCACTTTCGCAGCAGCCATCGAGGAGAACGTGAGTAGGATGAGCAGAGAAATTCTATCCCTGCAGAATAAATTACAGGCCTTCGAACTCAAGATAGCTAAATCAGAACAAGAAAAGAGGGCACTACAAGAAGAGGTCCGACAACTTCAAGCTAGGGATGCCCCTACTAATGAAATATCACTCATTGTATAGGGAGAGCTGGTCACTTCGGAGGCCGCCATGAAACAGGTATATGAGGAATTGTTCACAATAAAACAAAACATAGCGCCACTACTAAAAGCACATGTAGAAGACAAGAGAAGAAACACACAACTGAGGGAAGCCTCTACCTCCTTGGATAGGATATTGGAGTTGTCTAACAGGTATCCACAAGCTCCAGCCACATTGCTTAGAAATGATTGGATTGCCACCCAAAATGACAAGGTTTAGATCTGGATAAAGGTACAATCCAAAGAAAAGCTCATGAAGGATCTTGAGAAAGTAATGTCCGCATATGAACATATAATTAGCAACATCGAATCAATGGCCGAAGTACACCACATCCTGTCTTTGGGTGCACTGGGTGAAGATAAAAAATGGGAAGAGGTCTCTAGCGATATACAAGCATTCCTACAACCCATAAGGCAAGCGACCGTCTCTCAAGACCTACCGGTATCAAGAGAAAACATGGTGCAATTCATCGTAACACCAGTCCAAATATATACTAAACTGTCCTCCTTGTTAAATCAGATCATAATCAAGAGGGAAAATTTGATTCTAAATGCTCCCGTGTGTCTTCACAGGTTAAGGGAGGATACATCTCAAGTTTCCCAGTAGCTACAGATTATCGGGCCTAGCAAAGTTGTCTCAAAGAGCAGCAGATAGATGTTCCTAACCTTGCAATCACCCAACTAATCCCATGACCAAGTTACATACCATAGCAAATAGAAAGGGTAGTAGGTAGCAACAGCTAAGGGGTTGCAGGTTGCAGTTATAGCCAAGGTCGCAAGTCACAAATTCTATCAAGTCGCAAAGCATCCCAACAGTCAGGAAGAAGAAAATTTGGGGATACCCAAGGGTCAATTTTGTCCTATAAATACCCCCTTCGGGGAATTATAAAGTATATTTTTTTCGAGGACTCCGAAGGAGCAGAGAATTGTATAGCATTGAATGCACTCTTTATGAATGAATACAAGCACTTGTTTTGATTCCACTCTTGGATATGATAGGAGTTAATGTGTTAACATCGTCAATATTTTGTCTTATGTATCTGACATATTTATGATTAAGTCATCTGTGTTTTTCGCTTATATCATTTATACATTTCAGCTCACTAAATGTTGTTAATGATGTTAGGTTCTTTATATAGAAAATGTTAAGCAACTCTATTACTAACATTTATCTCATCTCTGGAAACCGCTTAAGGAAGTGAAGGGTGCTCTAACCATAAAAAACTGTTTCTTTTGTGGTTTGAACAACTTTTTACAAGCATGAACCTGATGATGTATTGCTAATAGCACTTCCTTGGCTGCATGCTTTTTAACTCATATTTCTATTCATATTTTTTTATGTTCGTTGAAAATCATCAACCATTTTCATTGTACCTTCCGGATAATCATGCGTTCACAGGTCTGCAGGGCTCGTTCGTGTCTGAGAATAGGAGTATTCAGTGGTAGCCGGACCCACACCCCGGACGGGATCCCTATCACAAATGGTTTAGAGTCTAATTGGGACTTTACACTGGGGAGATCCCTTACTGTTGGCTCGACATATTTTCACATCAACACAATAATAGCCCATATATGATATCCCAGAAATTACGGTGAAACAACTAAGTTAATGACACCAATCGAATATGGTAACTAGCTATTCTAATACAAGTAAAATAAGCTTAGGTAAGCTATTTCACATAATATTCATATCAATTAATGGAGATTTAAGGTGTGATCATTAATGTAGTAAGATATAGAGGTAATAAGAGTAATCATAATGCTCATATAAGATGTAACTAATACAATAATGGTGCTCATACTAATCCTATATCATCATGTTTACCAATAATAAATTGTATATGATATCTTTGGAATTAAGGTGAAATAACTAAGTTAATGACTCCAATCGAATATGGTAACTAGTTATTCCAATACAGCTAAAGTAAGCTTAGATAAGCTCTTTCACATACACTTCATATCAATCAATGGAGATGTAAGGTGTGATCAGTAATGGAGTAAGATATAGAGCTAATAAGAGTAATCATAAAGCTCATATAAGATGTAAGTAATACTATAATGCTGCTCATACTAACCCTATATCATCATTTTTATCAGTAATAAATTGTGTATGATATCCCAGGAATTAAGGTGAAACAACTAAGTTAATCACGAATAATCAAATATGGTAACTATTTATTCTAATATAGGTAAACTAAGATTAGATAAGCTCTCTCACATACTCTTCATATAAATCAATGGATATGTAAGGTGTGATAAGTAATGCAGTAAGATATAGAGGTAATAAGAGTAAACATGCATAGTTAAGGTGTAAAAGTAAATAGTGAAAGAAACATAGATAGAAACAACATGAAACTCCGAGGCAGCTACCCAGTTAAAGCGATCTCATTGTATCTAACTGTATTGTACATAGGGCTTTATCCTTTATCCAAAAATCAGTGAAAAAATATATGCACCATGCTTACAAGCAAGAGAATATAGAAAAAAGATTAGGAAAACAAAAAAGTTATAAAATTGTTGTCCAAACAGTCCCAGTCAATTAGTAAACTAGAAAACAAGACAATAACACCTCACCAGGAACCTGTCTTTGTCTATTATATAAATAGTCACTATCAAAGAAGGATCTCAATGAATCGAGCCATCATAAAATAGGTGCCTGCTACAGCACACACCATTTATCAATCAACATCTATGTTGATATCCTATTTAAATAACTGTTGGCACTCCTACACACTAGTATTCATATATGAGAATAAAAATGAAACAATATTTAGTGGATAATGACAGAGCATGACCAAGGTGAAGAAACTTTAGACTGCATTGGTGGAGATGGGTAGAAGCGCCACTCCAAAAAGGGTGATCAAGGTTCCTATGCTTATGTGTTTTTGAAGGAGGAGCATGACCATATGGAGATCGAGATGCCACATCCTACTATTGGGTATGAGGATTCAGAGTATATTAAGAATTCTAGCCTTTTTTTTCTCTAACAAAAATACTTATTTGGTACAGTTCTGGTTAAAAGACTTGAGATGTCACAAATTCAATATTTTCTATGCTTGGTTCCCAAATTGAACCCACTATGTGATCCTTTTAGATAAATCTGTCTCATATGAACATTAAAATAAAATAAAAAACAACTATTATAAAAAAAATATTTATAATAATTAATATGTTCAACAAATTGGCATCTAGATTATTTAAATCAAAACCACAGATCCATTTCACTGGCAAACTAAAAAAAATAATGTCTAAGTTACATTTTTTATGATTTCAAAAAGCAATGCCTTCAAAATCTAGGCGGGACACTTTGACCGTGGGATAATTTTTTCCTGAATCATATGGATAATACACATTCTTCACATCTACAATGGGAAAATGATCAGTCTAAATCTTTATGTCACAACCGTAGCAAGGAATTCTGATAACATTCTCTAGTAATAGGATTCATGTTATGAGCCATACCTAGAAATTTAGCGCACACTGAGGAGGTAGGAGACATTGAGAAAGTGCACACTGAGAAGGCAGAGGAGACCATGAGGCCACAGATTGCGGAGGACGTAGATCATAAGCTGCACAAAACCTGCAAACACAACAAACTATTATATTTGAAAAAAAAAAACATAAAAAAATTAACAGATTTACCTTACCTTCTCACCTTCTCTTGCTGCCTTCCTCACCCCTGCAATAGCACAACACACCCAATATATTAATTGAAAACACAGATCGAAAACGGAGTGAGACAACAATAGAGAAGTGTGATAGTGATCAAAATTGAAAATAGAGTGAGACAACAACATAGTAGCGAGACAACGACCGAAATCGAAAACATAGTGAGACATCAACAGAGTAGCAAGACAGTGACTGAAATCGAAAATAGAGTGAGACAACAATAGATTAGCGAGACAGTGCAACAGTAAGAAACAAAATAACTAAAAACTTGTTACGGTCTGGGAGGCGGTATATTTATAACAAAAATTTTGGCCGAATTATAATAGAAAGTTTGGCCAAACTATTAGTTTGGTCGGGCTATTAGTTTGGACAAAATTTTGTTGCTGGTTTTCCCATCTTCGACCAAAATCTGTTTACCCACGTTGTTAATACATCATCAATGTTAATGGTAGAAATATTTTGGCCGAATTAATTTCAAAAATTCGATCGAATTTTCTAAAAGTTCGACTGAAATTCCTAAATTTTGGCTGAACTGTTGGGAAAATGAAAGTTTCAAACACGTTTCTCACAAAAGTGTAACGTAGATTCACATTTTTACCCATGAATATGAAATTTAGGAATTCATTACCTTGGGAAAATTACAGAATGATAGGGAATATAAAACAAAAAAAAAATATGTACGACTTATAATCTCAAAATTAATGGAAATATACCCTATCATATCTTCCTCATAGAATTAGTCTTTCCCTTATTGTTAGCATGGTTTTTATCAGGTAATTAATGTACAAGAACATGATCAACAACATGGATGGTGACTCGGTCCCAAATATTGCTTAAAAATATAACCACTAACTCTGGTGACCCGAGGGGAAATAGTATAAGGATTCTAGGTCCTGGATAATTTTTTTGGGAATAAAGGAACATGTCATTCTATAAACTACTAGTAAAATTAAAAATGTTATTAGATCCAAATTTAAAGAGAATATGGGGTACAATAAAAAATTTGAGGATAAAGGATAATTAAGATACTATAAGGGTATGATAAACCCTAATATAGAAGATAATATATATATATATATATATATATATATATATATATATTAACTATAGTAAATAATAAATTGGTATTTCTAAAATAAGAATAAACTCTCATGAACTATGTAGTAAAACTAGTTGTGGGACAACTTCAAAAACACCTTGGGATGACAAAATTTATCATCTTTTTTAGAGTAACAAGGTTGAAGATGAAAATTAATTTTTCATAGAGCTCCCTAGTTACACTCAATTTAGATTGAATTTTAAAATTTTCTCACAATACCAAACTTCCTAACTTTTTAACTCATCAAAATCATGGTAATCTTGTGAAAATTCTATTGATTCTAAGGAATGTTTCACTTTTGTGGAGGGTTGAAGACAAAAAATTACTTTCACATAGAGTATTTTTATTACACCCAAATTTGATCACATTTTCAAAAATTTTGTCACAATAGAAAACTTCCTAGCCCTCTATGAGAAGAATTATGTCATATAGTGTTGGGCTTATACACAATTTCAAAACATTTCCCATAATACAAACCTTTCTAACCTTCTAGGTCATAAAATTTTTTCCAACCTTCTAGGTCATAAAATCATGCAGGAGCATTAAAGTAGAGTCAACAATGTGACAAGCTCGTCACATGTTGTGGCTTAGGAAGAGGAATAACATTCCTAATAATTTGAAGACTTTAGTTTTAAATTATTTTGCTTAAAGTTACTTTGGGCTAACATAGCCATTGTAATCTATATGTTAAAAGAATAGCTAGATTAGGATTAGTTAGGCATTTAGTTGAATAAATTGTTCTCAAAAATAAATAACAGTTTATCAAGCATATGGGGATTTTGGGAAAGGCATAAAACAAAACCAAATCCACCATTGTGGGGTTCTTCCTTCCATGGAGAAAAAGAGATAATGAGAGGGAAATAGGCATGAGAGAGGGTTGAACATAGAGTAGGAACAAATGTAAAAACTAGCCATCCCAAGGCTCAGTTTTGTGTATTTTCTTTATAAATAAATTCGAAGTGTTTTGGATTGTGATCGAGCTCTCTCTTTCAACCCATGGGTTTTATTTCCTTATCGAATAAAATATTGTAGTTATGTCGTATTGTATATGCGTATTGTATTTTTTGTTGATTCCCGGATAGGTTGAGTGCGAGGATGCAGTTCTTGTGAAATTCACACAGGAAAAGATGGGGCAGAGACCAAGGGATTAGAGATGAAGAAGTCTAATCGGATTGCAAGCACACCAAGGCTAAGTGAGAAGATGAATTTTCTGAGAACTTCGTATAGAAAATTTATGGAGAGACAACGTTGAAGAAATTTGAACAACCTCGGAAGGATAATGGAGGAGTAGTGCTGAGGAATTAGAAATGCAAAGCAGCGAGAACGAAAGAGGAGAAATCGATTGAAGATGGAATTACTTAGAAGAATATCCAAAGAGGAATTGATGTCTTGGATTGAATCGCAGATTCAAAAGTTTAAGGATCGATTGCGGAGATCAGAGCTAAGAGAAGAGGTGAAGATGAACCAAGAAAGCAGAATGAACGGTTCCGATTAAATCATAGAATTGAAGTGAACATGTGTCGGCAGGGCATGGTTTTGCATCGGCGATTGGACTATTTAAGAGTTAAGGAATTTTCAAGTTAAAATTTTTAACTCGCAATGTGAAGTGGCACGGAGGGTAAGTTTGCGTGAGCCATTGGATCATATAGAAGATCAACGATGGATGATAGACCATGAATTTGCATGTTGTAGATTATAGTGGATAACGTTAAGTGTTTGCACGAAAAGTTAAAAAGGATGTGATGCGATGTGGTAAGGCTTGTTATGTGCGATGCGATAAAGGAAGGCTACATGTTAGCATGGTGCGAAAGCCCATTTCACAAGATTTGGAGTTAATATATGGGTAAATAATTAATATTATGGATGTGGGTCGTGGTGCATTGTGATTAGTTATCGAGATGTTGGACCCGAGAGCTCTCATCCCGCGTGCATGATTGTATTTTGGGTCATATACGTTATATTGAAAATTATACTATTGATCGTTCCACGTATGTATGATAATGACTCCAATATATGTAAATTTTGTTTTATATAATAAGATTGGGTAGGTCCTAACCCACAGTCCACAATTATATGTTAATTTGTAGCTACGGCTGCATCAATTGGTATCAGAAAAACAAGATCCGAGAGGCAGTGTGAAATACTTTGAACTAAGAAAATTTGAGAAACATTTCTTAGTGATTCTAATCGAGTGAACCTTAAGAGGTAAAACTGTGGAATGAAGGCTTATGAAAAAGCATGAGAGCTACAACAACATAGATGAAGAAGTAGCACATAAAATAAGGTAAGAATGTTTTGTTTCAATTTTATTTTGGATTATGGAACTGGAAAGTAAATGCTCACACTTAAAATAAGAGCATAAGAGTTTAATAGAGTTAGCAAAAAGAGTGAAAAAATCTCAGCAAGAATATTACAGCCTTTAAGGGCAGTGATGAAGGAAGCTAGCAATGGTTTTCTAGGAGGAAGAAGAAGTGTGGTCAAAACCTAGTATTTTAGCTGATGTTGAAATATAAGAGAACAATATTGTTCTCAAGTGCAGATGAGTTGTGAGGGTAAGCATAGAAGAAGCATAGTGGAGTGCTCAAGGACGGTTGTAGATTGAGAACTAGTGGTTGCCAAAAGACCAAGCACAAAGGAAAATTGGTGAATTAAGTTGTAGCAACAGGGACTATTACTTTAGAGGCTAGTGCAGCTCATAGAGGGTGAAATAACTCAAGAAGATGACTATTGAAAGTCATATCAAATTTTCAGGAGGCAACCATAAAGTGAATAAGGAATATGCCAAGACAAATGGCATATGGAAGGATATGACTGATGAAGAATATAAGAGAGAAATAGTTGAGATGAGAACCCATATTGATCTATTGATAGAGTTTCTATAGAGGAGTGAAAAAGACCAGAGGTGTGGATGATTTACAAGGAAGAAATTGAAATGGCATGGGTTGCAGATGAAGAGGGAGAATATCTTGAATTCTCAAGAAGAAGAAGCATTACACAGAGCAACAAAGTTTGAAAAGAAAGTTCTTGCAGATGAACTAGATACAAGTACTACACTTGTTTCAAATATGAAAGAGGTTTTTTGCAGCTCACAAGGTGGATCAAATTGATTCCACAGAGGGAAGAAGAATAGATGACCACTGATGGTTATCTAAAAGGCTCAAGGAGGAGTCACAATCAGGAGAGAGGAGTCAGCAGAGATGCCAGTAAAGGACTAAGCATGGAAAATCTTGGTGTGGTATCTATACACATGTTGATGGAGAAAGCTTGTATAGAGGGATTATTTGTAGTCCATGATGAAAAAATAGGAGTTCATGAAGGAAAGAAGAATATGGCTACTGATGGTCATAGTGAAGGTTCCAAGGGAGATTATGAAAAATCAAGTAAGAATAAAAATTGATAGAGAATTAGATGAGATGAAAGTGCAGCTAGAAGTGTTGAGAGAATTCATACAAGGAAGTATGGAACACCAAAGGTATGATTGTGTTTTGCACAAGAAAAGAGTCAAGTGGAGTCAGTTACATAGAAGGCTGAGATCTGACATAAGAATTCAGCTAGAAGAAGAACTCAGAGGAGCTAAGTTACAACATAGGATGTGTGCTGAGGAAGAGGTTTACTTATGCGAACCTGAGCAAGGGTCTATTATTGGTGATAGTAGTAATAAGGATGAAGGTATGAGACCAGCTGATGGCTTCATGGATCCTTGGAAGGATGGGAACCAGCAGAAAGAGCTCATGTTTGAGAAAACAAGAGAGGTTATGGATCCTTATGGTTTTGAAACAATTGATTATTGTATGTTTGTAGGTGAAATCGGTAAAGAAAGAGAATTTGTTGATGTTGTCTTAAAAGAAGAAAGAGGAGAGAGAAAATATGAATTCTGTGCTGAAGGAAGATGAGACAGCTAGGTCTCATATGAAAGATCATACACAGTTGAGAGAAGGTATTTCTTTTCAGGATGTTGCAAGGGCTGAAAGAAGAGAAATTTTGGTTCATGATGATAGCCAAAAGCAAGGAGAAGTGGAGGAAGATAAAAAACATTCAAATGAAATGCTTGAGGAAGCTGATATGGGATCCATTGAATAATTTATGAGTCACACAGAAGATTCAAAGGAACAAGAGGACTTGATGACTGAAGCATCAAGGGAGACCATCAGGTCTTGTGGTTTTAAAAATGACAATTTATATGTGATTGTAGGTTGTGCAGGAGACATCCAAATTTTTTCTGGAACTGTCTTTAATAAGGCTGAAAGTTGCAAAGTTAAGTATAATGATGAATGGATTTCAAATGAAGACAAGGATGAATTATTGCAGTAGAAGAAGTTTATAGATTCCTTACTTAATGAAGGAAGAACTCAAAATGGAGGATGTGTCCATAGTAAGGATAAGACAATTTTGTCTTATGTTGAGGAACTTACTATTGGTGAGAACAGGGAGAAGTTGGTTTTCATAAATGACCAGAAGGAGACTCTAGGACAGCCACCTAAAGCTGCCATAGAGATCGAAAATCAGAAAAATCGGTCCTAGAACTGAATGAAGTAGAATTGACTACCAAATTTAGTCTATTGAACGCTGTCAAGGAAGAGGAAGAAGGATATGTTGGAATTGATGAAAAACATAGTGAAGTGCTTGAGAGGGATCAATTAGAAAGTGAAATGTTGAAGTGGTTGATGGAAGAATTTGAGTATGAGGAAGGGATTCCAGTCATTGATAGAAGAATGTCTCAAGTTTTGGCTGAGATGAAAGCAGATACTAGTTTCGAAAACTTAATTATGTTAACTAGTATACAGGAAATAGTGAATAAATATATTACTACATTCAAAGAATTAGAAGGAAATTTACCTTTTCACAGTAAATTTGCAAACAAGGAAAGGAAGAGGGATTTTGTAAAGGGAGATATCCTCAGGGATATTCAGGAAGTTGGGTGGAAACAATGTTCAGAGTAATGTGTAGATGAATTATGGGAACTAATGCAACTACCTAAGAGAGTTACATTAAAGTGAAGAAAGCAGTCCATTATGGAACTGTTTGGAAAGGGAAAAACAATGAAGGTAGAAGCAATGCAGCACTACAACACAAGGTATGGAAGCCTAGAAGAATGCAGCTAAAGAATGGGGAAGACAATGCAGCTTATGGACAACAGCAAAACAGAGTTTGGGATTCTGGAAGATCCAAACATTGAAGATACATGACCAAGAGGTCATGAATTCTTTTACCTCTGGACACTAATGTAGGAGGATTAAGGTATTGTTAGAAATGTGACAAGCTGGTCACATGATGTGGCTTGGGAAGAGCACTAACAGTCCTAATAATTTGAAGACTTTAGTTTTAAAGTATTTAGTTTAAAGTTACTTTGGGCTAACATATCCATTGTAATATATAGGTTAAAAGAATAATTAGTTTAGGATTAGTTAAGCATTTAGTTGAATAAACTTTCCTGAAACTAAATAACAGTTTCTCAACCATATGGGGATTTTGGGAAAGGCATAAAACAAAACCAAATCCACCATTGTGGGGTTCTTCCTTCCATAGAGAAAAAGAGAGAATAAGAGGGAAATAGGTGGGAGAGAGGGTTGAACAGAGAGTAGGAAAAAATGTAAAACCAGCCATCCCAAGGCTTTGTTCTATGTATTTTATTTATAAATAAACTCCAAGTGTTTTGGAGTGTGATCGGGCTCTTTGTTTCAACCTGTGGGTTTTATTTCCCCATCGAATCAAATATTGCATTTATGTGGTATTGTATATGCGTATTGTATTTATATTGATGCCCATACAGGTTGAGTGCGAGGATGTCGTTCCTGTGAACTTCACACAGGCAAAGTTGGGGCCGAGACAAAGGGATGAGAGACGAATAACTCTAATCAATTTGCAGGCGCAGCAAGGCTGAGCGGGAAGATAAAGTTTCCGAGAAATTCTTATAGACAAGTTATGGAGAGACATAATTGAATAAATTTGAACCACCTTAGAAGGATTGTGAAGGAGTAGTGCGGAGTAATCAGAAATGAAGAGTAGTGAGGCCGAAAGAGGAGAAATCGATTGAAGACGAAATTACTTAGAAGAATTCTGAGAGAGGAATTGATGGCGTGGATTGAATCACATATTCAAAAGTTTAAGGATTGACGGCAGAGATTAGAGTGGAAAAAAGAGGTGAAGATGACCAAAGAAAGTTGAATGAACGACTGTGATTAAATTGCAGAATTGAAGTGGACGCGTTTTGGCAGGGCGTGGTTTCACATCCGTGATTGGACTATTTAAGAGTTTAGGAATTCGTAAGTTAATGTTTCTAACTCACAATGCGAAGTGGAATGGAGGGTAAGTTTGTGTGAGCCGTTGGATCATACAATAGATCAACGATGAATGATGGACCATGATCTCACATGTCACAGATTATAGTGGATAACATTAAGTGTTTGCATGAAAAGTTAAATGGGATGTGACACAATGTGGTAAGGCTTGTTACATGCGATGGGATAAATGAAGGCTACGTGTTAGCATGGTGTGAAAGCACATCTCACAAGTTTTGGAGTTAATGTATGGCTAAAGAATTAAGATTACGGGTGCGGGTTGCGATGCACTGTGATTGTTTATCGAGATGTGGGACTAGAGAGCTCTGGTCCCGCATGTATGATTGTATTTTGGGTCATATACGTTATGTTGAAAATAATGTTGTTGATCGTTCCGTGTATGTATGTTAATAACTTCAATATATGTGAATTCTCTTGCGTATAAGAATATTGGGTGGGTCCTAACCCACAGTCCACGATTATATGTTAGTTTGCAGCTCCGGCTGCATCATAAAAAATATTGATATATCATAGTTAGTCATCATCATCATTAATTTCTTTACTCATTTTTCATATTTTTTTTTTTTTTCTTTCGTGTTTTATTTTGGTTAGTTTTTTTATTCTTCCACATAAGTGAGACCCAGTGCTATCCCTAAAGGGATAAAGACAGGGACTTTACCCTATGAACTTTTAAATATAGCTCAGAGGCACTCAACTGCTAGAGCTAATCCAATAAGATAACTTCATCTTTTATATAGAAACTAATATAGATCCATCATAAGCACAAATCTAGAAACTATTGAAAGAGATCAAATCACAAATCTCTTCAAGTCAATTTTTTTTTAGAGTATAAACTTGGAAAAAGGTTTGTACCTCATGGATTTGATCCCTCTATGATCTTGATATATCAATGGTTACACACTTTCATTGTTTAAATGGAATTTTTGTATGCATAAATGGATTAAATGACTTGAAAAACACCTTGGACACGATTATGTAAATTACAACTTAATTTGTAAAGAACCATAATGTAGAATATTAAGACTACTTTAAATGTTTTAATTATAAAATTTATTTTTTTTAGATTGCTTTGTATAATATATACAAATTTTTTTTAACCCTATATAATATACATAGTGTTTTTTTTGTAAGTTTGGTAGTACTTTTCTTTTTTTTTCTCATTTCTTCTCTTTTTTTTCTTCAACAACACGTCTAGATTCATCTTATAAGTGCTATAATAGACCGCCTCATCACTATTTAACCAAGACCCCACAGACATATAATATACATAGTATTGACATTGAAAATTTTTACTTAAAATAAATCACATTATCGAGTTAAAATAATTTTTTTATTAATATATTTTTAAATACTTGTTAAAATTAATTAACTTTACAAGTTAAAATAATATTTTATATAGTTAATTAACTTTACAAGATAAAATATTATTAACTATATAAAATAATATTTTATATAGTTAATAATATTCTATATTTTATAATAAAATAATATTTTTTTATTTTATATAGTTAATAATATTCTATATTTTATAATAAAATAATATTTTTCTCATTAAACATTTAATATATATAGTTAATGGACTTCACGTATTTCTCATAAGTTTGGATTGCACAGAATGTTGTTCGAGTCCTCGTACATGCAGACAATTTGACGTGCGGTAATCAATTTCCCCAACATGTCGTCTCTCAACCGTAGGAGAAAAAGTCTAAACATAGGATAGAGATGGCATTAAGTAGAATCCTTGATTGACGTTCCAAGGAAAAATAGAGTTTCATAACATGAAAGCATCATGGCTCCTGCCCAATAGGTTTTGCCTAATAGTTTTCAAAGCGCAGGAAAATAGATTGTCATATACTGCAAGTCGTTTTTGGAAGGGAAGTTTGCGACGCAACTCATAGTTAGGCTTCCGAATGCACTTAAACCACATAAAGCAGGTGCCCTTCTCAGGTTTTTTGGGATATCCCAACTTTAGAGATTGGTAGCTATATGTTGTGCCAGCTAGTACAATCGTAGCAAAATCAAATTAAAGGTTGCACAAATCATTCAATAATTTTTTTTAATAAAGCAAGTTAAGTTAGTAGATGTGTAAGGTAATTTTTTATTTTTAAATTAAATAAGTTCATGGAAAATTTCATTATAATTTTTTATTTTAATAGTCATAAAAATAAATAAACATTTAAAAAATAATTAATTGAAATAAAATTTATTATACTTGAAAAATATTAAATTTATTTATTAATTAATTTATTCATATTATTATTAAAAACTTCTTATATTAAATATATATAATTATTTATTTTATTTTAATATTTTTAAACACAAATATTATTATCCTTTATGCCTGAGGAGTGAGATAAAACGAAGTTGTACTCCTCGCTTAAATTTCTTTAAATGTCTACCCTTTTAACTCTCTTTAAATGTCTACGGTAGGGTAGGGTATGCATGCTCCAAAATCATGTATATTTTTTACCTATTTTTATATATATTTTTTTATTTTTTATTTTTTTATTTTTTATTTTTAGAAAAATGAGCAAACTTTCTTAAACAAGATATATTTTATTTTATCATTCTTAAGAGCCCACAAGCTTTATTGGTTTTTATTCATTCTTAAAAGCCCACAAGCTCTATTGTTTTTTTTTCAATTCTAATAGGTTGGGGACTAGAGAGGTCCTTGAGATTGTACATCTCTTTAGTCTTCTCTCCGTTGATATATTTGGAGTCATCAATTTTTAATCTCCCATTATTTTCTCCTTCACATTATCCACTTACTCTCCTAAAATATTTATCACTTGTTTTTTTGTTAAATGTGTGGACATTATATTCAACAATATTTTTTTTTGTTTTGTTTCCCTATTATTTGTCAGCTTAGTAATCACTTAGAACCTCACTACCTTGGCCATCTTCATCATATGTTTTCAGTCTTTTTTTTTTCTAAATATATAGTAATCTTACTTTCAATGAAGATGTCTTAACAAGGAATAAGACAACACAACAGTTGCAACCAATAAACAAGGTCTAGCCATGAACTCTAGTGCAAGTCAATGTAGAAAGAAACCAATAAACAAGGTCTAGCCATGAACTCTAGTGCAAGTCAATGTAGAAAGTTTAGCTAATGCATGTTGGCCAAACACACCTCCAATTATAAGAAGTGAGATTGATGTAGAAAATGTGAAGCAAGACACAAGAGGAGATTCTCACAAGATGAAGATAACATAAAAAACATAAGTCAATGGCTGTCTAAGTTAGGGTCTAAGAATGGAAGCCATGCTAGATACCTGCAAGCTATAGAATTATATTGGAAGATGAAAATAACCAGGGAATAGTTTTAGTAGAAATAAGTGGAAATCAAGAAAAAACATTGTTATGTATAGATACCCTTCATGTAAAAGTGCAAAAATTGGACCACAAAATAACTCAACTTCTTAAGAAGGTGACTAGTCTATAATTCTTCTATACAAAATATGAAAAGGAAAATGGAGAGGTAGCAAATGAGGTTCCCTCACATCAGTAATCATGCTAAGTTTATTCTTTGTTGAATTTTTTTTCTCATCATTAATACTAGTATAGAATTTGGTCTAGTTTTAGAGATAAATAGTAAAAAATCAAAGAAAAATAAATCTTAACCTTCATGTCATATTCGAGACTTTATTTCTTTAGGTAGAGAAATTGTTACTGTGCAACCAATCTAGTTCTCAAATAACAAACCAATAACTAGCTATATTTACTTTTTAATTGTGTTTCAAATTATAAAATATCATAGAAACAATATATATATATATATATATATATATATATATATATATATATAGAATTATTAAATATTGAGATGGATCAAAACATAAAATTTCTATCATCTAATTCCATTTTATATATCAGTTCCTTTATAATAAATGATTAAAAAAATACAACTTAAACTTGACCTCCCTATATATATTACATGGATTTATACCATTATTTATTTAGAAAGTATATTTTTCTAATTATTACAAAACCTATTTGTATTTTATTTAATATTTCAATCTAATGTCACATTATGTAACATGAGAGTATCTCATTCATATTACTATAATCTATTTGTATAGTTTTATGTAATAATAAACTAATTTTTAATTATTTTAAACTTAAATTTATCTAGTAGTGAGAAAAAATTTCTTAATGTGTAAATTTTTAATCATTTAATTTTACAAAGTGTATTAATTATTTCATATTAAAGATAGAATATGTGTGTATAATAGGTGTTTAGGTGAATGGTTATGTATTATGTATGTTTGGGCGATGATGGATGTCTGTGAGGAGGATTTCCTTGGTGCACTAGTGTTGGCCCTTAAGCTTCGGCTTGAGCTTCGATGACAGGAGGTGTGGTGGATAAAGAGAGAGATGGGGAATTTGATATGGTAGTACTGAATCCTATGGGATCCTGGTAGTGAGGAAATGGAGGAGCAATCGGGTGACATAACGGAAATTGAGTTTGGTTTACCAATGAGAAATGCGTTTTCTTGCGTGTGGTTTATGTGGTTCTCCTGGTATGAAGTGGAGATAAGTGTAGCAGAGAGAAAGGAATTGACATATGTGTGGTGTTGGTTCGGGCTTAGAGGCCCTCCTGGTTTTCTAGTGGTTTGGTCTCTTAGTGGGTGGCGGATCCTCCGCCAATGAGCGCATCGTGGAATCCACCAGCAGATTGACGGTAGTCTCTTATGTTGCTTTGGGAGTGGGTGACTGGATGGGCAGTGGTAGATTTTGGGACTGCAGTGCTGGTCCACGGGATACTCGCCACGCCGATAGTTGGAGTTTTAGCAAGGAGGCAGGCCGAAGCGAGGACGCGAAGCACATGGCCCACAAATGAGGACATGTAGATAGGGGGAGATTGGGATGTGGGATGGAAGAGCACAGGACAATCGGGGACCCGAGCTCGAACTCAGTGTTCACTGAAAGCCAACATTTAGTGGCTGCCATGATGGTTTCTCTAGAACAGTCACCAGGAAAAGTGGATGCTCCGGCCACCCTGGAAGAAATTTGAGCTCAACTTCAACAAATATAGCTCAACCTAGAAAAGATGAGGGAAAAAATGTATGAGGATCGTAATGAGCTCATTGCCTATATCAATTATCTTCAACATCTGTAAAATGAGACTTTAGATGCTTATGAGAGTTCGTTTCATTAGCTGAGGCACTCTCCCGACCACCTTCAAGAAATTGAGATCTAGGTTGAGCACATTGACTACCACATGCATAATCATGTCGGCTTCTTTGCAGGGCCACGAGAAACCCCTCTCAATCCACCTCCATGAAGTTAGGTATCTATTGGTTTCTTGTTAGCTTTGTGCTGATAATAACCAATGGAATTGAATGCCATGGTGCACACCAGAGTCAATTCTGACCTTTTTCGCTTACCAGGTTGCTTGGATGTATCAAAACAATGTTGTCTGTTGATGTAAATTTTGTTATGATAATATAAAATAGACTTTGACCGACAAAAAAATTATTATTTTATATTAAAGGATTACCAAAAATAATACATTAAAAACTTTAATGCCTCTTTATATTTAATAAATTAATAAATTAAGGATGATTTGAATTTGATTTAATATTATTATGAATTTGGCTTTTGTGATCCATAAATTGTGTATAAATTTTTTTGTTAAAAATCACATGTGGTTCATCATCAAAACTAACTATAATATTATTATTAGATAACTATACATACACATATGTATTTTTTTATTTTCCATTTAATTTATTTGAAATATAGTTATTTATTTTCTATTTAATTTTTTTAAATAATAATAAGAATAATTTAGATATGATAACATCTCTTAAATATTAAATTATATAACATTTTTTTTATTTATTATATGTAATTTTTTTTAATTACAATTTTTTTAAGAATATATATATATATATATATATATATATATATATATATATATATATCTGTGAAAATAATAATAATATGTTTTCTTAATATATATTGATAAAAAATATTAATAACATTCAAAAACAAAGTTTTCTACAGATACACAAATTTGTCTGGACAACACTTTTTTGCTGGAATTTTAGTGGAATCATGTAAAAAGAATTCAAAAAATAAGATAGTTGGAGTGTTTGAATCAAATTTTTTTAATGGTGAAAATGGATTCAACACCATCAAAATTTCTGAAGTACCCAAAATCCTGAAGTTTGACAACCGTAACCAGATTTTCAAAAATTTCTCCTAAAATTTTTCATAGTCTTACAAAAACTTCTAAATTATTTTATAATTTGTTTAGAATACACTTAAATATAGCCATAAAAAAATATGAAAATAAAAAATAGATAAAATAAGCATTGAAAATGATTTGGTAAGGTCAAATATCGAATGAAGTCCCAAATTAACCAAAGTTGAAGAAATAAGACAATGACATATTATATTATCTATATATATATATATATATATATATATATATATATATATATATATATATATATATATATAAACTTTATTTGTTCATGTTATAATTAAATAAAATTTGTTTAGGAAAAGTCATATTCTCCGAAATTTTCATCAATAGTTTAAGGGAGAGGTGTTCACTCATAGTTTGATTAGTTGATTAGCGCGAAATTAAAAATGACTTGTATTATTATCTAAACACACCCAGAAATCTCATCAAACTTCCTCTGCCAGCATTGCCGATTAACATCTCGAGTTGGGTGTTTTCCATTTTTGGGTATATATGGTAAGGGAGAGTAAATATAACAAAAATATTGAGCAGAAAATTTTGGTGGTGGCGGAACATTCCCTTTTGTCATTTGGGTATTTTTATTTTGCCGTATATTATTAAACCATTGTAATCTGACTATGAATTATTGGAATTTTAATTGAAATTGTTAACATCCAACAATTTAAATGTTTTAGGGTTTATATTCTAACGTAGACTATGATGTTAGAAATGTAAAATGCAAACTCGTTGTTTGTTTTACATTGAGGACAGAATATTAGCAAAATGTTTTGAAAATAAGTTTATTATTTTGATTAAAATAAATAATGTGTATTTATAGAATTTAAGTTTCTGTGATTTATCATAAAATTATGTGAACTTTTTCGGTAGTAATTACATTTAAATGAATTTTGTCGATGCGTTTCGAACCAACCAGTGTCATTCATCATTGTGATGATGAATCAAAATAGTTGGTTCCAAAATTGTTGACAAGGTTTATCTAAATATGATTACCAGTGTCATTCATCATTGTGATGATGAATCAAAATAGTTGGTTCCAAAATTGTTGACAAGGTTTATCTAAATATGATTATTACCGAAATAATTTTACATATTAAATAATGTATTTAAATATAATATTTTTAAAAATTTATTAAAACTAATAAAAGAGCATTTATACTAATGATTATATCATTTTTCCAAAATAATAAATATTGAAATAAAGTAAAAATACGTAATTACATTCAAAGAATAACCAATAACCATATATTATAGTATTAGTACAATTTTTTGCTTAAATGTTGATAATAAATTTCATCTGATTATATAAAATAAAATAAAAAAACAATGAATTAACCTTATGAAAAAATACCACCTTACACATAATTTTCCATATAATAAATAAACTTAAAATCCTTAAACAATGTCAAATCCCTACAAATACATGGAAAACTTAGGTACAACAATCACCAAATCAAGCAAACCACCAATGAACACTTCCTAGAGGACTTGTAAACTTTATCCATAAGGAATCTCCAAGAATCCTTGGCATATTGATACTCCCAAAATATATGCTTCATCATATCAAATAACTAACAAGAGAGCATCAAAATCATACTCTTGCCTAATGATGCAAATGATACACCCGCTTAAATCACTAGCCATGCTTGTTGATCATTGGGATTGGGAGAATATGAAAAAAAACATTTGAAGGAATAATTTTCTCTTCAATTTTAAGAGGTGGTGCACCATTTTAAGTATAAAAATGAATTTTAAATGAAAATAAAAAAGATTATCGACGTACAAAAAGTTATAAAAAATTTACATAAATATAACACATATGAACATAAAAGCATGAGATAGGATTCAAGAATTTAGAAAATATGATATATATAAATAGAAATATTAAATATACATGTAGATTTCATAGCTTATATGTTTCCACAAATATTCATAACACACATTTTTGAGAAATTCAAAATACATTTTCTTTATAATCATACAAATGAAAATACACACACTTACAATTTTAAACATAAAACTCAAAATTCAAATATCATACTAGCGATAATTTATTAAATTGTTCTCTAAAAAAAACTTTAAAATGTTGAGAATGCAGCAAGATGATGGAGCTTAGTGAAATGAAGTCGCCTTCACTAAGTGGGCCCGCAGGCAAATTCTGGCGCAAAGTCTATTTTTAGACTATGTCTATTTTTAGACATACGGAGCATAATTTGGGAATTCTACTTGGAAATTCTTGGAGTATGCGACATGTCGGTAAAAATAGATGAGACCCTAATTTTTAGGACCCAGGCTATTTTTAGACTGATCTCCTAAAAATATGGAAGTCAAATATTATATACCCTTAATAATATTTTGACTATAAACAGCAGTTTACTCTCTTGGCGCACTTCAGTTTGAGTCATGGAGGTGACTCATGCAACTGACACAAGGAATCACGTGGTTACTAGGGTTTGATGGCATCTTGCATGGTTGGCTTCAGTTAGACTTCAGTGGCAGAAGTTTTGGAGGAGTTAACGGGACAGATAGTGGAGTTGTGTTCTGTTTGTTTTAGTTGAACTAGTTGAGATTAGTTAACTAGCTAATCAACTAGATATGAGTGGAGTGAATTAAATAATATTTAATTCACTAAATATTTACTCATTAGTCAACTCAAGAACACTTCAGTTCACTACAGTGCATGATCAGTTCAGTGAAGACCAGTGGAAGAGGTAGATGAAAGGAGTGAGTTAGCTGTCAGTTAACTATCTTGTTGCTGTTGCAGCATGAAGCAAGTTGAGTGAGCTATGAGTATTGCGAAATCAAAATTTGAGTGTTGGTTTATCTATATAAGGCCATCCCCTCATTAAAATACGCAATAGTGGCTATCAAGTGGCTAAGGATTGGAGCAAGTGATTTGCTAGATCTAGCTTGATAGTGTGTAGCATGGGAGGTAGTGCATGAGAGCTGGCAATGAAGAGTTTTTGTACTATGATTGTTACATGATTTCTCCATTATAATATACACAATAATTTGAGTTTTAGGACTATGGACTTTCTACCACCATGTTGGTCGTCATGGATGCAGTTTGATGTGCTATCGCTTCTATTATTTCCGCATGTGACAATTAATTGTAGAAGAAGGTTATGTGTTATGCATGCAATTCGAAATTGATGTATGATCGGGTTAATCTTCATTGAATAAGTGATTTATTCAGCTAATTTCTACATGGTATCGGAGCGAGATTAATTGTCGAGATCTATTACGGTGATTGCAAACTTATTTCCTCGGACAGAGTCTGCAGAGTCTGCATGCGGGCCAGGTAGCCTCAGGAATATTCATCCTTCTTTGTAAGGTGAAAGATCTGGTGAATGCCCTTGCAGTCAATCTCTGATTTGGAAATAATTTGTTTTCAAGTATAGATCGGAAGCGATAGAGCTTGGAGTTTGGAATTCGAATTTTGCAGAAGGTTGTTTTTCTTGGTGCCGGTGTTGAAAGATGTCTTCTTTCAATGGTTTGCGACTCGAATATGCTCTTGAAGGCAGTTCGAACTATGTTGCATGGAAGGATCGAATGGAAGCCGTGTTAGAAGATAATGGTCTGAAGGAGTTCGTGGATGCGGATGTCCCAAAGCCCACTGATGCAGCTTTGGTCGATGCATGGCAAAAGAAGATCGCGAAATGTCGAAGGATCCTGTTGGAGGGCGTCAAGGATCATATTGTATCCAACCTTCATGGTAAGGCTACTCCATATTTAATGTGGAAAGCTTTGACGGATCTATTCCAGAGTAAGAGTGACCAAAGGAAGCTGGTGCTCAAAGATAAGCTCAGGAACATCAAGATGGAGAAGGGCGGCAGCATCGCCAAATACCTCAGTTCACTCGATGGTGGAGAGTGTGGGAGTGGGCTGCTGGATTTTCCGCTGATTGCATGCTTGGTTTCAAGTATCTTTGGGATGAGTGTGGTTCTTGGACCCGACGGTGCGTCATTTCACTCCTCGACGGAGATCGAGTTGTTCTGCCAGTCTGGAGGACAAGGATTTGGGTATCTGCACATCGAGATGGGCGATGACGGTAAGATCGGAATCTGTGAGTATCGGTAAAATATCCTTTCGAAGAATCCCAGTAAACCCTTTGTCTTAAAGGATGTCATGCATGTACTGGATTGAAGAAGAAAGACACGATTTCGGTAGCGATGTTGGAGGATAGGGTTATGATGTGGTTCTTCGAAGGAAAAGCCTTCCTACTGCGCGAGTAAGACTAACTGGAGAGACCGGAAGATAGGGGTTAATTTCAGGAGACCTTTATCGGTTACGGGTAGATATTTGGCCTTGACTATGGCATGCAAGTGAGTGTGGTGGCCGGGATGATGAGGGCGAACTATGGCAGAGGAGATTGGGCCATCTTCACCATGGAGCTTTGAAGATTCTGCAGCAGATTTCTACTGGACTTCCTAAGGGCACCCTTGCGCAGTCAGATCAGTGCAAGGGGTGTACTTTAGGGAAGTATGTGAAAGCCACCTTTCACGAGAAGGATAGTCGCGCCACGACGATCCTTGAGAGTTCACACAGACGTGTGTGGTCCTTTCTCTGTTGCTTCGACAGCAAAGCACAGGTATTATGTGATCTTTGTTGATGATTTCTCTCGAAAGTGTTGGATCTTCTTCATGTCGAAGAAGAGCGATACATTCGCGAAGTTCTGTGAGTTTAAAGCACTGGTCGAGAAGGAGTCGGGGAAGAAGGTGATTGCTCTAAGGAGTGATAACGGTGGTGAATTCATCTTGGCTGAATTCAAGGAGTTCTGCAGCGCAGAAGGGATTCGGAGAGAGCTCATCGCACCCCATAACCCACTGCAGAACGGGGTGGCTGAGCGGAAGAACAGAACGATCGTGGGTGCTGCACGGGCGATGTTGCATGATCAGGGCCTACCCCTTCACTTGTGGGCTGAGGCATGCAATACAGCAGTGTATGTGCAGAACCGTTGTCCTCACAAGTTTCTTGGCATGAGTACACCAGAGGAGGCTTATTCTGGCAAGAGGCCTGATATTTCCCATTTGCGGATTTTCGGATCTCCTGTCTACATGCATGTGACGAAGGATGCAAGAAGGAAGCTGGATCCAACTGCTGAAGTTGGAATATTTGTGGGGTACACTGATACACCTCACAACTATCGGGTGTATGTGCCGGACAGTCGCAAGACTGTTGTGCGACGGGATATAAAATTCCAGGAGGAGAAAGCCATGCAGTGTTCGCTTGAGAGGGAGCTACACTTGCATGCAGATGAGGAGCTGTTAGTTCCTAAGGAGGAGCTTCCGGATGTGGATCAGCCACAAGAGGAGGTTCGGGAGGTGGAAGAAACCACCCAGGCAGCGCCAACCATCAGAGGGCGCATGCGCACTACAGAAGCTGAGCGACTGGCTCGGGATGCAGAGAAGGTTGTAGGACCACCCACAGCACAGCGCAGACAGAGACAGTCACCGGATCGGTACACTGGATACATGGCTCTTATGAGTCAATGTGTTGTGACAGAGCCATCCTCTTTTGAGGAAGCTGTGGAGGAACCCGCATGGGTTGATGCCATGTTCGAAGAATATGATTCGATCATCAGGAACAGTGCATGGGAGATTGTCCCAAGACCGGTTGGGAAATCAGTTGTAGGTTCGCGATGGATCTACAAGGTGAAGCAGGCGGCTGACGGGAGTGTGGAGAAGTAAAAGGCGAGATTTGTCGCCCGTGGCTTCTCACAGATCGAGGGGATTGACTATGAGGAGACTTTTGCACCTGTCGCAAGGTACTCTTCCATACGGACAATCCTTGCTCTCTCAGCGCAGATGGGGTGGCACATTCATCGGATGGATGTGAAGACTGCGTTCCTCAATGGAGTTATTGAGGAAGAAGTGTACATAGAGCAGCCTGAAGGTTTTGAGATCTTCAGCAGTGAGTCGCATGTGTGCCGACTCAAGAGAGCACTGTATGGGCTGAAGCAAGCACCTCGTGCTTGGTACACTCGGATAGACAGCTACTTCACCGGGCTTGGATTCTCCAAGAGTGAGGCGGATCCAAACATGTACCAGATTGTGGTGGAGGGGAAGCTGTTGATCATCGTACTGTATGTAGATGATCTGATTTTGACTGGCGATGAGCAGTTGATACTTTCATGCAAGGAGGATCTTGCACGAGAGTTTGAGATGAAGGACTGGGGCATCCTTCATTATTTCCTGGGATTGGAGATTTGGCAGCGCAGCGGAGGACTGTTTGTTTCTCAGGGCAAGTATGCCCGGGAGATTCTGGAGAGGTTCAGCATGCAAGGCTGCAAGCCTGTTGACACTCCTCTTCCTGGTGGTTGGAGGAAGGAGGATGCTACTTCAGCGGAGGTAGTGGATGCCACTGTCTATCGACAGTTGGTGGGGTCGCTTATGTATCTGGTCAATACACGACCCGATATATGCTATGCAGTTAACCAGCTTTCGCAAGCTATAGTTAAGCCTACCAAGCTCTTTTGGAAGGCAGGCAAGCATGTATTGCGCTATATCAGAGGCACATCGGGATATGGTCTATGGTACAGACAGGAGGATGGAGCGAAGCTTTCTGGCTTCACTGATGCAGATTGGGCGGGGAGCCCAACGGACCGGAAGAGCACATACATTTGGAGGAGTTTCGAACGGAGCATGTGGCAGTTCTCACACAAATTTGTGGAAAAACGGAATCATTAACACTCGTTAAATGAAGTAAGTACATGTGACAAGCAGGTTTGCATGTGAAATTTATTTGGATGAGGAAGATCCTCGCGGGTTGTTCGGAGTTGCATTTGGAGCCTACGGTGATCACTTGTGATAACCGGAGAGCATACGAGCTCTCGGCTAATCCGGTTTCATGATAGGTCCAAACATATCAACATGGGTACCATCATACTCCCGGAGATTGTGTTCGAGCGGAGGATCATGATGCTTTCATATGTTCCCACGGAGGATCGGGATCTCAGACATCTGTGAGCGCTCCACCGGGGGAACAAGTTGAGATTCCACGGGCGGGATAGGAATTCTGAATCATCCATATCTTGCTGAGAGGGAGTGTTGAGAATGCGGCAACATGATGGAGCTTAGTGAAATGAAGTCGCCTTCACTAAGTGGGCCCGCAGGCAAATTCTGGCGCAAAGTCTATTTTTAGACTATGTCTATTTTTAGACATACGGAGCATAATTTAGGAATTCTACTTGGAGATTCTTGAAGTATGCGACATGTCGGTAAAAATAGATGAGACCCTATTTTTTAGGACCCAGGCTATTTTTAGACTGATCTCCTAAAAATATGGAAGTCAAATATTATTTACCCTTAATAATATTTTGACTATAAACAGCAGTTTACTCTCTTGGCGCACTTCAGTTTGAGTCATGGAGGTGGCTCATGCAAGTGACACAAGGAATCACGTGGTTCCTAGGGTTTGATGGCATCTTGCATGGTTGGCTTCAGTTAGACTTCAGTGGCAGAAGTTTTGGAGGAGTTAACGGGACAGATAGTGGAGTTGTGTTCTGTTTGTTTTAGTTGAACTAGTTGATTAGTTAGTTTAACTAATCTCAACTAGATATGAGTGGAGTAAATTAAATAATATTTAATTTACTAAATATTAACTCATTAGTCAACTCAAGAACACTTCAGTTCACTACAGTGCATGATCAGTTCAGTGAAGACCAGTGAAAGAGATAGATGAAAGGGTAGAGTAAGCTATCAGTTGTGACTATATGGTTGCTATTTGCAACACATAGATAGGTGGAGTGAGCTATGAGTATTGCAAAGTCAAGGCTGGTGGTTTATCTATATAAGGAGGCCATCACCTAGCATTAAAATATGCAATCAAGGTTGGCTATCAAGTGGCTAAGGATTGGAGCAAGTGATTTGCTAGATCTAAACAGTAAATGGGTACTTATAGGAGAGTAGTGATGAGGCTTGAGATTTTTGTACTATGATTGTTACATGATTTCTCCATTTATGAAAATATACACAATAGGCGGGGTTTTTATTTATAGGCTTCCCCATACATGCGAGTGTAGTGATTGATTTGATGTGCGATTGCTTCTATATTATTTCCGCATGTGACAATTAATTGTAGAAGAGGGTTATGTGTTATGCATGCAATTCGAAATTGATGTATGATCGGGTTAATCTTCATTGAATAAGTGATTTATTCAGCTAATTTCTACATAAAAAATACATAAATATTTTTGTAAAGTTTGTGTTATTTTGAAATAGCAAAAGAATTCATCCATTTAAATACATGGATTGGAATTATGTTAAAAATTTAACAAAATTTAATACTTATAGGTGAAAAAAAAAATTAGAAATCATCCCTAATACATGGAAATCTCCACGCTAAAAAGGTGGGATGAGTTTTATCCGAGAAAAGAGATATGAAGAGGAAATATTGGTCAACCTACTTATACTTATTGTACTGGAAGAAGTTCCTTGTCTTGTTTTAAATATTCTCTTTTAAAACATAAGGTGTATGCAAGAAGTTATACTATAGATATTGTCAAGTATTTAATTTTGACGTAGTTTCCTTATCTAATCTTTCTTTGATACATTATCAACAAAGTCTTATAATGATGCCAGAGTTACTTCTTGATTTATGCATATCTCAGATAACTTGTCTCCAATGTCCTTCAAATCATACCCATGTTAATGCACTACATCTAATTGGTCTTCATTCATAGAGATGAAATTAATTAGCCATTTATCAACTTAATCCTGAGTGAAATTAAGAAATTGATTAAATTCATTTCCACACATGGCTTAGACTGTGTTGGCACATTCCTGCATTTATTCCGTATTAGTAACATTGTTTCCATGATGATATTGTCTCCTTCTCATTCATTTTCCACCTCAACTAATTTAAGGAATTATTAAGGAATTAGTATGCATGTATTATCTTTAAGCTTTGATAGTTAATAACTAATTCATGAAGTGTCTTTATAATTACCTTCCAACAAGCCTTTAATTACTTGATGTTATTTTGTGTTGGAATATATTGTTCTTTTCTTTGAGCTTCATTAGTATATGATATATTCATGATGAATGTAGTTAATATTTATTTATAAAGACTCTCACAAATTTCTAGGTTCTTTCTCAAATATTTAATAATTAATTTTCATACCTTTAAAATTACACTAATTCTTTTATTTATACCTTTAGCAACATATGGTTTGATTTTGAAAATAACGTTTGATGTTGTCTTGATTCTGGAACTACTCTTTAATACATCTCGTAACTGTGAATTCGATTTGACTATAGATATGGCTTCATCAAACAATGTTGTGGGAAGTAAAGTCATTTTCAAGTCTTTATCATTTCTTTAAGCACTATATTTTTTTCTTGTTGTAATATTGAATAAGTTGGTGTGTGTCAAGAAACCGAAGGAAATCTATACAATTTGAAGGCTTTATCCCTTTGAAATCAATCTCAAAATTGACTTCTAAAATCATTTCATCACTTTTTCTTATAGCATTTCCTCAATGTATTTAGTCTCCATAACCTGAACATTAGTGCCTTTAAATGTCCAATAATATGATCATTGTTGAGGTTAAAGCTTGATTGGTTTCCATTACCAACCTATCCAATAGTATTTCCTACTTTTCACTTAAGCTCTCTTGCTTGAGGATAGACTTTCATAGTGGAGGTACTCTTTTGTGAACTCTAAGGAGTGGAACCAACACCTGCAACTAAGAGCTCATGCTATTTGTTTGGAAATTTAGTTGGTAGAAGGAACTATAATATTCATGAAATGGTTTTTGGTTTTTGAGTATCAGGCATGAACTCATTATCTTTTGTAACTTCAACATGATTTTCCTAAAAATAGTACTATAGAAAATGGAATTAATAGAAAGACAAAATATAAATTGAGGGTCAAAACCTTTCATTTCTATAATATCATTCAATATGAATACAAAATATGGTCACATACTCATCAACCTCATAAATGTTTTTTAATTTAAGAATTCTCGATGTAATTGGTAGAGGTATGAATTATTTCTTCGTCTTTTCATTAAAAGAGTGAACCCATGACTTATATCATCGGTAAAATTTTGATAAGAGGAAATGGTCACAAAATTATACTAGGAGTATTAATGGCTTTACATTGAATCTAAATAATCTAATATAATAGAATTGTTCTATTTTTCTAGAAAACCCTTTTTATTCCAAGACAACAAGGGCTTCTTGAGATCATATTTGAAGAGGAGGAATGATAAGTAAATTTTTACACTTTTATGGGAATGAATTTGGTAAATAATAAAAAAATGAAATGGATATTTTTGTCTTTAAATATATAGGTATCATAATTGAATAAATTCACTATCAAACTATTGTACCCTTATAATTCCTTTAAATACTTTGTAGTAGACAACTAGGTATCAACTCATAAAAAACCCTTTTGAAAATTTTAAATTTCCTAGTTGATAAGAAATCTCTATAGAAATGGCATGACCCCAATTGAATGTGGATCATTCATTTACAGAACAATGTAAAACACATAACGCATATTTTTGAACATAATCCATTTATTTAAGAAAAATAACCTAGGTGAATAACTACGAGATTTCTTTGTATGAGCTCGAGATTGCATACCTTAATTTTGCTAGTGTTCACCATCTCTCTAGTAGGCTCCTTCGAAAAATTCTCAGAGTTCAATTTTCCCTCCATTGAATTTTTCCAAGAAGTAATCATCTTCGATCAACTTAAAAGTTGGATAGCTTGTGGAAGGCTGATAATTTTCTTAATTACATTATGTGTATGAAGAATATGGGTGATTGAACAATCAATAAGAAATATGTGGTTTTTCATATGGTTGAATCTCTCTGCACACCATAAAATAAATTTTGAAAAACCAAATACCTTGAAATCATACATCTGTCATGCACAATTCTTGATGTGTAGGCCTTATTTTTACTATTCTAGTTTGGAATAAGGATCAGATACCACCTACAAGTTGTCAATAAAGGAAAATACAAGTCCTTTCATCACAGAGTGTTGAGGGTGTCTCCACAAAAATGTTATCTTGTTCTATTTGAAATTCCTAAATTGTACTTATCAATACTTATTGAGTCAATGAATCACAATTGTCTAATTTGTATTTTTTTATGTGTTACATATAAAAATTGTTTTCGTTGAATGAATTTATGTAAAATATATGGCTAATAAATAAAAAATATTATTTTGATTTAGAAATATTGATAACTCTTAAGAAGAAATATGTGATATTAACACTATAAAGGACTAATAATTTGAAGTATGTGTTGAACTTGTAATTAATTCCTCTTGAAAGTAGGAAGAATCAGTGAATATGAATGCATGACATAGGAATAATATTTTATTGATAATTTTCTCATGCATCTACATGAAAACAAAATTCCATATTAAACAACTATGTTTGAGGCCATTATAGCGTAAGTGATGCGGGAATGAGAAGCAGTTATGGAGTGTGTTAAATCCATATACAAAAGAAATGGATAAGTACGAAAACTGTTAAGAGTTCCATGTGGAATCAAGTCATGTGGAATGACTCATGTGGGAATAGATGTAAGGAAAAATCATCCAGGAACCCACGTACAAGAGAAAAATGATTCTATGAAAAATGTGTAATTTGTGTGATGTAAATGTATGGGTGAAAATTACAAACTATAGAATTTTGGAGCGAGATGATTTTCATAAGGAAAGGAGTTATGAACCTATTGGTGTCCAAGTGTCAATGAGTATTCAAACCCTTTTCGCACATTAATTATCAATCCAGGTGTGTTGGTTATTGTAAGGCAACACACAAGGTATATGCAGGAGAAATGACACAATCCAATATTAATCACATATTCAACAATTAAAACAAATAGAACTATTGTAATAGTAATTAAAGATAAATTGCAGAATTATAAAATCATTCACAATAGTTGTAGAACATACCATAACAACAGTTAAAATACTCAAAAAAAATGAGAAAGTAACAAGAGGAAATAATGCAACACCTGATCAGAAGAGTGGGCCCAACTCTCTTACCAGGGCTGTGGTAGACTCACAAATTATAGATAAAACGTCAAAATGTCTTGCATTTAATTAATTAAAAATCCTCTGTTACAAAACTTGATTTCTTTCACACTAACCCTCTATACGTTCTCCCTTCTCTCTTATTTGTGTCCCTTTAAATATACAAACAATAAAGGGAAATAGACTGATTAAAAAATCTCAATAAGAAATATGAGATCTGAAAGATCTTTCCATCATGATTCAGCCGGAACAAGTCAAATCTGGTAAATACAATTGGGGAAATTTTGGAAAACGACCACAACAGAAAATTTGCAAATATGTCCTTCAAAGAACCTTGTGTTTCTCTCAATCAAGACCGAATTTTGGAGAATAAATTTTAGAAAAACTAATGTGGTACGTTCTTCACAAAACCCATGTTTTAGATTTTCTGTATTCTTCTCTGTTTTCCCAAAACGTTCAACACAGAACTGTCTCGTGTTATCCCATCGAATTTCTAAGTTGGAATATTTAATTATCAGCTGAAGATCAAATCTGCAATCTGGAAGAGATCTTGAAGGCTAAAATAGTGAGTGATGTTATAACAAATTCATTGATAAACCACCATTGGTAAAAACATGCATAATAATCATTAATTTATTAAAATAAAGGAGAACAAGTATTACTTATCCAAGAGAGCATAAATAATTATGAAATGGAATTATATAATAAATTATGATAAATAATGTGATAAAATAATATTAGAAATGGATGAAATGGATGTTAAGAAGTGATAATAATAATACAAATTAATGGCCCAACATCTCCAATAACCAAGTTGTAATACAATAATCAAAATGATCACCCGAGCACATGATATTGATGGAAGAGAAGGCTTATTCCTCAAATGATTCCTTAAAATAATTTTCATGTATGGTTTCAATCATATGTATGTGAAGTTGCAACAAAGTATGATACAAGTAAATACAAACTTCATTACAAACCAGATTTTGCTGAAATATTGTAAGCAAATTTATAATATATCAATGCTTCTCTAATCCAAAAATCAAATCAATGCAACGAACAGATTTCAATATATCAGAAAAATGGTTTATAGGTAATAATGCATGAGTTTTTTGGAATTAACAAATTGGTTTATCTTGAAAATTTCTAGGCTTATTGATATATCTTTGTTGTCCAGAAATCACAAGAATCTAGTTGATAGTTTTAAGGATATACACAAATAAATTTTAGGATTGTATACCTTAGAAGAAATGAGAAATCATTCATCATGCAAAGCAACCTTTCCCCCAAACTAGAGAATTAGCATGCCCTCATGCTACACTAGAAAACAAATTGAGGTGGTTTCTACAACCATGGCTGAAATCTTTGTTTGGTGTATAACAACATGGAATAAAGGAGATTTTGAGAATGAATAAGGATATCTATGGATGATAAAGAATATTAGTGGCATGTTCATGATAATGAAAATAATACTCCCCCAAACTGAAATATTTTGTGTTTCTGAAAAATGGGACGTGGTAAAGAAGGGGAAATAATGGTTGAATAACGCTCAATGTTTTTTCATGACATTCTCCTAAAATTTGAATAAATCAAAACCTTATGCTATTTAACTCAATTTTTACCTCCATAAAAAAGTGGAATGGCATGTATTGATTCACATTTTCTTGAAGTTGACGTAGGCTAATCTAATGCTGAAAGTGATGCGGAAGGTGGAAGCCATGCACACTAAAAAAATTAATTAGAAAGTGTAGTGGGGTTTCCTTCTACCAAACTGATTAGTTTCATTGTCATCTATAAAAAATCTCATGAATACCCTTATCAGTAATTCAGCACCTCAATTACCTCATTACAAATAAAAGTGACATAATCATATTGTGAATGGCATGGGATAATAATGGATAAGAAGGGAAAAGATGCTAAACTTTGGTTGTTATGAGCACATAAATTATGAGAATTAGTTATCTTAGTCTTTGCCTCTCCATGTATGTCCAATTACCTGGGATCCAAAATCAAAATTAGGCCTCTTTATTCCACCTCAAAACAGTAGTGGTGTTGTTAAGCTCTGAATAAATGGTGACTGATTGGGCAAAGAAACTATATTTGGTTAAATATATGACACTTGTAGAATAAAAGAATTATGGATTAGAAGATACAAAATGTCAAATATCAAATATCCTAAAAGTTTCGTCTCTGACATGTACAATAAATATTTATAACTAAATAATAGATATAAACCATAACCACCATCATCTAAGAACTGATTAAATATTACCCTATGAACCATGAGTTCTGGAAAACCTTTTATATGAAACAGTCAACTTTATCAGAAATTAGCTTTAAGAAAACAAGGTAACCAAGTAGATTATACTATTAAATTAGCTTCTATACCATAGGCATATCCACTGCTGCCAGCAGGCATCCATGGCCTCGACAAGGATGCCTTTTTAACCGATTGAGATTCCAGTGTCCCATCTATTAGAAATAAGTACATAATTACAAAAAACTTTCAATTTACTTAGATGCCAACTGAAGATCATTGTTCTAGCATGGTAACTAGTTAATAACAATTCCATTCTCAGGAGCTAATAAAAGTGAAAAATTCAGCTCGTGATGAGACCTCTTATCCTTCATTTTTATAACTAAAGGCCATTATCGTGGCTTGGTGACCAACAGTGATAATGTGACTTTATTAGGACATATGATCATGGTAGGTCAACTCGTTATGAGACCTCCTATCCTCTGTTTGACCATTTAGGTTTAATATTTAACTATGGTTATTATTAATCAATAAAGATTACTTAATATATGGGGTGGTAGGTCGGCTCCTTAAGACGTAGGGATAGCGTAAAAAGTTGTGTAGTAACTATTTTCAACTTTGATAGTTTTGCTTCTCAAAAGCTACTAACCTTCAAATGACTGCTGATAAATATATTTTTCATTGCTTAGATTGGAGTTGAGGAATAGTTCATTAGATAATGGCGGAAAGATTTAAATACAACTATGTGGTCATCATCATAAATTTTAGAAGACCAGGGACTTGACCGATTAGGAAAGTTGAAAGCTGGCATGATGAAATCATGTTTGCATAATTATTCCTTAAAAATAAGATTATGTTTATAGATAAACAAAGATAAATTGACTACCCAAGCATTATGTCAAAGAGGGCCTAGAACATTAAAAGTATTTCCCATTCACCAAAGAGAAAAAAAATCAGAAAGACCTACATATGTTGAATTCAACGTGAAAATTGGCCAACAAGAGTAGTTTGACTGAGGTAACAACAACCATGACTTAGGTAATAACAAGGAAAGGGGAAAAATAATGATGTTAGGATGGTGACATGAAGGAGTATTAGTCACTTTACAAAATAATGAGGAATTAAGAGTGAATCATTCCTGACAAGACTTACCATAATAATCATCCTTATTACTAAATATGAGACCTACCCCCAAGTAAAGTATGTTTGTCATCAGTCATAGTTTGGTCATGTAATAATTAAAATATCAAATAAATCCATGGATTTGGTCAATGATGTACCTAACAACTTACCTTAGCTGAGTAACAACATTGGAGGAGTAACAACACCAAGTACTTACAAAAATATCATCAAGGAGTAACATCACTGGAGGAGTAACAACATGAGAGGAGTAACAACACTGGACACTTAGAAAATTTCCTGGAGTAGCAGCATTAGAGGAATAACAACATTGAAGCAGTAACAACATTGGATACTTAAAAAAAAAAATCGGAGTAACAACACCGAAGGAGTAACAACATCCAACACTTAGAAAAATTTTCCGGAGTAACAACAGTGATGGATTCACAGCATCGACGAAGTAACAACACTGACAGATTCATAGCACTGACGAAGTAACAACAAGACGTATTCATAGCGCCGACGGAGTAACAACAATGAAGGATTCACAACACCGATGGAGTAACAACAGTGACAGATTCACAACATTGGTGGAGTAACAACAGTGATGAATTCACAACAACGACACATTAACAACAATGAATGATTCACAACACCGGTGGAGTAACAATAGTGATGGATTCACAACACCGTTAGAGTAACACCAGTGATGGATTCAGAGCACCGATGGAGTAACAGAAGTGATGGATTCACCACCAACGGAGTAACAATAGTAATGGATTCACAGCATTGGTGGAGTAACAACAGTGACAGACTCACATCACCAACGAAGTAACAACAGTGATGGATTCACAGCACCGACAAAGTAATAGTAGTGACAGATTCACAACATTAGCAGAGTAACAACATCAAGGAGTAGCAACATCGTGAAGTATCATCATCGCAGAGTAGCAACATCCAAGGAGTAACAACATCTTGAGTAGCAACATCCGGAGTAACAACATTCGAGGAGTAATAACAACCAAGGAGTAACAACATTACAGAGTAGCAGCATCCAAGGATTAACAACATCAGGAGTAGCAGCATCCAAAGCGACAACATCAAAGAGTAGCAACATCCAAGGAGTAATAACATCAAGGAGTAACAACATCGCAGAGTAGCTGCATCCGAGGAGTAACAACAACCAAGGAGAAACAAAATTATGGAGTGGAAGCATCCAAGGAGTAACAACATCATGAGTAGCAACATCTGGAGTAAAAAAACCACAGAGTAGAAACATCCAAGGAGTAACAGCATCATGAGTAGCAGCATCTGTAGTAACATCATCATGAAACTTAAGAACTCACTCCTTTTATTTTGAGAAAAAAAAAATGTGACTTTGAATTAAACGATACCTAAAGCACAAAAACATAAGAGAAATTAGAAAATAAATGACTCTTTATTGAAAACCAATAAATAAATAACTTAAGTTACAATGGTTATGATTTTTGTTGCAGCAATGTTGTTTGTGAATGGTGAATAAATGGAAAAATGCTTTTTCGTAAATGATTTGGATCTTCAAATAGAAAGCAATTCCCATTTCTCATGTTATAAATCTATTAATTGATTAAATGTATTCATGTTTTTTTCTCTATGCGAGGAAACGTCTTCGATTTTTTTTTTTTTTCATTATCATTGCCTTCAAGAATCACTTGTTCATAAATTGACCTCATTTATTCTCCTGGGACTTGCAAAAAATGAGTGTCTATCTACAATAAAACATGAAATAATAGAAAAAGTGCGGTGATTGGGCTCTCATAATCCATGAAATATGAAAAAATAATAGCTATTTACTCTATAAAATAAATCCATTGGAAAAAAATAACAAAGTAAAATTAATTTATTACCTGCGGGAGAGTGGTCGCCAATGATACTAACCAACAACGTTTCAATGAAAACTTCTTTGTTTTTCATTCAATTTAAGTGATTCCAAATCCAAATGAAAGTTAATTGAGAGATATGTCTCTAATAGAAACATTTTTTAAAAATTCCATGTAATGGTATGTTAAAGTTTCCTAGAACAACCTGCATAATGGAGTTATTTTTCATTTTTTTAGCTCACACCAACAGTTGATATTTCAAGCATAACATTTTCATTTTATGATGGATTGAACCAATTAAAATTGGAGTTTAAGGTATATTAATTTATATATCTCCAATAGAAATAGGTTTTGAAGGAAAGAATAATTTGTGGGTCAAGTCTGATAGTGAGCAACCGAGAAAAGAGAGTTTCGAGAGTGTTGATTTATGATAAATAGTTAGTATTTTGGTCATAAATTCCTCATACAATATTCTAATAAAGCGATTCAAATTGTGTTGTAAACTATATTCATAGGGGAATATACCATAGAGACAGGTTTCCAATATATATTCATTTAGGCCTCCAAAAACGGACTGTCCCAACTTTGTTCCTGAGCTACCTACTAGAAATCTTGTCATTGTTTTGGTCATAAGTTTTTCATTTCAAATCCAAATCGAGTGATTCAAATTGGGTTATAGAGTAGAAATAATGGGCTATGAAGGATATAAATAGGTCTTGAAAATATGCCCATTTGGTCCCTCAAAACATGATTGTCCCGACTATTTTTCCAGAATTTTCATCAAGCCCGCAAGCCATAAGATATGATAACCAAAGAATTTTTCCAAGAAGGTGATAAAAATGAATAGGAGTGTTTGTAGAAATTTTATTTTCAATTTAATGCATCCACATACATAAATAAATTTGAATATTGAGCACCGATGATAATTTTCACAGTGTGTTGCAACAAAAACAACTATTTTTCCATATAAAGAAATTTATTTATTTATTTCTTTATTCATTCTATATTCTACACTACACTACTATACTTTGAAAAATAAAATATAATTACATATAATAGTACTTCTAGTGAAGCCATTTTCCAAATAATGCCTCAAGTATGCACATACACGTATTTGAAAAATGTGTGTTAATAAATACACGAGTATGAGAGACCAACTTCCCTGTTAAGGATGGTGCCAAGAGTTGTTGAAGTGTAGAGTGATGTTGTGAGCAAACAATAGAGTGAAACCAGTCTTTAATATAGTCTTGATTTCCCATATTTGTCGCATCTTGAAGTTCTGTGACTGAGTTCCAGATTGTGTTGATTATTTCTTCCTTGGCCTCATCCTCTACCTTTTTTTTTAGATCTCTCTTCATAGAACAAGAGGAAGGGAAAAAAATTTCAAAAAATTCTTAAAGATCAGGACCTGGAGTAGGGGGAAACTTCCCTCCCCAAGACGAGAGATTGGGTGTTTAAACACAAAGAAAGAAAGAAAATCAATGAAATATTAAGCTCAGGACCTAGAGTAGGGTAGCATTTCCCTCCACGTGATGAGAGATTGGGCCCTAAGAAATCAACAAAAAGAAAAACAAAGAAAAATAACTAACGCTCAGGACATAGGGAAGGGTAGAGTTTCCCTCCCCAAGACGAGAGATCAATTCCTAAGAAATCAATCAAAAAAGAAGAAAAATAGAACAACTACGCTCAAGACCTAGAGTAAGGTAGCATTTCCCTCCCTACGACGAGAGATTGGTTCCTAATAAATAAATAAAAAAGAAAAATAGAACAACTATGCTTAGGACATAGAGCAGGGTAGTATTTCCCTCCCCAGGATGAGAGATTGATCCTTAGATCAATATGAATCATGTTCTTGCACCTTTATTAGCCTCCCCGGTAACGACGCGAAAATGTTGGTGTGTAATTGTGAATGATTATTAAAATCTTTTTCCCACATTAATTATCAATCTAGGTGCGTTGGGTATTACGAGGCAACGTGCAAGGTATATGCAGGAAAAATGACACAATCCAATATTGATCACAGATTAAATAATTAAAACAACCAGAACTATTGTAATAGTAATTAAAGATAAATTGCAAAATTATAAAAGCATTCACAATAATTAAAGAACATACCATAATAACAGTTAAAATACTCAAACAGAAATTCGAAAGCAACAAAATAAAATAACACAATATCTAATCAGAAGAGTGGGCCCAACTCTCTGACTAGGGCCACGGTAGACTCACAGCTTACAAATAGAATGGCAAAATGTCTTGCATTAAATTAATTAAAAATCTTGTATTACAAAACTTGATCTCTTGCATGATAAGCCTCTATGCGTTCTCCCTTCTCTCTGATTTGTGTCCCTTTAAATATAAAAAGAACAAAGGGAAATAGACTGATTACAAAATATCAATAAGAAGGATGAGATCTGGAAGATCTTTCCATCATGATTCAGCTGGCACAAGTTGAATCTGACAATTACAATTGGGGCAATTTTGTAGAACGGCCACAACAGAAATCTGCAAATTTTTCCTTTGAAGAACCATGTGTTTCTCTCAATCAAGACGAAATTTTGGAAAAATTCATATAGGAAAATGAATTTTTTCTGTTCTTCACAAAACCCATGTTTCAGATTTTTTGGATTATTCTCTATTTTCCCAAAACATTCAACGCAAAACTATATCTTGTTATCCCAACGAATTTTTGAGTTGGAATATTTAATTATCAACTGAAGATCAAATGTGCATTCTGGAAGAGACATTGAAGGCTAATATAGTGAGTGATGTTATAAAAAATTCATTAATAAACCATCATTGGCAAAAACATGCATAATAATCATTAATTTATGAAGATAAAGGAGAACAAGTATTACTTAGCCAAGAAAGCATAAATAGTTATGAAATGGAGTTATATAATAAATTATGATAAATAATGTGATAAAATAATATTAGAAATGGATGAAATGGATGTTAAGAAGTGATAATAATAATAATACAAATTAGTGTCCCAACAGAACACAATACACAGAATCACTAAGAAAGAATGACTATTGTGGGGTAAAGAAAAAAGGAAGATAGATTCTTAATCACCCACATTCAAAAAATATGGTCAAATATGGGAAAACAGGGGATGTTTAAAGTTTAAAAAATTCATGATGGTTAATAAGGTACTATATTAAGAGAATTGATCAACAAGACTCTAAATTTCTATGAAACTCAATTGATTTTACATTATGAAACTAACAAACACAATTACCCTTTCAATCCAGGGATATCTATCTTGTTTTTGATCATAAGTTTTGTTGGAAATATATTCACTACTGAGAGGGGGGGTGAATCAATAGCGATATCCTTTGTACCAAATATAGTTTTTTTCCCAAACTCAATTATCTATGCACATGCACAACATTAGATCATTAAAACATGTAAGTAACAATAAACTGAATTCATAATAACCATAATAAATATAAACAGAAGCATGCACACAAAAGGACAAAACTATTTTCTAGTGGAAACCCTTTTGGCAGAAAGCACCCTGCTTCTCTTGCGCTGCTCAATTATTTTTATTAATCTACTAAGAAAATTGTACATGGATTAGATTACACCCATACGATGGAATACTTGGCTTCCTCTATAGTATGTTGACATCTATCAATTTGGAGCTTTGTTTGTCTCTCAGATCTATGGAATACCGTTCACTGGAATCACCCATGACCAACGATCATCACCCAACTACAATTGGATTGTCCAACTCCTATTGGATGGAGAAAAATCTTCCTACTATTGAATTCACCAAATCATTATCTATACTGAAGCCTCCACAGCTTCACCTCCTCCATACAAACCATGTTTCACAATATTTTATGGGAGGTTATCAATTAGCTCAACATGAGCAACCCAACATCTCTATCATTCTGCACATAAAATACAAAAAAGAACTTTTACCAATGAAGGGATTTATTCACTTCATCTCACCCAAATACACTTATCTCAAACACACTACAAGCTATCAATTCATCTCCACTCCGGAACAAATAGTATCTAAATTTTCCTCACACACACACTCTACAATACAATGTGAGTAGCTTGAACAATATCTACTTGCTCATAATTCCATGAAAATGGCCTACTCGCACACTCCCATAAAATCCAACCAAATATACTCACAACCTTCTTCCTTTTATCATTTTAAGATATGGCTAACTGAGTAAATGCTACAGGTTATGCACCACTCAAAAATCCTTTTCACACACTTCAGATTTGGTTGAGATAGGCTTCTTGGCCAAATAAACCACTAAATCCTCTAATCGTTTGATATATTCAACCTTGATCAGCTTCTAAATGCCCCACAAAATCTTATGACCATATTCCAAAAAAGTTCAACCAAAAACATCTCTAAAACACCAAAACTAGTTGATCGACGCGAGGAATGCAGAGTAAAACTCAGGAAAACACCTGAGTCGCTCCCAAAACATAGGATCCATGTTACTGGAAGGTTATCCGCTCACATAGTCTTGGCGCCATGCGAATAGAGCCCAAAAATTTCTCCCATGGGTTTGGCCTCATGGGACTATGGCTAATGATTGTCAAAACTCAGTCAACTCAGCTCAGAAACTAGTCAAAATTCTTTCAGAGATTCAAAATACTTTGCAGGTACTATGGAATTCTATGAAACCTCTACAAAACTTCACCAAGTCATTGCAATATCACAAACATCATCCCAAGTCAAAATAGGTTGACTAAGATGCCAACGAACAACCATACTAGCACCTAGTTTGTCAAATTCATCCACAAACACTTTTTCATCAATACATAGTCTAGAACTTGTCATACATCCTCCAACACATGTACAATCATCTCAAGCATACAAAAAAACATGTTGATCCTCTCCAATCCCAATGTATAACATGATTAACATGTATAGGCCTTATCCGAGACATGGATACCAATCAACAAGGCTCCTCAACTCTAACTCCTAAAGCAACCACCAAGACCTGTATGCAACAACATGATCAAGAAGATCACCATCATGGGAATGTCTTGAAGCTATTTCAACACACTGTAATCCAACTCATCATCACATATGGCCATCTAAACCTAAACCATACACAAGGCATCTACAACTACACATACACATGAATAACCAACTCACATGCAACCCGAGAAACTAGGTTGCCATCAATGGCAACCAACAAACACATCTGCAATAGTGCAACACACATCAATTCCAGCAAGTGTAATGGATGACTGTGATGATGCACAAAACATAGACAGTTAGAATCATAATAATAAAGTGGTCATCCAAAACACCATTATCAATCTCTCCAAAAATTCCCAAACATTATAATGATTAATTTATACAAATCGACCCCTACAATAAACCCTCATAATTATATATTTTAACATATATTTAAAAAAATATTGTCATATAGACAATTTTTAATATATAAATTTTATTATTTTACGTTTATTATAATTACCCAAATAAATGACACTTTTATCAAATTAACCTTGTGTGTGTGTAGACACAATATTCAATAAATTTTGGTAGTCCAAAGTTTAATATATCATTTCAATTTTATTATATAAATTCCTAAATATAAGAGACAAGTGTATCATTCCTAAATATGAGGAATAAATTTAATCATTAATAAAAAATTATTGAAATTAATAACGTTTGTTTTAACAATATTTCACTTTTTAATATGATAATTAACATGCAAACAAATTAACATTCTGAAACGTACTTTTCCAAATATTTCAATGGACAATATTTTATTGTAAAAAATTGCTCACTTCTAACATTTTTTGAACCATCATTTTCCAAATTGTCTTGTGGGAAATTTTTGTGGATTTTTTTTTTTAAATTTTTTTTTCACATTTCTGAATCCCCTACACTAAATTGGTTTATCGTCACTTTTTTTGAACCCTTGGTATCCAATTTTTATATGGGAAACACGGGTTTTGAAATCTCAGTCTCTATTTTTTTATGGGAAATATTCATGGACTATATTTCATTTTTCATTTTTCATGGATTATAAATTTTTTTCATTTTTCATGTTTATGAATCCCTTGTTTCACATTGTCTATCCAATCAAATCCCTTGTAAGCACCGCAAAAATTTAGCTTAACAATGAAAATGACTCTAAAAACAATCCATATGCATAAGTTAAATATTTACCACCCTTATAATAATAATATAATTAAAATTAAAGAAGGCCTATTCTAAAATAGACAAACATATGAGCGGAATAAACACACACACACACACACAAACACACACATATATATATAATCATAGCCCACGTTGCATTTCTCTTTAGAGAATATTGTATTTAGATTTACACATGGCATATCTATGTTGCGCATGAAACAAATATACATATTTTTGATACAAAGAATGCACATATCAATTCAATTAATTTTTTCAAATACATATCAATTCTAAACTTTTTATTTTGAAATACAATATTATGATATATTTCAATATTTTATTATATATACCCCAGATGCGGGTGTTTATTGAAGATCTAATGGCAGCGATTCAGCGGGTTGGCGTGTGGCATGGCCACATGGCTACCTGTGGATTGCATTTACTCTCCCTTGGGCTAATAAATTCACCAGGCCGTCACCCTGCATGGCATTTATGCCAGTGGGGAGGCCTAGATGACATTCGCTTCAAAATGTATTCACCTGGTTCTTCTTCGCTGCCTTTCGACGTGGTTTCAGGGTTCGTGGTATGGTTTTTCTATGGTTTGTAGGTCTCCATGTCACTGCAACTCCTGCCCGTTGGTTCCAGTTGCTCTCCAGAAGCCGACGTGCCCAGCCTCTGCACTTCTGTTGGCAGGTGTTTCCCTCTGGGTTGTTGTGTTAGCTTCATCCCTGGCTTCCATCACTCGCACAGTCCCTTCTGATCCCTGTGCTTTGCTTCTCCGCTCGGCCTCTTTTCTCCCCTCCCCCCTCTAGTGCCTCCTGTCAATTCCTCTTTCTCTCACCATTTCAGTGCTGCAATGCCGAGACTTAAGCATCGTTTGAGATGTCGTCGGGGCAGCTCCCGACCCAGCACCTCTAGACGTCGTCGCTCCCCCTCCTCTAGCTCTCTGTCGTCTTCCTCTCAGAGCCTTAGTGGAAGCTCTCCCCCTTCCCACAGTCAACATGGTAGAGGTCATGGGTGTCGTCCCCCTCCCTCCCCAAGGCGTGGCACCTCTGGCTCTCGGCCACCTCTTGAACCACGGCCTGCTGTCTCTACCTCTATTCGTAACCCGTCCACTACCATCTTTCATTATCAAAGAAATTCCACTCACCCCTTGGTTATTGCGACGCTCTCGGTCTCATTCAAGGAAATCCCTGAAGATATTCCTGTCCCCCCTCCTTCAGTGCAACCTGCTAATCTGTCGGCCCCTCCCATTGCTCTGCAAGCCTCTCAGCCTGCGGACAAAGGCTCCTCTCGCAAAGCTGCTGACTACAGCTCGAGTATCCTATAGGACCTTGGGGTGCAGGTAGGTGTTCATGAAGCAAGGGTTGCTGCAATTCAAAGTGGCCCGGTCCCTGACGACGAGGATGGTTGCTGGTGCAGAATTGAAGAGGAATCACCCCCGGGTGACTATGGGCTCTAGTGTATCTGTCTTTGCCCAAGTAATTATTTCTAGTCTCTTTGTCATTTTGTTGTTTCTGATTGCAAAAAATTTTGGTATGTCAAAGCTGGTTTCCTCTATCGAGGCAGCTCTAACAAAATGTTCGGGTCGGTTTCCCCTTAAGGGCGGCTCAGTTTTTGGCTCAATTTCGGTATATCAAAGCTGGTTTCCTCTAGTGAGGCAGCTCTCAAACGATTCTCGGGCTAGTTTCCCCTCTAGGGCGGTTCAATTTTTGTTATCTTGCTGACTATATGGCGTCTCTGAAGCCTTGAACTTGCTGTATCATATGTTTCATTAATAGATTTAAACTTACTTAGAAAAAAAATATTTTATTATATATAAATGTGTTTTTTTTTCCATCAATATTTTTTATAAATAAGATTATAACTCCCTCTCCCCACATACATGCACCCTTTTCCATGCCCATTTTAAAAACCCCATTCCATAATTCACTTCCTCTCACCCTAATGACATTTCATATCATAAAATGGGGATCCTCCATCCCCAATATTTATCTCTGACTAGAGGTATCAAATCTCTGGTAGCCTATGGTTTTGATCGTTCTCAAGGTTGTCATGCACTGTTGGTTAAATGGCTTATAATATTACTCATGGTGAATGAAAATTTGTTTCTACTTCCCTCCATGATATCTCCTCGGTTATTTTTGTCTCTCTATGTGGGTATATTTTTGTTTCCTTTTGTACTTGGTGTTTCACTCATGTATTTAATTATACTTCTATAATTTTGTAACATTTATTTTGATAATGTTGAAGGATAATATAGAGAAGTTATGTGAGCAAAAATGCACTCAAGTAGGTTACACATGAATAAAATGAAGAGTTTTTGCACTTACAATCATATCCATATACTCTTTGTCAAAAACACTCTTGAGTAATGAAATCTTTTGTGCTAATTTGCTCAAAAAAAAAAAATGAAATTATCTATCATAACTTAGTTATCTCATTTGAAGCTTGAATTTATTTTTGTTCTTATATTTTAATTAAGATACTAAAAATATAAAATTAATCAAAAATCAATTAATGAGTAATTACGTCGTAATGTGTCACTATTTGAAAACAACTCTCCTATGTGCATTGTGTCCTAATCTAAAACAGTTAGAATATATTTTAGACGATTAAAACATATCCATTCATTAGATAAAAAGAAAAAGGTAGTTGCAAATATTTAGTTTACAATGTAGTTATGATAGCTCAATAGTTACTAGAGGGTTTCTAAGGCTTCTTCTTGTTAATTTAGAGTCACTCGGCCATTCATAATTCCCTACGCTAGGATCCACTTGCAATATGGATCGTAGCAACTGCTTCTGCAGCGGCTCCTGAATGTGGTGTGGTTTCAAAAACATTGGGTGCAGAATATTATGCAAATAAGATTGGGCACTTGGATTCATTGCCACTCTCCCGGAACCTACATATGCATATGAATGATGCTTGAGTTAACCCAATAAATAGAGTTCATAGATACAGAAATAAAATCCAAAACCGAAGCTTGATGGAGATACAAAAGACGACGATGAAGGACTTTCCAAACTTCATCAAAGTATTCACCGACGGCTCCGTCTCGCGTTACAATCGCCCAGTGAATCCGCCGTCGGAAGAAGTGCCATTTCAGGGTTCCACATTGAAAGAACTTGTCATTGATGTTGCCAAGGGAATCTGGGTTCACCTCTTCCCACCGGATTATGTGCCCCATGGCCAGAAACTCCTTCTTCTTTTCTACTTCCACTGGGTGGGTTCTGCTTCAGCTCAACCACCTGGGAAAACTATCACTTATTCATGATAATCCTTGCCAGCAGGGCCTGGGTGTTGTTAATCTCTGTAGAATACCAACTAGCACCTGAGCATTGCCTCCCAATTGCCTACAACGATTACTGCCATGCGGTCGAATGAGTTTCCCTTGGTGGTGGTAAGGTGAGCCCTGGCAAGAAATTTGAGAATTTAGATTCCAATGGGAGAAGATATAGAAAACCACCACTCTATCCATGCTTAGAAGTTCCGAATATTCTCAAGGTACGTTTCAATTGCTATTATATGGATTTTTTTAGGGTTTATTTAGTTTCTTACCGCTATATTTTTTCTTATAAGATTTGTAAATTGATTTTATCTTATGATATAGATTCTAATCTACTATACTTTGCATTTTATTTATGTTTTGGTTTTAATTGTGTATTTAGATGGACCTTGTTAGGTATGGGGGTGACTCTTCTGATAGAACAAAGGATAAAAATGAGGATCAGAAGGTCATGACTTTGCCATCTCATCTATTGTACTTCTTTTATAGGTCTATCATAGAAACTGAGAATTGGAAAATATTTATTTATTTTTATTTTGTTTATTTCTTTTTGGATTCCGACACTTCGAAGTCTTGCTCAAAATTGTGAGGCTGTAAGAAAAATTCGATTGAGAAAAAAGGTGAGTATCTATTGTATTTAATCTTCAAAGTATCTTATTTCAGCATTAAAATGTTTCTTAGGGCACATTTTCAATGTTAACAAACTTGTCGCATATATTAGTATGAATTGGAGCCAATCAAAGTTAAAACAACGCTTGTGCCTTATCTTGTGTCAAAATTATTTTATTGATTAATTATCTCATAAAAACTATAGGTTTTACAGTTGAGCATAAACCCCCTTTTCCTTTTGAAATGTAGGCATGCTGCTAGATATTTGCTGGAAAAGAATAGAGTCCTATCCAACTCTCTACTTTCTTAACAAAATTAGAAATATTTGTTGAATTCTAGAAAAATAATGTTCCTGGGATTATTTCACATGAACAAAATATATGTAATAGCTATATCTACATAATTGTTAAAATATTTGACTAGAATTCTCCCCAAAATTCAGCCAAATATAAAATAGATCATTTTTCAAACTTAAACTACAATATTCATTGCTGGTTTACTATTGGATTTCCAAATATTTTCGAAAAGTAGTGGCACCAAGAGAAGCAAGGTGATTTAACAGCTTGGGTTGAAGAGACATGTCATGTATGTATATGCTAGGTGAAGGAAATGTGTCAGTTATTCATGTCCAGGTGGAAGATATTTTACACCTATATCTATAACATGGGTGAGATGTTTTTACCGTGATTTTTAAATCTCTCTCAGGGTCTAAAAGATCTGGGGTTAAGACAGATTTATGTCACAAGCAGGGTTGATATGGATCTATGTCACAAGCAAGATTTGAACGGGGTGGAAAGGATAACAATTTTTTGTATTAATCACATAGGCTAGACGACAATGGAAAACCATGTCTGCCTTTGTAGCATGCATGTGTTAATTTTTTTTGGGTATATGGAAGTATTAAGTTTGGCACTTTTTGACATAAAAATTGTACTAAAATGTTAAAGTACTTTTCTTATGGTTGCAATTTGATTTTTCCATCCTTAATGAATGTTGTAGTTTTGTGAAAAACACATGTCAGATTTGTCTTTTTCATTATACCATGTCTTCTGATTACATGATAATTGAAAATTTTGTGCAACTAAGTTTATGATTTATTTCAACCTTCTCAGGAGCTCTAGCATTTGATATGGATTATGCTCCTTGGTTGGATGAGCATCATTGATGGATAAATGATTTGAGGTTAGCAGTGAACTCACATGTGGGGGAAAATGAGCTGTGCATGCTGGTTGAAGGTGTCATGGGAAATTATGATGAAAATTTTCATCTGAAGAGTGTGGCTGCAAAAGCTGATGTCTTCCATCTGGTCTTAGGCATGTGGAAGACACCTGCTGAAATACGCTTTATGTGGATGGGATGATTTCTTCCTTCTGAAATTTGGAAGGTATGTTATGAAACTATAAACTAAAGGTAATTTGTTTACAAATAATGGTGATTTTTACATGCATTCCTTGCTTGCATGTGTATACGAGGCATATTTGAAGTTTCAAAATAAGGGATCTTATTAGAGGATATATAAGTTATAACCATTAATATTTCTAAAGGTTATATGAGGGATATTACATTGATCCGATCAAATTTTCATTATGTATATGTAGATGCTTGTCACTCATCTGGAACCATTAACCGAGTACTAGTTTATGGGCATTAACAATTTACAACATTCATCACAACAGGAAGAAGATGCCTTATCACAGGGGATGGATTCCCTACAACAATATCTAGCAGAAACTCTTTCTTCTGTGTCCACTGGGCCAACTGGCACTTTTGGAAATGTAGCGAAATATATCGGAAGAAAGGAAATGGCCATGGGAAAACTAGGTACCCTTGAAGGTTTTGTTCACTAGGTACTTTGGAAAACATCTTCCTTCAGATCTTATAATTTTATATGCGAAGGACTATCTTCCATTCCTTTTTCTTCACTATCACCAGGTTTTGAAATTTTGAGTTTTGCTGTGTAAATTTTTACTTGATATATGTTTTGTAAGATTAAATATATTCTCTTGTATTAACTTATTTTTCATTTAACAAGCTGACAATTTGCGGCAACAGACACTCCAGCAAATGCATAGGATTTTAGCAACTTTCCAAGAAGCGCGTGCGCTTCTTGCTATCGGTGATTACTTTTCTCGTCTGCGTGCCCTTAGCTCTCTATGGCTTGCACACCCCAAAGGTTAAATTGTTAGGAATCACATGCTTTGATCTGTACCATGTTGCAGCCCTAGGCAATGGACATATCCACATCTATGAGCAATCCTAAAAGAGCTTCTCCATATCTGACAGGATGGAGTTGATGAGGGGTTGCGAAGGTGGATGTATTGAAGATGAAATTAGAATAAATGCTTCAAACCATGCGAAGGTTTGTCTTTGCCCCTTAGTATTTTGAAATAGCTCTTGTACAATGATTGAAATGTTGTTAAATCATTGTTGTGGGAGGAAGTCTGGAATCAACCTTTGAGAATCCAGTTGTGTTTTGGATAGTTCTCAACCTTTCATATTGAAGAAATTAAGCTAACTATTCCTTTGACATCCAAGATGGGATTTTCAAAGCTAATTAGGCTTTCTTTCTCTGAATTAGCTAGATAGGAATGTAAATTATTTAGAAGTAACTATCCAGTATAATCACAAAATCTTGAATCTCAGTGAACAAGAAACTTTTTTCTGTGGTTTCAAATGTAACATAGTAGCGAGGTCAACAATTTTCCATCTATTAGCATACATCATTTGTTTAGCTACAGTAGTCAAGTAATATTTCGATCTCTTATGCGCGGAAGAAATACTTCCCTTGTTTGTCAGATATGAGAAAAATCTCGATTCCGCCTTGTTCAATGATGAATACGACTTGATATTGAGCTACTCTTTGTATTTTTATTCATTGAATCTCACGCTCTTGGGACATTAGTATGACATTAATTGGAAATGGTTTGGGAGAATTTGTTTTATTGAGTAAACATGGATATCGGGTTTACAATTTGAAGTTTTACTCTGCTCCTTAAGAAAAATTCATTTGATGGCTAAAAACGTAAAATTAATTTATTTTACAGTTATAAGAATGCCATGAATTTTCCTTTTATTACTTAAGATCAGGACCTTACCTGCATTCAGGTAAGGTCACGATCATACTTTTTCTATGCATAAAAAATTAAGTGAAATCTCATGTTGTTATATGTGTATATTTGAGGGATAACCTTTTGAACTACTTGTTAATAAAAGCTTTTATCAACAAACTTAACCTACCTTTGATGGAAAAACTATTGTGAATTTTTAAGGCAGTTGTATACTGTAGTTCATGTCCAAAAGAGACTTTGTGATCAAGTTTCCAAGAAATTAAAAACCTTGTATCTTTGAGGGAATGTGGATGTTGTATTTAACCTTTCAGTCTGATATAAAATTCTAGCTTGATGGAAATATAGAGAAGAAAATGGCATTTGTGAGAAAAAGTTTCGTATTCTAGAGAACTTTCTGCTATCTTGGGTGTAAGAAAACCTAAGTGCACATTTATAATAATATCTGACCATGGAGAAATATGATACTACCACAAATTACCTCCATAGAATCATACATTTTGAGCGACACGGTTTTTATATATTTTTATCTGCTTGATTTAAGCAGTGGATTTACTCCAAGCATAAATTGTTTCGCGGAAAAAAACTTTCTTGGAAATGGAAGTGCACAGCACTGTGATGTGGTGAATTACCCTACAATTAAAGGTAGTAGTTAATAATTGGTGGATTGATTCCATGTCAGTTTCCAAGTACACACACACACCTGAGGTTGCGAATATTATTTGGGATCGTATATGAGGTTGGAAATATTAAATGGGACTGGTGGATTTAAATGTAAAGGGAGTTCTATCCTTTCACCAAGAGTGTGCTATCATGCGGGCCATGCCATATTGCATAGTAATCACTTCTTTGAACCTTTTAGATGATTGAATTTCTATGAAATATTAACTATTATTTTCAATTTTATTATTGCACACAGGGACATCATTATGTAAACTCCTTTTATTCACAATGTTTTTTTTTTTTTTTTTTGAGAAAAAAGTTGGGGAAATAATTGGAGCACTTTCTTAATATTCCATTATAAACAATATAAACATATAATCTATGTACATTCACAGAAATGCGTCAGGGTTTATAACCCATAAACATACACATGCTATTGTTTTTTAATCCAATCTAGATTGGAAAGACATATAATGATAGTTATAGTAGTTAGATATCCTTTAGTATTTTCAATACATACTATATTTGTGAATTGGGACCAGAGAAACCTTTGGTTTTGAACTTTCTTGGCTAGACAGAAACACAAATTATAGATTTAATTACAGGTAAATTTATAAATGGTGAATGGTCTTCTTTAAATGAATGAACAACCACCAACAAAAGTACGTGGAATTATAGTGTTTTCGAATTATAGTGGTTGTGATTGTGAGCTGTGGAAGAATATTTTTAAAAACTTTTCCTTCCTTTACTAAAATTGACCAAAATCACTACAGATATCTTGCTTAGCAACTATTGGATCTGTTTAAGAATCTTACAGTGTTCCCTTTGCAACAGCTAGTGATGGTGCAATTGTTAGTCTATACAATTTCCAATAATATAAAAGAGATCAAAACCACAAACTAAAAGTCATTAGTGATCTCAAAAAATAATATTATACATACAAAAATAATAAAAACATAAATTGGAGTTTTAAAATTTATTATATAAATACAAAATGTTTTATTATTTTATATTTTATATTTTAAACAATTTTAAAATATATTATTAAATGACTTAAACAATTTCACAATAATTTAAAATAAATAACATAGGTTTAATTATTATTTATATACTCTTGAATATCTATTAAATAGAAATTTTCATATTTATTAAATAGGGAACAAAATTTAAATTCAATTCATACATTTTGAATATTAGAAATTTTCAGTTTACATTAAATAAATATTATCTATGTAACTGATTTTAAATAAATAATTTAATATTTAATAAACATATAACCAAATTAATATTTAATTTTACTCCATACCTTCTCGGTATATGGAATTGGAAATTTACATTAAAATACTTTTTCCTTTATGTCAAGGTTTACCTAATTGTATACGAAAACTAATACAGACAGAGACTCGAGTAAGAGACGTTGGAAGTGGTAAGACGTTGTCATCTCCAGTAAGAGACCACCGAGGACTTTGAAATAAAAGATATATAAAATGTCTTATGTAAAGAGAACAAAACCTAGAAAGCCTTGTGTTCTCACTTGAGATGGAGATAAATATAGTATAATTATGATATTAAACACTTGGAAAAAAAATTGCCCATCCGTTCAACCTCTCTTCTTTGGATTTCATATAAACTTTCAAGTTAAAAGAAAGCGTGTGGATACCTTCAATATTTTTTCCTAGCTATAATATAACTCCCATGTAATAATAATTAAATTGTCAACCAAACGCTACCTCCTGAAAAGAAATGAGAGAAACAAGAGTTCAGAAAGTTAAATAACCATGAAAGCCAATACCATACCTATTGTTCCACCACTAGTTCGTTGGCTTCATGTCTACCTATTGCTCAGCATTGGAGAGTAAAAAAAAATTGATTGGAAAAACAATACATAGCATATTTTTCTCAACAAAAAATGGTTTAAGTTAAAATATCTATCCTAATCTTTGTTCTAAGTCTCTGGTGGGTTTTATCTTACTTTTGAACTTCTACATGTATGTGGGTGTGTGTTATTGTAGGAGGGTCTCTCAAGAAAGCTCTTAACCACACTTATTCTATTGGTACCTATTAATCTCTAACCCCAAAATACATATTCTTCTTCCTTTTATACATATCTCGTATCACATCTACGCATAAATTATATTTGCGTTGAAGAGAGTTTTGTTGATTGATTGTCTAATGAAAATGTGTACCTCCCGAAACAACTCTTCTTATGGGATTTTCTCTAGTGTGTTGGAAACGGGGAATGAAGTGACTAGATTCATGACTATTTTTTCTTTCTTAGATGCTATAGTGGGACTTGCTTCATGCCTTTTGGGCCTCCATCACCTCTATATAGTTTGACTTCTAGTGTTGCATCTTCCATGGGAAATATTCCATTACATGATGATGTTTTCTAAACTTTTGTGTTAATTGGGATTTCTCTAAGCTATTGCAATATTGATTATAAGAGTTTGAAAATATATAAGATATTCAATCAATTTGTTCAAATTAAATGAAAGAAATATTAAAAAAAAAATAATGAATTACAATAAATTCTTAAAACAAAAAGTAAGAACTCATTAAAAAAAAATATCCATACATAGTAAAAAAAAGAAAGAAAAGAAATATATAAATAAGTCTGAATTTCTAAAACATAAAAAAGTATATCAAAATTAAATGTAAAATATTAACAAATGGAAATGGAAGTTTTCTTAATGTGAGAAAAGGTAATATTCAAAAATTAAAATATATTATTAATTTTTGGTATTTTGGTTCTAATTATTTTTTCATAGAAAAATATTTTATTTTTATTTATATTATATGGATTGAAACATTTTATTTTATTTTCTAATTAATACTTAATTCATGATTGACGGTTCATTATAAAAATTATGGATACCTTAATTTATATAGTTTAACAAATTTTTTATTTTTAATATTTGATATAGCTTTAGGTCACTTGGGCATCAATCACGCTTAAGTTAGGTAAACCATATTATTATAAGAATTCACCTATAAACAAATAAAATAATTAAAATTTGTCATGTCATATAAGGTACCTATATATCTTTTAAATCTTAAATGATTTTGATTAACTTACACATTATGACGTAAAAGTCAATGTTAAATTTTAAAATCAGTTTTTCTCTAATAATGACCCACATTCAAAAATTGGTCAAATATGGGAAAATAAAAGAATTTTAAAGTTTAAAATAAACATGATAGTAAATAATGTAATGGATCAAGAAATGTGATCAACAAGACTCTAAATTTAAATGAAATTCAGTTTGATTAAACAAAGCGCAACTGAAAAACATATCTACGCTTTGAATCCATGCATACTTATAAATTTTTTAATCATAGGCGTAATGGCTGAATTTTATGATGTACAAAGAATAGAGAAATAAAATCATATTACTAAAGTGGTCATCGAAAACAACAAAATCCGTCTCTACAAAAACTCCCAAAAATTATAATGTTTAATTCATATAACTTGACCTCTCAAAAATACCTCATAATTATATGTTTGAACAGTACCAAACAATAATAGACCATACTCTTGAGAAAAGAAACACCATTCCCTCTATGAATTACAGATTTAATCTCATAAATCACCTTAAAAAATGATGGTATTCCTATTCAATCGACAAGATGTAAAACAAGTCATCTCCACCACACATGAATATTGAACCCCACAAATGGGATGGAAAGTTGAATCCAAGCTAGCCCCTATTCCCTTCCACTAACAACAACCCAAATGAATATCCACCATCCAAGTAACTCAAATTATTCAAAAGATGAGGATGTAAACTATGTAAAAGACATGAGGATACGAGATGATATTGCATAGTAAAAAATCCCATTTAACTATAGCTAAATGATTGAAATGCATCGAAAGTTGAAATAAGGTATAACAAGGAGTTGATCCTACAACAAATCACACTACACACTTATCTACTATGAAAATCCCTTCATTGGAAACATCAATCAAATAAAGACCCCCTTTATCCTTAGGCATGGTGTAAGAGTTCCGAGTCCCAAAGCGAAACCATAATATTTACCTTCATTAAAACATAAGAAATCTCTCAAAATATAATCACACTACCAACGTTAATCCCGACGAAGAAATAAATAGGACAAAAAATAAACATGAGACACCTAATAAGCACAACCAAAAGCTGTCAACTTTCCTACAAATGGAAGGTTGTCATAATGGAAAGTATTTATCTTGGTTTTAAACATGAAACGTGAAGAATAATATGATGATTCTAATTAGAAACATAGGTTAATTATGACAAATAACCCAAAAAATATAACTTCATATAGATAGATAAGAAATTAAACGACATCCCTTGTGAATAAAATGATACAAATATATAGGAGGAGATAAGAACATATTTAGTAAAAACAAATATTGCATTGATGAAGAGAGTGGTCACTTGAAAAAACACTAGAAATGAAACATAAAATAAATCAACACCTCAAAAATAAAAGTTTGGTCAACTTGATCATATTCTTTTTCAAAATCAATTTTCAAGATCAAATTATATACCCAAGTCTACATTTTCCACTCCGTATACTTCCATGCAGAAATCACAATGTAAAAAATGAATCTCCCTTAAACAAATCTTATATGTTATTGATGAACCACATAAATTTCCTCTCATAAGATTCATAATTCCAAAGCCTTAGATATAATTTTATAAGAAGCTATAAGAAAAACGATAGAATGCCAACCACCAATTGAATTTGTGGGTCGATTATTGGAGATAAACTTGATTAACCCTTGGTTGAGAAATTTAGAAAACTAACTAATACCAGAAATTTCAAGTGCCAATGTATCCCACATTAACATGTATAATTCATAATATATCCTAATCATTCCTACTGATTCACAATTCTACATAAGAGATAGTGTAACAAAAATCTCTTTTTTGGAAAAATATCTATCTATGCTATCCCTATCTCCAAAAGAAACCTTATGGGGGACCACATTGTAACAAGTATCTATAGAAACCATTATTTTATAAATGAAATTATAATGACAAAATATATTCTAAAAATTGATTAGCATAGCTTTGACTTTAGTATAATCCTCAACAATATAGTCATTAACACGATGCAACCCAAGCACACTTTCTTCCATGGCCTTTTTCTTAATAATGTAAAAATAAAATATGGAACCCTCCTCCCATTCCTAAATCTAGTAAATATGGGAGTATACCTAAGGAAAATTGGATAAATATCCCTTAGCCTATTAAATTGGTCTATTTAATTTTATAACTCGCTTCCAAAGAGTCACATTGTGAAGATATTGTTTAGGAAAGTTGTAAACCTTCAAACACAAATGTGCCAACCACAAATCCTTATTATAGTTCCTAGATAGAATCCTACCCAAACCTTTAATTAACTTAATAATATTTCATACTATATCCTCACATGAAATAATCCACTGACTTTCCCAAGTGAAAAAGTTTCATACTCTCTAAAGAAGGGCTTAAAAATACTCTAACGCTAAACATGAGATGTTTGTATTATGTAGTCAATAATGTGGTAATTTAATAGTTTATCCTAAATAAATCATATTCTAAATCAACAAAATATCTAAACCAAATACATCTAAAAAGACATCAACCAAATGGAACCAGCCAAAAAAATCCAAATGTCTCAATGGTTCATTGAACTGATCCAAATTATCCTACACCCTATGATATCCCCTTTAATAGTTATACCTAAATTTATCGACCGCCATATTCTTCCAATTATCATAAAAAATATGAAAAATATATTTGTTATGATTCCAAGTTCACTTCTTTGAAACATTGACCACTAACCCTATGCCCTCATATTATCTCCCCAGCTCTCTCCATTTTTTTGAAATCCCCTCCAATAATATAATGTATAACAGGAAGAGTTGAAGCCATATAAACTGAAATGATACATAACTCAAACTTGTTATTAGGCGCATACACTACACATAAATCAATAACCTTGTCATGAAACATAAGTGCTTCTAATATAAACTAATTACTTAACGTAAAACCATTTATAACTACAAAAATCAGAAACAAAAATATGGATAAATAAGCATACCTTCACTCCCTTGAAAATTATCTGAGATCTACAATTATCCATGGCAACAATAATTCATTCTATTGTGAAGCTCAAAATTAGTGGACTTTAATTCTTGAGGAAATAGAACACCATTCAATCATGCTTCAACACATTACACACAATAATATTGTGAAAAGGAGGCATCATATTATAGACACTCTAATACATTAAGAGATATTCATTCGAGGGAAAATGATATCCTAAAATACAAATATTTTTTTTTATAACAGAAATCCACCCAAATTGTATGAGTGAACCATTTCATCCATATCATACTTTACTCGTAGTTGGGGGATTAAATCCCTAGTAGATTAATCCATCTAAACAAGAGGGTGGACTACCTATTTCTTGTACATTTTAACCACCAAAAATATTCAATATCCATGGAAATTACCTTAGGATAAATAAAACTATCTATCATCACTAACACATTATTTTTACACTCCTTAGGAAACCCACCACTAAGGAATATGTACTATATTAAAGCTAATTATAGGGCCTCCTTCGCAAGGTAAATTTTAAGGATGGAAAATTATCTCAAATTTTAGAAACTAAGGTGAATAGTATTTGTCCCTATTATGAAAATTCTAAAATGTATGGTGATATTTTTGTAAAAATACTCAAATTTTCAATTATTTTATAGATTTTCTATAAATTTTTGGTGAATTTTGAAGTAAAATAATTTTATATTATTAAATTTGGATGAATACCTTTTAAGAAAAATGGAAATTGGTGATTTTTTTTGTTTTTAAACATGGAAAACTATCCCACCTATGAGTCTTAGCCCCTAAATTTTTCCCTTCTCCTTAAATGTGACTAGTGCCATTGCAACTAGCCTATCCTAAGGAAAAACCCTAAAACTATATATTATATAGATAGATACATATGAAATTGAACAATTAATATCTGAGCCAATTGAATCTATACCAACAAAACATAAACCGTTCACTACATTAGCACCAAGACCACCAAGATATGGACCTATTTTCCTCAAAATATAACCATCTACAAGACCCAAATAAACTTTAGCATAGATGCCACCAATCCCAAAATCATTAGATGGGTAAGGTGATAAAAAAATACCCTTTCTTTCCTCGTAACTCGTGGATAAATATTGGAGATAAAAATATCTAATCATGAGACCTAGAACTTGAAATGAAAAACATGAATTTCAAAGATAAAAGTAGAAAACATTATTCTAATGAAAACTATAAATTATACATATAGAGATAAACAAAGGGATATTATACTTGAAATCCAATTTCATACACACCCGAGGATTCCCTTCAGAGAGATTTCTTGGCCATTTGGAATAATAAACTTACCAAATTCATGGGTAACAAGTTCAAGAAACAAACAAAATTTATCCATATGGTAGGAAACTCCAACCAAATAGGCAATGGGCTCGGACATAGTCATTGGTGTTGATGTTGAGTTAGAAAATATTAACATAAGAATTACTACTAGCATTACTCTAAGTATTATCCTATAACACATGGTGAAATGTAGCATTAGAATTAAATGAAAATAAATCTTACTTTAATCCTAACTCCTTGTAGAAATTCAAATAAATCCCATTCTTCTCCCAATTTAGTAAACACTACCAACTGAAAATCACTTCATTAGGCACCAAGTATGAAGAAAAAAAAAAATCACCTGCTCTCTAGATTCATATTACCTTCAAAATATTCTTTTTTATCTATTATGAGGAAAAAAAAAAGTAATTTTAGTTCAACAATGGTTTAAAAATCATATAATTGGAAGAGTAAGGAGGGACCTCAACTCTCTCTTCTCGAAAAAAAACTATAGATTCCTTAGAAATATTATGGGTGGTATAATTAGCTCCCTTTATACCCTAAATTGATGGAATGAGGGAACCATGTGGTGGCACAAACACCACTTTATGGGAGGGATCCACCATCTCAAAAATAATCCATAGAAAATGTAAATTGATTAATACTCACCAACAATTATTTTCTATTTAGTGGATACTTTTCCTTTAAATGGAATTTCAGTCCATTCTTTTGAATCTTTCATAGCACTAAGAGTTAAAATCCAAAATAATTTAACATACAAAGAGAACAACATCATTTCTCCAAAGCATCATAAGGAGAGTTGTTCAAGAGAAAATGTTATAATAAATCACTCTTAGTAGATTTATCTCAATGTTGAAAAACATTATCCCTAGCCCCCTTAAATTATTTACCATGTATTCCAAATATTTACTCACTTCAAAACCCTTTACCCTAGAGTCTTTGGTGAACTAAAAACCCTAACCATGAATTAAGAAAACCACACTACTACAAATTTCTCCAATACAAAACCACAAAATTAGTAGTAATTATAAAATATGATGCACCCCAAACTCTTGATCCTATTCCAATTCCTATAAAAATTAAAAATAAAAGAAAATAAAGCCGTTTTTTCACTAAGAGAAAACCTTGGGGATACAATTTCAAAAATAGATCTAGTGCCTAATCTATATGTACCACTACTAGGAACCAAAATTGTATTTTATATGGTAGCACTACTACTCATATATCTTCACCCCACTCTAGAAATGATTACATGACCATCCAACGAACCATATCCTTCCTCTCCCCATTATGACACTCAAATGTTTTTTGCAACATAAGAAAATTCAAGTCATTTAAAATAGAGTAGGTTTTTTTTCTTAATCTTGTCAATAAAATTTTATATCATTTGTGTTTGTTTGGCAGGGGAGGGAATATAAAGTAAGTGAAAGTAAAAATTTTGGTATTTTTCTAATAAGTGCTTTCTGCAACCCAATACAAGGAAGATAAGCGATTACTTCTATTATTAACATGGAGTTAACATATGAAGTTTAGGAATATATAATGAAAAAAAAAATTAAATGTCCAACATAAATAAAATATGTCAAAATGTTTGTCGGGGTTAGGCTTGGTAGGAGGTATAATGATTGATATCCTCCCCACACAAGATCAATTTCTGCAAGGAACATGTTGAACAATTTATGGGTATAATATTGTAATTGCTGCAAGCCTTGTTGTTTACAAACCTTACTATCATCAAAATGCATCACAAGGGATCAAGTCCCTCGAGGTGAAATTTTTTATTACATAAAGAAATAAATTGAGGGAAGGTTTGCACTTAAATGTATTTGAATATTTTCAACACATGATATATCTAGATTTAAGATGGATGCATGCTAGTTACAATAAATTTTATTTCATATAATTATAATGTTAGGAAGTGAATATCTAAATGAAAACCCTAAGAATTTCAAAGAAAAAATAAATAAAAAACTTAGAACCCCCTTATAATCAAAACATTAGGATCTATATATAGATTGAGGAATTAAAAATATGAGTATAGGTTGCATATATAGGGACTTACTTTCTTTTTGAATTTTGAGCATTGTTTCTTTTGATGCCAATAAAAATATAAATAAGATAATAATGTAGCTTGAGGGAACGTCCATGGGTATAGTACCATGTGCTTTAATTTTCTCTTTTGAGTTAGATAAATCAGAATAAGTTTCTTCTTTTGTTAACATAAAAACCTTGTCATCAAGTTTTTTGTAATTTCGAATGGACTTCATCAATATTAAGGATGATTTCTAGTTAGGTCTCTGACCTCTCCAAGAGTAGCCTTCTATTAATGGGCGTGAGTTTCTAGTAAGGGCCCACAATATGGATATATCTAGTCTATCATGTATGGGAATTTCAAATTTCTATAATACAATTATTTGTTTCTTCCTAAAATTTAGTATAAAAAATTATTACCAACTTTCACCCCTAAACTAGAGGCTTTGAACATTAACAGAAGGAACACTATTTGCCAAATGATGCCTAGATATTTGTAGGAAAGACTAAGCTTATGTTTATATGGTCTGTGTAAAGAAAATATATAGCCAAATATTCAGAAAGAAATTAGGAGAGAAATAAATGGAAATATCAACCTTTTATGGAAGAACCTACATGAAAATACCCAAGTGTTACCTGCTATAAAAGGAAATATCACCAAGGAATTGCAATAGATAATTTCTTACAAGGAACGAGACTAATTATCCTAACTTAAGAATTTCTTCTAAAACTCTGTATCAACCTCATTTTAAAATACCCTATAAACACCACTTCATCTTTTCCCTCAAAAATAAGGGAAATCCCCTAAAACCAAGACAGTCGAATGCAAAAGGACGAATAATCTCAATTATAATAATATTTCCTTTCTGATCCATTCAATGACATGTCATCCACTTGATTGATCCCCACTATATTTTCCCTGAATACTAGGTTTCCATTGATAGTAATAACATGAAGGGTGTTAAGCACCATGGAAGCTATCGAAAAACTAATATCGACACCAACAACCATGAGAACTTTCATAAATTCGCCTACATGAACCATCTTCCTATCAATATTCCAAGTGTATTGCATTGTCTTCCCAACAATTTTCAAAATGTGTGGAATGTTAAGTCCCCAATCAACACTCCCTCAGATGTTATTGAACCGTTATATGACTTAATGTTACCACATTGGGGAAATTTTCTAATGCTTTATAACACTACAAACACATTTAAAATTTATATGTAATGACATTATTAATATTTATCAGTATCTTGTTGTATTCCTTAATTATTTTTACAAGATTTATTCCCTTGATGCTATTCTCATTGCTAATAGTTTTCGTTCAACTTGAAAACACTTTTCATTAATATTGTTTATTTATCTTATTCATATTTTTCTACATTAAAGATGAAACTATGATCGAAATTTAAATAAATTCATTTTCTTAATATAAATAAATTCAATTTTAATTATCACATACAAAACTTTAAGCTTCTTCATAGTATAAATTTGAGGCTTGTGCAATGACTGGAAATGAATGCAAAGACTATCAAATATTCCAAAATGTTTTTTGATATGATTGAAGTTTCAAACCTCCTAGTGAGTTCCATTATGAGGAGCTAGGGGAAGATATGGTGAAGAGAGGGAAGATCGAAAAGAGATAAATAGGGTAAGGGATGGCAGGTGCGAAGTAAAAGGACATGAAGGGAGCCGAAAATAGAAAAAATAAGAAGAAGTGAAAAACAAGAAGAATGAGCAGAGAAAAGGAAGGATTAGAGAGGAGTATATGTGAATTGAATGGAAGGGGGCCAACTTCTACTAATCCTCGAACTTGAGTTTGTTAGGGTTCTTTTCTATTCCAATAGTCTCCCTAATATTTCTTTTAGAATAATTGTTGGTGTAAGCTAATACTCTCGTATTCTCCAAGTAGACTTAGTGTTTGGTATTCTCAACATGATCGACCAAAGTTGAGGAAAACACCCTATTATATTTTAAGTCTAGAATGTGTTCCTTGACCCTTGTATTTGTAGAGAATCTAGTTTCACCAATATAGTTCCTTCTACAGGAGCATGAGACTTTGTAGACAGATTCTTTTTCCTTGGGACTAACATGATGCTTAACAAATTTTAATGAATTCTTGATAGTTGTCAAGGATTTGAAGGAGGTTTTAGTATTTCTCTTCCTAGTCACCATCACAATCTTGTGAGAGGTTCCATGAGCGTATGAAAGGGAATCCTTAGGTAACTATTTAGAATCTTCCTTATTATGATGTTGTTCGGATGCTTTTTTAAATGCCTTAGGAATCCATTTTTCTTTAAAACTATTGTTTTTTAAAATCTCAAGAAGGTGGATTTCTTCCTCCTACAAGTGCTCATCATCATAAATACTAAGGGTCCTCGCAATTAAGACATTCAAAACACCTAGTTTCTGAGTTGAGATATGATGAAAGTTGGCATGCAAATATTGTCCAATGTGAGTTCGTTTCGTGAAAACTTTGTGTCCAGAGGAACCATGAGTCTTCTCTATTGTTAGCATTTGAAGGAAAGGGAGATTGTTATCTTCTTCAATTTCCATGGTAAACGTAAAATGTTCAGATTTATTATTGAGGTGCTCTAAGATTTTTGATAGGTTTTCACGTCCAAAAAGCTAGATGACAAAAGTGTCATCTATAAATCTTACCCAGCATTTAGGTTTAGGAAGAAATGAGCTAACGGATTTATTTTCAAAATGCTCCATGAACAAATTTAGCACTATAGGAGATAAAGGAGAAGCCATGGTCACCCCACATTTATGTAAGATCCTTTTGTATTGATTGTATTTATATTGGTCTTATTCTGTTGATTTAGGAATGTTATGAAAGTGTATCACCTCCTCTCTCCTTTCTATATCTTTAACTATTCGTTTCATAATGGATTTTCAAATTAGAGATGGATTACTTAGTGATTGCTTAATCTTTATTAGATTCTTACATGGCATTCTTTAGCCATGTAAGAATCAATAGGATGATATTAGCTCGAGGTTGCACTCCACCTATCGAGCTTCTTCGTTGTTTTGAAAGATATATCAAGCTTTTAAAAAATAATATTCTATATCACAATGTCTTTCAATCAGATTACGAATTTAAAAAAATTTCTTATATAAATTAAAAAGCATGTCATATAGATAAATTAAAAAGCATGTCATATACCGTGAAGAACGATAAATTCTCTGCGTATATTACAGCACGAATAACATTGTATGCAATCCAATCTGAAACAAAGTCTGTAAAGTGTATTCCGTACATGACAATCCATTTTATTGCTCGCAGAGTGACCAGATTCGCTTGTTGAATTTGAAGTCCACAAATCAGCTTTCACTAAGCCCATATATTTATGTGAAAGGATTTCTGCTGTCAGGTCTTTTCATTGGTCTATCTAATTTTATTGCCTTCAATCTAAAAAGTTAGACAGAAAGTTCATCTAAGATTCCGAAAAGCACTGAACAGAGGAAAGAAGACAGCCACTACCACGAAAAATAGTACAGCGTACTGCGCCGAGCGGAGAGATTAATAGTTACCCAAAATATTGCTTAGTACAGATATACATAAGACCAATATATTGATTTGTACATGCATTGTTAAGATCAAGTCGAGATAATATCATAACATCCAAAACAACCTATCACGTCATATAAAACAATATGGAGTCTAAGATAAATACCTTGAATTATATGGCTCCTACTCATATTAAACACTATGAAAAAGATTGGGATGAATGACACATGATGACAACCATAGACATTTCTTAAAAATTATGAATTATTTTGATTTTTTTAATATTTTTAATAAAATTATGATTTATTTTAATTTATTTTAAATTTTTTTTTAATCATAATTATTATTTTTAATATATATTTTGATATATTGAAATAATAATAAAAACAATATTAATATTTTGTTTTTATAATTATATATATATATATATATATATAAAATAATACCTCGGGTGCGGGTGATAGAATAGATATGAGTGACTATCACATCCCACTCCACCTAGATAACGGAAATCTCCAACGCAGAGCTTCAACTGTTGCGGATCCAAATATTGTTAGCCTCTCGCACGAACCTAGCAGAACAAAAAATGACAACCAGAGGACGGGTACTGTGTCACCATGCCCTGAACCTCACCTCGCATCTATCACAATTAATGTCCATCATGATTAACTAGTATCGCACCAATACCTCCTCCCCTGAGCCTGCTCGCGTCGTCAATGATAGCATGCAGATATGTGTGAAGGCCACTCATCGCCATCCTCACAGATCTCACCCCCGTCCCTTTATAATGCTGAGTTATCTGCCCCTTTGCTCACTCATCCTATTTCCTTTGCCTTTCGCTCCCCTCACTCTGCTTTGGCTTCTCACCGACTTCAAACGGTTGCAAAGCCCCTATCATAGCTTGGAGCTGCGCAGTTTCCTTTGAATTGCCGCTCTCCTTCCTGTGAATTTGACCCCCAGATATTTCTTCCCTTTCAGCCCCAGTGTGATTCTAGTCCCCCTCTCTCACCCCTATGCGGTTCTATTTCTCCCGAACTGCTCAACCCATCCGAGGTACGCAATGGCTCCTAGACTTCACCAGTGCACTATCTGTGGTGGAAAGGGAGGGGTGGTTCTCTCAGGGTGATATCATCGTAGAGAGAATAATCGTCTCGAGTCGATTGATGGCTCCTCTTTCAAAACTTTTGTGAGCCAAAGTCTCGATCTTGAGCAGCACGTAGAATCCTCCGGGCAAGATGTGCAGAGAGGTGGTCGCGATTAGAGGAGGTCCACCTCCTCTCTCTAGTCACACTCTCTGTATCGCAATCATGTTCCTCTTATGGCTTCGAAGAAAGACGATGACGACATGGACATCTAGGTCATGGACTCCGATGGCATCTGTACGCAGGTTCCTGATGGCATAGACCCAAACTCCCCCATCCTCTATGCTCCTATGAGCATTCCCAAGAATATTATGGCTGAAGTGGAAGCATCTTTTGCGCAGGCTCCAGCTTGTCCTATTAAGGATGAGAACCCCAATAGTAATGATGAATATGATGAGTAACGTTTGCGCAACTCCATAGTTTTCCTCTGTTTTTTGTCAAGTTACCCCTCAGGGATTTTCTGCTATCATTTACCTTGTGTTTTTAGATATGTCGGCGCTATTGTGCATAATGTACTGCTCGGTTCTAAGTTTCGTCTGGGTTGGTTTCCTCCCCTGAGGTAGCCCAGAAACAATGTAACAAAGGATGGGATTAGTTAAGAGAAGCTTGCCAACCCAGCCTGTAGCATATGTAACTTTATGTTTTCGAAATTAATAAAATAGCTCAACTTACCAAATAATAATAATAATAATAATAATAATAATAATAAACTCAAAAGTTGCATACTTGGTAATATTATAAATTAATAATTTAAGACAAGTTGTATATTACAATTATGTATTAGAATTGTATTTCAAGAGAATATATTTTATCCATAATACTTTTATTTATAAATTTATTATTATAAAATACTAAAAATTATTTCTATTTTCAAAATATATATATATATTTTAATTTAGTTAAATAAAGTATATTTTTATTTTTTAATTTGAATATATATATATATATATATATATATTCCTTAAAATTTATTTTTAATAGTGTTTTTAAATGTATTATTATTTTTTCTTAGGGGGTGTTGGATAAATGTCTTGTGAGTTGTTAACTATCGATTCAATTCCCCACTTTATTTGGATGTTATTATTGGACATGACTATCATATAACCTCACCAACATCAAATTTTCAAAAATAAAAATAAAAATTGTATCATTAATTTCTAAAGTGATATGCTCTTTCATCATTTGTAATTTAGCCAAGAATCATTATCCATATGCCACCTTCTCTTAAGGCTTATGTAGATATTATTATAGTTAGAAGTGAAACTAGTATGTCTCTTATGTCGAGGTTTTTTATTACACCAAAACCTACATACATCACTGATTCACAAATCTCAAACATTACCTTGGGTAGGAAATTAGTCTCATATTCCCAAGGTGGAAGTTACTCCATGTGATCTACTCATAAAGATGCCCAACACTGGATCTCTAACATAACTTGAAGGAACTGAACCTAAGCCAAGGATTTGATACTATGTTTAAGTTTATTGTTAGACCAAACTCATAAGAATTAGAAAATTTTCTAAATCATAATATTACCTTGAGTGGATAATTAGTCCAATATTCTCAAGATATGCATTTGTCCACATAATTAATTCCTAAAAGTAATATATTATCCGTCATGTTAATTAGCTTATATGTTTATATTAAATATCTAATCATAACATTACTACTCTCGAAAATGGAAGTCAAATATTTACCAAAAAATGGAGGGTTATTTTCAAATTTAATATTATAAATAACAAGTTTTTCATTTTAATCAACATCTTCTCAATTTCTTTTAAAAATGTCATGTCCCTAAATTTAATAGTTAAATAATATAAATGTAATAGTTATAAAATTAAATACTAATATAAATATTTAAATAAGATAAATGTAATAATTAGAAAATTAAATATCAATATAGATTTATTTCAATCATGGATTTAGAAAACGCTGGGAAGGATAAAATGTGGATGTGGGAATTCTTTTTAAAGTGAAAAATCTTCATTAAACAAATTAAAGAAATATATTCATTTTTTCTTTTTTATAATATCTTACATGAAATATTTTATTTATGGTTGAGAGTGAGTGAAATATTTTTACCACTTATCTTTAGTATGGTTTTTCATAATGAGAGTGATATTGTTGGTGTTTTATAATACTTTAATTAAACAAACCAAACATGTATATTCATTTTTTGTTTTTTATTATATCTTGTATTTTTTATTTAAATATTAACTCCAAATTGAACACATTCCTGTCTCTGTCCAGAGCCAGAGAAGTGAGAGTCAAATGCTATCTAACGAGTTGGATTGGCCTGGTTGTCTTTCCTGCTAACATTCTTTCTGAACTCCATCGGTAGTCGCTTTCATTCTTGCCTGGCGGTTCAGGATCCCTTGTTATTAAGCTATTCATTTAATACCCCAGCAGTGAAGGACAAGTATCTCTCATATTAAGTTGTAAAATGAACCTGGTATCTCAATAACTTTCTTATTAAAAAAAATGAACAAAAATATACTTTATATTTAATTTCAATTTCAAGTTCAAAATAAGAATTTCAAGATTTATATATCGTATTCTCAACATTGTTCAAATTGACGTTGTTATGCAGATTAAATAAAAAACATTGATATGAATTAATATTTTCTGAACATGGTTGTTCCACTTGATGTTGTTATTATGAAGATAAATTAAAAAAATATTTATATAATATTTTTTTAATCAAGGATAAGTGATTTTATTAAATTTGATGACCACGAAATTATCATTATAAGAGAATTAATGCATTGGTGATAAAGAAAATTATTTTTAAAATTTTAATATTAGTAATTAAAATAATAATAATTATTATTATATTATTTAAATTTTTTTAAATATATTTTTATATTTGAGAGTGTAAATTTCTATGATCAATATCTATTATTAATATAATTTTTCTAAAAAATTGATTCTTCCAAAATAAATTATATTAATTATATTTTTATATTATTTATATAAATTGTATAAAGAAAAAGAAATCGCAACTTCTTAACCTCAATATTTAAATTAATCTATTTTGACAAATCCTTATGATCCATAAAGTTATTATTATTAATTGGCACAACCACATTAATAAATGTGGCTAATAAGCACCCATACACACCCATACACATATATCAATCACATGCACAATCACATTAGTTAAAGTGGTTAAAATAATAGATAAGCATTCTTAATATTAATATTGATATCATTAAATATATAATAATAATAATAATAATAATATAATTTATTATATGTTAAATACTAATATTAATATTATTGTATTTCAATCATAATTAATAATAATAGTAATAATTAAATAAAATAAATTAATTAATTAATATAGAAATAAATTAATTTTAATAAATAATTAAAATAATTAATAAAATTTATTACTATTATATTTTGTAGAAACATATAAATATTTTTTTTTAATAATTCTTATCATTTACAGTTAATAATAATAACAATAAATTTATTGTTAATTAGCTATTATTAAATTTTTTTATTAAATAGTACTTTACTAAATAATTAAAAATCATAATGTGGGATAGAAAGAAGTTCCTATTTGAAACTTTAGTCAATCCTGCTATCTTATATGGATGTGAGGTTTGGGGTTGCAGCATCTCTAGAGAATCCTAGAGAAAGATTTAGCAAATCTAGAAGTGTTTTATAACGTATAACCTTAAAATTAAAAGAAATACACCTTATCCTATTCTCCTTATAGAAGTGGGTCTTTCCCCTATCGAGAGCCTAGCTGTGACTAGGCTTCTGTTGTACAAGCACAAGCTCAATAGCATAGGAGACCATAGACTTCCTAAGCTAGCTTTAAATTCTAGCTAAAACCACTTAAGGCTTAAACGAGGTTGCTATAGAGACACCAGGGCCTGGTTAAACCATTGGGAGATCAACGAGAATGTTGCATTTCAAAACATCAATAACGTTAAAAAAATTGTTATTTCTAAGTTCAAAGAAAAAATGTGGTGAGAGAAAGATCTAGTAGCTAAGAGAAAATTAAGGTATTATAAGGAGGTCATCAACCCCACCTTAGAAGATCAAAAGTATCTCTATGTTTTAACTTTCTCAAAGAAGAAAATTAATATATCCAAGATTAGAATGAACTCTCATGAGATCCATAGTGAAACAGGTCATTGGACAGTTCCTAAAACACCATGGATGGAAAGGATCTGCCATCTCTATGAGAATATGAACATCGAGGATGAAAATCACTTCCTCTAAGATTGCCCCGTGTACAACCACATTAGAGTTCAATTTCATAATCTTTGTTGCAATACTCACCTTCCTAGCCTTTTAAGATGTCAAAATTATAGTGAGCTCGAGAGACTTCTCTCCAAGCTTTTTGAGCATAAGAATAAAATCTTAAATCAAATTAAATAACTCTTTCTATTAGGTCCAATAGACCAAATATTGGTCTCAGTGGACGTTAGCCATCATCATCATCAATTAATAATGATTTCTTCTAATAATTTATAAATAAAATATATATTTATTATTATTATTATTATTATCTAATTATTTGATAATAAAAAATATTAATTATCAATAATATTTAATTTAATGAATTAATTAATTATTTTAAATTAATTAATGATTATTATGAAATAAATAAATAATTATTATTATTATTTTGAATTAAATAAATTAATAATAATAATAATAATAATTTTAATTATAGTACTTATTTAATTTTAATAATTATTTAATTAAGACAATAAATAATTATAATAATTAATTAACTATAATAAATAATTACATTAACTCATTAATTATAATAATTAATTAAGAATTAAGAATTAATTATTGTTATATTTTATAAAGACATATATATGTTTTTTTTTTAGTTCATGTTTGTTACAGTTAACATTATTAAGAATAAATAGACATCTATCAACCACATTTATTAATAATAATAAATAATAATTGACTATTAATAATTAATATGACCTAACCATTATTAATAATTATAGAATAATTATTAATAAGTATATAACAATTATTACAAATTATTAATAATGGTTAACTATTAATAAATTTTTATAATTAATTATTAATTATTAATATTTATTAATTTATTTATAATTACAATTACAATTACAATTACAATTATAATTATAAGACCAAAGAATTTATATTATAAACCCAATGGATTATAAATCGAAGAGATTTATATTAAACCTTAGCATTGATATTATAAACCCTATAAAAAATATATAACTTATGAATATGAAATCTTAGACTAATAAACCCAAGGGATTGATATTATAAACCCAAGGCACTAATAAACCCAATGGATTAATACTAAAAACCCAAGGGATTGATATTCTATACCCAAGGTACTAATAAGCCCAAGGGAATAATACTAAAAATCCAAGGCATTATAAGCTAAAGGGAATAATATTTAATCCACGGGATTAACATTATAAACCCAAGATATATAAAACCTATGATAAATATTGTAAATCCTAAAATAAGCATGAGTTACCATGCTTGATTTTCATATTGACACAATATTTGTGAGAATGTGACGTTGAACCATGGATGGCCATGATTTACATTCATATATGAAAATATTTGTCACAATGTGACATTCAAGCATGATTGCACATGATTGGTTTTCATATTGAAATAATCTTTGTCAAAATGCACGATTGGAATATGGTTGACAATCGTTGACCGTGGATCAACAAGCTTGTCACAATGTAACGTTGGGCCAAGAGACAATCTTTGTCACAATGTGACCATGATTATTAATCATGGTTGATTTTCATACGAAACCCTAGGATTTATATTATAAACCCTATGAATAATATTATACCCTCGGAATATGAACTCTTAGATTAATAAACTAAAGGGATTGATATTATAAAGACAAGGGAGTGATAAGCATGAGGAATTAGTACTAAAAAACAAAAGGACTATAAACCTCCAAAAGTTATAATATTAACTTGAAGGGTTGAATATTATAAACCCAAAGTATATAAACCCTAAGATAAATACTATACACCCTTAAATAAGCATTGTTGGCCATTCTCGAGCATGGTAAATGATGATTGACCATGGATGGTTTTCATATTGAGAGAATCTTTGTCACAATGTGACGTTGGACCGTGATTTATTTTCATATTGAGACAAGCTTTGTCATAATGTGACGTTAGACCATGGTTGACAATAATTGATCATGGTTGACCATGGTTGATTTTCAAATTAAGACAATCTTTGTCACAATGTGACATTGTATTATGTTAAATGGTTGACCATGATTGACCATGGTTGGCGATGGTTGAACATGGTTTATTTACATATTTAGAGAATATTTGTGACAATGTGATGTTATCCCATGATTGACCATGGTTGACCATGATTATAAACCCAATGAATTTATATATAACCGTAGTATTAATATTATAAAACATATGAATAACATTATACCTCGGAATATGAACCCTTAGATTAATAAACTCAAGGGATTGATATTATAAACCCAAGGTACTAATAAACCCAAGGGATTAATAATAAAAACCAAAGGCATTATAAACCCAAGGGGATAATATTAAACCTAAAGGATTAATATTATAAGCACTAGGTATATAAACCCTAATATAAATATTATAAACCAAAAATAAGCATGGTTGACCATGGTTGACTTTCATATTGACATAATCCTTGTCAGAATGTAACGTTTAACCATATTTGACAAAGATTTACATTCATATCGTGACAATATTGGTCACAATGTACCATTGGAATATGGTCAACTGTGGTTGATCTTGGATGAACATGGTTTTCACAATCTGACCTTTGGGCCAAGATACAATCTCTATCACAACATGACCATGACTATTGACCATGGTTGATTCTCATATTAAACCCTAAGATTTATTTTATAAACCTTATGAATAATATTATACCCTACAAATATGAACCCTTAGATTAATAAACTAAATGGATTGATATTATTAAGGAAATGGATTAATAAACAGAAGGAATTGATACTAAAAACCCAAAAAATTATAAACCCAAGGGAATATTAAATCCAGGGATTGAATATTATAAGCCCAAGGTATATAAACTCTAATATCAATATTATAAACCCTAAAATAAGCATGGTTGACCATGGTAGACGATGGTTGACCATGGATGATTTTCATAATCAGACAATCTTTGTCACAATGTGACGTCGGACAATGGTTGATCATGCTTAACCATCGTTTATTTTCATATTGACCATGATTGATTTTCATATTAAAACATATTAAAACAAGATTTGTAAAATAAGTCATTGGACCATGGTTGACCATGGTTGATTCTGACATTGAGACAATATTTGTCATAATGTGACATTGCACCATGGTTGGCCATGATTGACCATGGTTGATGATGTTTGAAGATGGTTGAAAATGTTTTATTTTCATATTGAGACAATATTTGTCACAATGTGATGTTAGGCCATCATTGACCATGATTATAAACCCATGGGATTTATATATAACCCTAGGATTAATATCATAAACCTTATGAATAACAATATACCCTTTGAATATGAACCCTTAGATTAATAAACCAAAAGGATTGATATTCTAAACCCAAGGGACCAATAAACCCAAGGGATTAATACTAAAACCCCAAGGCATTATTAACCAAAGGGAATAGTATTAAACCCAGGGGATTGATATTATAAACCCAATGTATCTACACTATAAACCCAATGTTTATAACCCCTTCTATAAAAAAAATTAACCTAAATTAATAACACATTCCATGAATAAAAAAATATAAAAACATTGTATTGAAACAATGACCTTAACAAACCACACTCTTGACTATGGGTGCACACACTAAACAACAATTGGAGAACACATCCATATATGGGGTACATTTTAATAACATCAATTCATTGATATCCTAATAGAATTACAACAATCTTTCCTTCAAATGATTCATAGTTAAAATAGTTAAAATTATTCACAGTTAAAAGAGTTAAAATTATTCATAGTTACAAGAGTTAACAAAAGAAAACATTAATTTTTTTTTTTTTTTTTTTTTTTTCAGTTAATTAAAGTATTTATTCAAAATTATTCTATTTATGGATCAATAATATGCCCATATTCGGTTTCCTAAAAAAATGATATACATTTCACACATTTGATCTCTCGAGATATGTAAAAAAAATCTCCTAGCATTTGCTAGCATATGTAACAAAATATCCTTCATTTGCTAAATAATATCGATATTATTAACTTCTTACCAATATTAAATTTCTTATTTAAAAACCTTAATAACATTAAAAAAAAATGAAAACAACAAAATAAATTTTGAATAACATAAAAGAACAATATTTTATTTCAAATTTAAAATGTATTTAAAGAATTACATTTCATCAAAAATATTTACCGTATTAGAAATTTCAATTACAAACTACACATTTGAACATTTGAATTCGAAACATATATATATATATATATATATATATATATATATATATATATATATATATATATATATATAAAAAAATCCAACAAATTAATTTTTAATATCAAACATATCCTATTAATGTGCTAGTTTAATTTCAAAGGCCTTGCATTTGTCATATACGTCCTCCTTTTGTCAAATTTCTTTACTTTTTTACCAAGGAAAAAATCGTAATTTCCATCAATAAAAAAATGAAAATTACATGTTGTATCAGCTGCATAATGTATATGCTTTATGTTTTGATATATCAAATCAATTTTCCATTGTGTACAAAGAAAAAATTAGATAAGTTAAGTACAATATAAGTAGAAATAGTAACAGGTCTGTAAAAACAAAATATAGAGATGAGATGACATAAACAGATGCAAAAATCATGGAGTTGGATGTGAGTTTGCTTGATGCTATATAAATTTCATATGATAATACTGATAGCTCTCCCTCCTCTGTTGTTCCTAAATCATCCATTGGCTGAGAACTAGCTGCACGACTTCCTTGGAAAGACTTTTAGAAATTTGGTTCCTTTCCCTATAAATATGATTACAAATAATATGATAAAAATGGTGTTTTAGTGTGGAAATTTCCTCCAGAAGTCCTCTAAGTGTGTGCATATGACATTGAGATATAGAATTGAACCAATTTATGAAAATTTTGGAGTCTCCAAAAATCTAGATACGCCTGCAATTCTTTTCATGTGAAAAGGTAAGGAGGAGACTAAGGGAGTTTAGTTCAGCGTAGTTGTTTGTACCCATGCCCAATCCCATTTTAAGTTTTAAGTAATGGTTCTCTGAAAGATAAAGGATGGCGCCTCCACCATACCCAGCTACTTTGGCAGATACATCAAAATAAGCCCAAGGGTAAGCCTTGTCAATAATTTCATGTATAATATTCCTCACACGGTGGGATTGAATTCTTCCAAAATTAAATTATAGAGTCCCTGTATTTGTGAGTAGGTGATATTCCAGTCATTTGTGATGTCTTGAAATATTTGTTTGTTCTGGGAAATCCAAATTCCCCAACAAACCAATAGAGGAAGATTGTGAATATTCTGATCAATTGCATTATGCCACCAATTTTTCCAAGTCGAGTGAAAGTTGTCACCTTGCCACCTTATATTTATATTGAGTAACATATATAATTGATGGCATAAATGTTGTGTTATGGGGAAGAATAAAAAGATGTGGTTGATTTTTTCTGACATGTTCTTACACAAGAAGTACCGTGACAGACCATGAAAGTATTTTCTCATGAGATTGTCTTCAATGGGGACCTTATTCTTAATGAAACACCACATGAACGGTTTGGCTTTAGGGCGAAATTTTAGCTTCTAAAGAGGTCGCAACCAGGAGTATTTTATTGTGGGGATTATATCGCACGTATGAAAATATATTCTTCCTTTAGGCTATGTTGAGGCCTCATAAATCCATGGCAACAACAAAGGGGGATAACCACTTGGTGCGGACCTTAAAGCAACTCCTTTTCCCTTTGGGGTAGTGGTTTTGACTCGGTGTGATGGGACCAGTTTCCCAGTTTTGGTTTTTGGATGATAACTTGTTGGGTTTCTACCAAAACATTTTGGAATGATGAATTACTACAAACTAAGACAAATTTAACTCTAAATGAAAGACTTTGAATTAAATTTAATCTAACCTGGGATATAACATCTAAATGCGATCTAGAAAGATATATATTGAATCTGTCATGAACTCAATTCAGATTTAATAGAATTATTAGCATGTAAGATGATTCTCTCGAAAAATTAATTAATCAAAAGAAAATGAAACATATATCGCATTGTTTGATGACCATATATAAAATAACTAATTTCTGTGTTTATACTATACATTAGTGCAACAGATATTTCAGACATAAATAATTAATTTTATATATGATTCATGAAAGTTATGTTCATCACTAATTTTCAGAAACAGAAATAAAATACATGGTCTTAGTACCAGTTGTGTATTAGTCTGTCTATCAGATTAGTGATAATAGGTCGTATCCAATCCTTCAATCAAAGATTTGTTCAAAAAATACAAAATTGCACCAGGAATTGATCAACAAAATGATGTTTATAACTGAATAAGACCGTGTTCCATTATTTCATCAAGGCATTCACAAACTTACTTACAATTAAGCATTATTTCCAAATGTTTTTAATAAAATTCTGGACCCTTCTCTAAATGCATGATGAGGATTTAAATAATAAAACTAACTACAAACTAAATAAAATATTTTACAAAAATGTAGAGGAGGTTTCAAAAAACCTTCCTCTAACTTGAACAATAATTTAGGAATTAAAAACTGATAATCCAAATTCTAAGGATTTTGCATATTTTGTGAAGTATGATTAAGTAATTTGCAGATATCTAGCATTGTCTTGATCTGATGTGGCTGAGATATTCATGACCGGATTTTATACTTGAAGATGGAATTTGAAATTGTTGACTAAGACTTTTTAGCTGATTATGTGAGAAGTAGAAGAGTCTGTTGTTGATGGGAAGGTTTGATCAGAAAATTCAAAGAATTTTCTTCATCAAACTTATTAACTTTCCTAATTACTTCTTCATGTTGTTCTGCTCTCTATGGCCATTTCAATTCTATTTCTTTTGTTGATGAAAACACATTAGACGTGTTTTATTGAATAAGTCCTCTTTTGAACAATTGGTCACATAAAAGTTGTATGACCTCATTTGATTTCCTGAATGTCTTAATCGCTACTTTTTCTGCTCAGGCAATCTGTGTTTTCCACTCTGTAAATAATAATTCTCCATGCAGCTTATCTATCTGCGGTAGATTAGCTTGGTTTCCCATATCTTAATCTTTCCATTGAATATGTTCTTCAATTTGTTTTTGAAGTTTCTCACATTCAAGTTTTTGAATGGCATTTATCTTCTATGATCTGACCTTTGGAACCGCTTCTGTATTTGATTCAGTGACATTTTTGTTTTTTTTCCTTGCAACTCTATATCTTGAATAATCTGGTCAATTTCCATATTGGTTTTTGTAGATTTAGATTCATCTTCAGATTGATCTGTCTTATCAAATTGTTGTTGAGACTGACCAGATTTGTTTTCAGAATAATCCTTCATTTCTTCATCAAGACTAACACTTGGAGTGTGTTTTTCTTCATCCATAACTAGCAAATTCAAAGGGATATTCTTTAATCCCTTATTTCTGTATTTCTGAAAAGCTTTAGTATCTTCTTGACTTGATTGATTGGAAACCCTTTTAATAACATTTGAAAAATCTTCGACTCCTTGAAAGAAGTCATCAAATTGATATTCTTCTTTTACAAAATGCTTGGTCTTAAGCTTTGCCATGTAATTCTTAATTTCATCATTGGGATCATATAGTCTCCCAGGCATAAATTCTATATTTAACATCTGAATATTAAGAGCCTCTTTGTATGTATGACCAATATTGGCTAAAGCAAAAGTACCACACTGTACAGGGAATGAAGGCCAAATAGCCTTTTTGTCATCCTTTAACTGTTTGGTGACACCATTAATAATTTGATAAGCTATCTCTCTCCCAAAAAATCTATCTGGAACATAATATGGCAAGACATGTGGAAGAGCAGAACTTCCAAATACTAGAACATAAGTAAATTTCTCTTCAGCAAACCATTGGGCTGTAGGAACAATATCTCTACTGACTTCCTTGGAAACCCATGGGATTTTTTTATCGAAAATTATTTGATACATAGGTAGCATAACTCCAGAACAGACATTACAGAAATGAAAGTGGTATTTGGAATCCAAGAGTTCTTCATGGTAAATATGGATTGGTGTAGGCTCTGTAATGGTCCATTTCCAACCCATGATTGGAAATGTAGAAATATAACAGATTGAATCCATAGCATAAGAGGACATGAAAAAGGGTGAGTTTTCTTGAGGTGAAACATTCCTTTTATTCCTATATTCAACAATGTGTTTGTCTAAATAATTATATAGAAGGTCTTCCCAATTCAAAATGGGTGAATTGACGATTGCGTTAATTAAAGGAACCCAGTCTCTAGAGAACCTAGTGCTATTAGGTCTAGAAAAAAACCTACACAACATACCAGCAAAAAAGCAATAGGGATGAGGGATTTGTGCAATGGGGTATATACAATATTTGTCTTTCTTTAGTTTTCCTTCATTGTCCTTCCACTCATGGATGACCTTAATGAGGTCTGGATGTTTAGCTTTTAAAATTTGCACATATCTATTGTCATGCTTTTGTTGTGGATCTGGTAAATGATACATGGCTGCCAAATCTTTAGCTTTAAAAGAACCCATAGTCTCTCCTCTGGAATTCTTAAATACGCTATCTTCAATATTCATATTTTCAACTGCCCACTTGATCATATCTGTGTAATGCATAAGTTCTAGTCTTGCGGATATCTTATGAATAAATGAACATGCAATGTCAAAAAGAGTTGCATCGGAAGTGATATCAGTGCCTATTACAGGTATATTTGCTATCACTTTTGGCCCTTCATCAACAAATAGTTTGTACATAGCTTCCCATGATGAGACACCACAATCCTTGTTACAAACAGTGTTTGAAAATAGCGAAGGCATATCTGTCTCTTCTGAGGACGATGCTTGAGAGATTTCCTTACCTTTCTTATTCATCTCAGACTCTCTCAATTCAATAATTGATTTCCTGATAATGAAATGAAATATATCATATAACCAATACTTACAAAGATGTATCAGGAATTTATTTCAAAATCACACGAAAATCTATCAATCTTATCAATCATCTCCTCATAATTCATTATGATTTCAAAATTTAATGCTTGACCTGGCTTCACATGCAATAGTTATTAATTGTTTAAAGTTGCTAATATCTACAATTCAATCTGATATGACATAAGTTTCTTTTCACACGTTGAGATTATTAAATGCGCAAATCACAACGATTTCTTATAATATTTCGTGATTGTCTCGTAAACATTGCGAAATGCGATCTGCACAAATCGCAGATTGCAAGATTTAAAATATATATTTAAGTCTATATTATAAGTCGTGCGTGATGCGATTTGCGAAAGCGAAAATGGATGCGATGCGAAAAAGATTTATATTTTTGAGTTTATTCGCTTCATCGAGTCCGCGGCCATCGCAAATTTTATCTGTTTGTTCCTTTAAGTCTTAATTAAATCAAGTGCGATGCAAAAAAGGAAAGTAAAGATTTCTAAAGAGCGCATCTCGCTGTCCACAGATTTTATGCTTTAAGATTTTTTTTTTAAAAACTCACATATATGATGAGCGATGCGCTTTTTGGACAGGAATTTTATTTCCTAAGTTTTTTTTGAAGGGATTTTTTTAAAAAGGTTTTTCTTATTTTTTTCTAAACAGTCCCTATTTATAAAAATAAATGGGGGGTTTTTGTATAGTAAAATAATTGGCAATTCACCTGGACGAACCAGATATCTCTGATAATTTTTTTTTGAAAACTCTAAATCCTTCTATATAAAAATAAAATAGTTAAAGAAATGAAATTTCAAATAAATAATATCTTTTTTTCAAATAAGAAAAATTTCATTTATTCACTTATTTTAGGAGAATTTCTCTAAAAATATATAAGTATCAAAATAAATATCAGTCTTTACTTAGTTAAAAATAAGATAGGAAATAATATTTACAGATAAAGCTTTTTATGTTTTTACTCTTTTATCATAGATAGAGCCTTTGTTACAATAGGCGGTTTTAAGCTTTTAGCTGGGTTATCTGTTCCAATGGTCCATTTTTCCATCCAGTATTTCTCATTATTTTCATAAGTAAATTACTTTTTCTTTTTTCCTTTTTATCTTCTGAAAAGCCATTGTCTTGGCTTGGTAACCAAATAGTGACAATTCCATTCACAAATAGTAATTAAACTGATCAAGCTGGCTCGTGATGAGACCCCTTGTCTATATGATATAATCTCAAGTCATTACACTGTTTTGGTAGACAGTATTAGTAATGTCAGTTCAATTAATTTTCCATGAACATGGTAAACAAGCTCGTGATGAGACTTATTATATTTTAAGTTTTCTCCAAACTTTTTCTTTTCTTTTTTTTTCCTTTTTAAATTTCTTTTGAAAATTATAAGATTTACTGGATGGGATGAATCATATTTCTTTCTAAGATGCCAGATGATAATTTCGAGTTGTTAGATTGCTTTTCTGAACAAGATTTTTTGCTAAAATATATTTTTCTTTTCACGACTAACAAAATAATTTCCATAGTAGATAAAAATGAGAGTTTTTCAAACAAAATAAGTGTTTTATTGGAATTCAATTTTTCTATAAAGATAAAATGAATCTGTCTTTTCCTAAATCTTTCAATTTTTCTTTAACAGTTCTATTTTTTAATAAGTGGAAGAAGAAAAAACAAAAATAATTTACCTAAGACTTATTTTGAAAAATCAATTGTCAGTACTAAAAATTTTTATTTCTATATGAAAGAAAAATTTTAATGTACAAAGATAGAAGGATTGCCTCCTATGAAAAATATGTTTTCAAAATTTTCCCATTACCAGGTAAAGAATCTTTTTTACCTCATAAATCCTATAACAGAAATGTTGATGAGCCAATTTTTTCGATTATTTGAAATGGTCCTAGCCAGAGTTTTTGAAAATTTGTGTGTTTACCCTTTTCTTCATGAGCTTTATCCCATTTTAATACCAAATCACCAATTTGAAAATTTTTTGAACTAACATATGTTAAATCAAATGAGGCTTTTATTAGTTGTTGATGATGGATATGAGTTTGCTTAGGGTTTTCTCTTTCTTCTTCTAACTTAAGGATTTGATTTTTTCTAAGTTCTAGAGAATAAGAAGGATTTTCATCAATAAATTGTACTAAAGCAAATGATGGGATTGTTACATTTGAGGGTAGAATTGCTTCTTTTCCATAAACTAACACAAATGGTGAAGTGCCTATTGAAGATTTTTGAGTAATTCTATCTGCCCAGAGAGCAGATAATAATGCTTTATGCCAGTTCTTATGATTTTGCTCCATAGTTCTTTTAATGATTATGATGAGGTTTTTATTCGTAGATTCAACTAATCCATTTCCTTATGGGTAATAATTGGCTGAGTATTATAATTTAAAACCTCTCCTCAAAGAAAATTCTATCATTGCATTTCCAGAAAAGTAAGATGCATTATCAAATATCAATGCTGATGGAAGGCCAAACCTGTTAATTATGAATTGATTAATAAAATCGGCAATATTCTGTGTATTGACCACTTTCAATGGGATAGCTTCTACCCATTTTGTGAAATAATAAATTGTAGTTAGAATATACATGTGTAGTTTTGAAGAGTTTGGAGTTATTTCACCTATAATATCTAACCCACATTGTTCAAATGGTTGTTGAATATTTACTGGTTGTAATGGAAATGCTGGTTTTCTTTCTCTTCCTGTGGTAGTTTGACATGTTTTACATTTTCTTGCATATTCATGCGCATATTTAAACAAAGTTGGCCAATAGTAACCAACATGCAATATTTTATGAGTTGTGGTATTTCCTCCGAAATGACCTCCATCTAGTCCATCATGTAGTTCCTGCAATACCTTTTCAGCTTTAGTTTTCTCTAAGCATCTTAATAATACAGAATCATAATTCCTCCTAAATAAGATATCATTTACGAGTTGATATTTATTTTCTTTAAGTCTCAAAGCACACTTTGATGTATAATTGAGATTTAACGGAGCATATCCATTTTTTAAGAAGAATTTCATATCAGCATATTGTGATTGAGAATCGTTTAGGCTTACCTCAGAAATTTGTATTTCTTCTGATTGATCTTCATCTTTAGGAAAATGAGAAGATCCAGTTAACATTTTGCAAAGACCTGGTCCTTTAACATTTTTAGCTGGGTGTATTTCTACATCATATTCCTGGAGTGCAGTGACCCAATTTACTCTTTTGTCTCCTACTTCTCGTTGTATTAATAATTTCCTTACTGCTGAGTAAGCTACTATTATCTTGGTGTGTGTTTTTAAGAGAAAAGGTCTAAAATGTTTTAAATATTTAACCACAACCTAAGCTTGTTTTTCTACAAATGAATAGTTTAACTCAACACCTCGAAGATTAGAACTAAAAAACGCAATTGGTGCTTCAATGTTTTGATCATTTAACTGTGTTAAAATTGCTGCATATGATGTATCAAAAGAAAATATGTATAACACAAAGGATTTGAGAAAATTAGGAGTTGTTAAAGAGGGAGCTTCAACAATAGATTTTTAATTAACTTAAAGGAATTTCTTTCTTCTTTTCCCCATTTAAAAATTGAATTTTTCTTGATCATTGATAGTAGGGATAGGACAATTTGGAAGAAATTGGAAACAAATCATTTTACAAAATTAATTTTTCCTAAAAATGATTGCATTGTTTTTTTATTATGTGGCAGAGGAATATTTTCAATTTCTTCGATCCTATCAGGCTCTATATGAATTCCATTTTTAGAAACAATAAATCCTAATAGCTTACCTTCTGATAAAGAAAAATAACATTTTTCAGGATTAAGGGAAATAGCATATTTTCTACATCTCTGGAAAACGTTTTTTAAATGATTAATATGATTGTTTCTATGCTTAGAATAAACAGTAATGTCATCTAAGTATATAAAAACTGAGCTATTGATTATTTATTTGAAAGCTATATCCATAACATGTTGAAATGTAGCTCCAACATTAATCAACCCAAAAGGCATTTTTCTGAATATACGTATGTTCCCCATTTTTTTCTAAATGCTGTTTTTAATATATCATCAAGATGAACCATGATCTGATTATCCCCAAAGGGAAAATTATCTTTCTGACAGGCTTTATTCAAATTCCTAAAATATATGCAAATTCTAATGTCTCCATTTTTTTTCTAACTGGAACCATGTTTGACACCCATTTGGAATGTCTAACAAGAAAAATGATTTTAGCTTTGAGCATTTTATTCAATTCAGATTTAATTTGACTTTCAAAATTTGGATGAATTTTCTTGAGTTTTTGTTGGACAGGTTTATCATCTGATATCATAGGAATGGTATGTTGAATTATGGAAGTATCATATTTTTTAAGCTCTGAATATTCCCATGCAAATATATATTTATATTTCTTAAACAATTCGTTGAATGATATCCTTTCTTCATACCTTAGACCAAGACCTAAGTTGATATTTTGAGGTTTTTCATAAGTACCAAGATTAATCAATTCAAACTTTAAAGTAGAACTTTGAATTTTTGAATTGGTCACTGTTTTAAACCTATCTTTCAAGTCATAAAGGTTTTCCATTTTGACTACAGATTTGGGAATGGAATTATTATTTGTTTTATCTTTAATCTGTAAATCATGTTCATTTTCATCTAAAATTTGACCTTCATAAGCTTTGTCTGATGTAAGAAAGTCTACTATATCTGCATCATCATTAAATACTTTCCAATTTGTTATATTGTCTAGAATGGATGGTCTAAAAAATAATTCAATTGAAAATCTATCTGGGCTAAATTCTTCAGGTGGTATAAGTCTAGATGCTACATTAGCAAGTAAATTAGCATTCACATTTTGTAATCTAGGAATTGTAGAGATATTGAATGCTGTAAAATGAGAAATGAGATTCTGAGCTAGAGTTTTATAATGTCTCAAGTGTCCAAAAATACAATGGATCATGTTCTTGACTTGTTTGACTATTATTTCAGAATCTCCATATACTTGCAAATATTTAACATTCAATCCAATAGCTTTATACATACCTTGTATCAGTGCTTCATATTCAGCAGTATTATTTGTGCATTGAAACTCGAGTCTATAAGCTAGCATCGTTTTCTCTCCTTGAGGATTGATTAAAACACAACCTGCTCCTGCACCATCTTCTGATTTCGAACCATCAAAAAATAGATTCCAAAATAAATATTGTTCTGGAATTTGATTGCTAAAATTAACACATCTAGAAGAGTCTGTTTGAGAAAAATTTTCAATTTCAGAAGTAACAGTATTTGCTGAAAAAGGTGAAACCTGAGCATTAAATGAACCAAGGGATGATTCTGCTGAATAATTCCCTATGATATTATTAGTAAAATCTATAGGTTCATTTGGTTCCTCCAATTCAGTAACTGTGTGTTTCATAAATTTCTCACGTTCAATTTTGATTTTATTTGGTTTGCCATTATATGGTAACCACATATGTGACCAGTCAGTAGCGAAATATCCATGTAATTTCTCAGACGAATCCCTGCTTAAAATAAGGCCATAAAACTCAGGAATGTCTGCGACTAGAATATCAATCACTTGTGATACTTTTGGATTATATGATAATCTAATAGATACTGATAACATTTCTGCAATAACTTCAACTTTCATTCTATCCAATTGAACTATATGTACAAATGTTTTTTGAGGAGTGATATTCAATTTTGTACACACAGTTCTTGGCATAATTTTTGAAGAAGCTCCTAAATCAATAAGACAATTATGAACATTCTTGTTAAAATTTTCATAAGTCAAAAGAAAAGGAGGAGTTTGAGAAATAGATTTATCACCAATTAAAACAAGATCATTGGAACTCACTTTATTGATAGATGATGGAGGTTTTCCCATATCCTTTGAAACTTGTGCTATAATTGGTGGTTGTATCGGTTCTACAGGAATTTCTTTGAGTTCTCTAAGAAAAATCTTTTTTTGTTGTTTGAGTTTGGACATTTCATGTAATGAGGTATTTTCCTTGATCTTTTTCATATCTTCTACAATGTTGTATTCGACTGTATGTGATACAATCAAAGTTTTGGAATTTGTAGAAGGATCTGACAAATTGGATCTGTCTGTACAGTTTTAGATTTTTTGATTTTTGATTTCGTTGCAACAGAATTTTGTTTGGGATTTGACACGATTGGATCTAAAGAAGGTTTACTTCTTTTAAATACATGCATAGCTTCATTTTCTTCCTCTGTTGGAAGAATGAAATCCCATAAACCATTTAATTCAACTTCTTCTTCAGATTCTAAGTCATTTCATAAGGTGAGGGATCTTCAATGTATTGATCAGATTCAGTGTTTGAAATTTAATTTGGAGGTTGAGATGTTGAAGAAGTTTTTTTCTTGAATGGACGAAATGATTTTTTAGCGGCTGAAGTTTCAGCAACTTGTTTCTTTGTATCAATCATATTATTTGACATAGTCTTTAATACTTTTTGAAGACCTTCAAGATCAAATAGATATTTTGAGATTTTCTTTTTGGAATATTTACTGAATGTCACTTTCTTTGTTTTCCTTTCTTATATCTCTGATTGTTTCTCTAATGCTAAAATCCTTTTCCCTACTGCAAGAGCTTCTTTTAAGTTTTCTAAAAGAGTAGCTTTATTAGCTCTATCTACAAAAATAGCTATATTAGAAGGTAAAGAAGAAATATACCATTCTATTTGTACCTCAACAGCATGTTTAGAAGTAGTTGGGATTTTATTTAATATTCTGTTGAATCTAGAGTTGAAATATTTAACCTTTTCACCTAAATTTACTTTGAGATTAGAAAGGTCATTAATTAAATATGAAATAGTTCTATCATCTCCAATTTTTTCAAGAAACCTTGCTCAAAATTTGCCCAATCAACAATAGATCCTGCTGGAAGGGAAAAGTACTAGGATCCTGCAGATCTTTGTAAAGTGTATGGAAACAATATAACTACAACATCTTCATGAAAAAATCCATTTAAATTCATGTCCAACATAAAATTATTTATGTGTTCTTCAATAGGAAGACCATCATCTAGATTATATTTAGGTAACCATTTCTCTAGATGATCTGGAAGAGCATTAGGATTTGTTATTAATACAGCACCGAGATTTTTCCAAGGTTGATTAGCCATAATTGGATTTTGATTATGTGAAGATGTAGAAGTAGGTCCAGAAGTAGAGGTAATGGAAGAATAACTTACAACTGGAAAAATACTACTTGTGATAGCACTGATTTTTTGAGTGGAAGAAATGGAAGATAGAGAAGATGTGGATTGATTGGAAGAATATGAAGAAATGACTGAAGGAAAATTTGATGTGACTTCACTTGTTTCTGATTTTGATGTGGATATAGAAACTTTTTTGTGATGAGATTCTAATGGAAACTCCAAAGGGTAAACTCCAAGCTTCTCACTTCTAGATCGGGTTAAAATACCAATGTCTCTAAATAAATAAGTAACACTTTCCTCGGATATTTCTTTGTTAACAGGATTTTCAGCAGAAATAGATATTCCTTCTAATTGCTGAATTAAAGACTGAACTTTGGGAGATTTGGGGATGAATTATGAAGTAGATGGACAACCTGATACTTCAGGAGATGATGGAAAGCTTTCTACTACTTCGGATTTCTTAGTTGGTGATCTAGATTGTGATCGAGAAATCATACAATGCTTTTGAGGAGATCGACTCTTATGAGGGCTTTGAATTTTAGATTTATCTGCCATTCATAGTCAGGCCCTCCTTCTAGCGCAAAAAATTTTGAGGCCTCGGAAATCCGTGGCAACAACAAAGGGGGATAACCATCCAGTCCAGACCTTAAAGCAGCTCCTTTTCCATTTGGGGTAGTGGCTCTGACTGGGTGTGATGGGAGCAGTTTCCTAGTTTTGGTTTTTGGATGATAAATTGTTGGGTTTCTACCAAAACATTTTGGAATGATGAATTACTACAAACTAAGACAAATTTAACTCTAAATGCAAGAATTCGAATTAAATTTCATCTAACCCAGGATATAATATCTCAATCTGATCTAGAAAGGTATCTATTGAATCTGTCATGAAATCAATTCAGATTTAATAGAATTATTACCATGTAAGATGATTCTCTCGAAAAATTAATTAATCAAAAGAAAATGAAACATATATCGCATTATCTGATGACCATATATAAAATAACTAATTTATGTCTTTATACTATACATTAGTGCAACAGATATTTCAAACATAAATAATTAATTTCATATATTATTCATGAAAGTTGTGTTCATCACTAATTTTCAAAAATAGAAATAACATACATGATATTAGTACCAATTGTGTATTACTCTCTCTATCAGATCAGTGATAATAGGTCGTATCCAATCCTTCAATCAAAGAGTTGTTCAAAGAATAGAAAATTGCACCAGACATTGATCAACAAAATGATGTTTATAACTGAATAAAACCATGTTCCATTATTTCATCAAGGCATTCACAAACTTACTTACAATTAAGCATTCTTTGCAAATGTTCTTAATAAAATTCTGGACCCTTCTCTAAATGCATGAGAAGGTTTTAAATACTAAAACTAACTACAAACTAAATTAAATATTTTACAAAAATGTAGAGGAGGTTTCAAACAACATTCCTCTAACTTGAACAATAATCTAGGAATTAAAACTGATAATCCAAATTCTAAGGATTTTGTATCTTTTGCAGAGTATGGTCACGTAATTTGCAGATATCTAGCATTGTCTTGAGCTGAGGTGGCTGAGATATTCGTGACCAGATATGATTCTTGAAGATGGAATTTGAAATTGTTGACTGAGACTTTTTAGCTAATTCTGTGAGAAGTAGAAGAGTCTGTTGCTGATGGTAAGGTTTGATGAGAAAATTCCAAGAATTTTCTTGATAAAACTTATTAAATTTCCTGATTACTTATTCATGTTGTTCTGCTCTCTATGCCCATTTCAATTCTATTTCTTTTGTTAATGAAAACACATCAGACGTGTTTTCTTCAATAAGTCTTGTTTTGAAAAAAATGGTCACATAAAAGTTGTATGACCTCATTTGATTTGTTGAATGTCTTAATCGCTGCTTTTTCTGCTCAGGCAATCTGTGTTTTCCACTATGTAAATAATAATTCTCCATGAAGCTTATCTACCTGTGGTAGATTACCTTGTTTTCCCATATCTGAATCTTGCCATTGAATATGTTCTTCAATTTTTTTTTTAAGTTTATCACATTCAAGTTTTTGAATGGCATTGATCTTCTATGATCCGACCTTTTGGAACTGCTTCTGTATTTGATTCATTGACATTGTTGTTTGTTTCTCCTTGCAACTCTATATCTTGAATAATATGGTCAATTTCCAGATTAGTTTTTATAGATTTCGATTCATCTTCAGATTGATATGTCTTATTAGATTGCTGTTGAGACTGACCAGATTCGTTTTCAGAATCATCCTTCATTTCCTCATCAATACTAACACTTGGAGTGTGTTTTTCTTCTTCCATAACTAGCAAATTCAAAGGGATATTCTCTAATCTCTTATTTTTGTATTCCTGAAAAGCTTCAGTATCTTCTTGAATTGATTGATTGGAAACCCTTTTAATAACATCTGAAAAATCTTCGACTCCTTGAAAGAAGTCATCAAACTGATCTTCTTCTTTTACAAAAGGCTTGGTCTTAAGCCTTGCCATGTAATTCTTAATTTCATCATTGGGATCATACAGTCTGCCAGACATAAATGATAGATTTAACATTTGAATATTAGGAGCCTCTTTGTATGTATGACCAATATTGGCTAAAGCAAAAGTAACACATTGTACAGGGAATGAAGGCCAAATAGCCTTTTATCATCCTTTAACTATTTCGTGACACCATTAATAAGTTGATAAGCTATCTCTCCCCCAAACAATCTATTCGGAACATAATATGGAAAAACATGTGGAAGAGGAGAACTTCCAAATACTTGAACATAAGTAGATTTCTCTTCAGCAAACCATCAGGCTATAGGAACAATATCTCTAGTGACTTCCTTGGAAACCCTAATGATCCTTTTAACAAAAATCATTCGATACATAGGCAGCATAACTCCATAAAAGACTTTATAGAAATTCAGGTGGTATTTGGAATCCTAGAGTTCTTCATGGTAAATATGGATTGGTGTAGGGTTTGTAATAGTCCATTTCCAACCCATGATTGGAAATGTAGAAATATAACAGATGGAATCCATAACATAAGCGGACATGAAAAAGGGTGAATTTTCTTGAGGTGAAGCATTCCTTTTATTCCTATATTCAGCAATGTGGTTGGCTAAATAATTAGAGAAAATGTTTGCCCAATTCAAAATGGATGAATTGATGATTGCGTCAATTAAAGGAACCCAGTCTCTAGAGAACCTAGTGCTATTAGGTCTATAAAATAACCTACACAACATACTAGCGGAAAATCAATAGGTATGAGGGATTTGTGCAATGGGGTTCATACCAGATTTTTCTTGCTTCAGTTTTCCTTCATTGTCCTTCCAATCATGGATGACCTTTGTGAGCTCTGGATGTTTAGCTTTGAACATTTGCACATATCTATTGTCATAATTTTTTTGCGGAGGTGGTAAATGATAAATGGCTGCCAAATCTTTAGCTTTAAAGGAACCCATAGTCTCTCCTCTGGAATTCTTAAACACTTTTTCTTCAATATTCAGATTTTCAATTGCCACTTGATTATATCTGTGTAAGGCATAATTTTTGGTCTTGCGGCTATCTTATGAATAAATGAACATGAAACGTCAAAAAGAGTTGCATCAGAAGTGATATCAGTGCCTATTGTAGGTATCTTTGTTATCACTTTTGGACCTTCATCATCAAATAGTTCGTACATAGCTTCCCATGATGAGACACCACAATCCTTGTTACAAACAGTGTCTGAAAATAGCGAAGGCATATCTATCTCTTCTGAGGACGATGCTTGAGAGATTTCTTTACCTTTCTTACTCATCTCAGACTCTCTCAATTCGATAACTAATTTCCTAATAATGAAATGAAATATATCATATAACCAGTATTTACAAAGATGTATCAAAAATTTATTTCAAACTCATGCGAAAATCTGTCAATCTTATCAATCATCTCTTCATAATTCATTATGATTTCAAAATTTAATGCTTGACATGGCTTCACCTGGCTTTGCATGAAATAGTTATTAATCGTTTAAAGCTGTTAAGATCTAAAATTCAATCTGATATGACATAAGTTTCTTTTCACACACTGAGATTATTAAATGTGCAAATCGTAATGATTTCTTATAATATTTCGTGATTTTCTCGTATACATTGCGAAATTCGATCTGCGCAAATCACAGATCGCAATATTTAAAAGATATATTTAAGTCCATATTATAAGTCGCGTGTGATGCTATTTACGAAAGTGAAAATGGATGCGATGCAAAAAATATTTATATTTTTGAGTTTATTCGCTTCATCGGGTCCGCGGTCATCACAAATTTTATCACTTTGTTCCTTTAAGTCTTAATTAAATCAAGTGCGATGCGAAAAAGCAAAGTAAATATTTATAAAGAGCGCATCTCGTTGTTCACAGCTTTTATGCTTTAAGATTTCTTTTAAAAAAAATAACATATATGATGAGTGATCCGCTTTTTGGACAAGAATTTTATTTCCTTAGTGTTTTTTGAAGGGATTTTTTTAAAAACGCTTTTCTTATTTATTTATAAAGGGTCCCTATTTATAAAAATAAATGGGGGGTTGTTGTATAGTGCGACAGGCTATAATGACCATGCGAGGAGATGGCCCAGATCGGCTCATCCTCCCGCTTTGTTATCCTAATATGGGATTCTACAAGTGCAGTGATATATCTATCCCATTCCTTCCAAAAATGAATGGCTACCCTAAGAGCATCAACCAATTTCCAAGCTTGATAGTATAAGGAAGAGTTATAATCATCTCTGATTTGCGATAATTTTTTTATTCCAGCTGAGTCAAGGTACAATCTAATCTTGCGTGGAAGAAGGTGGGCATTCTTACAACCTGACCAAGCATCACATCCAACATGCACATTTTCATGAGAGCCTATACGCCAAGACAGACCCTCTTTAATAATAGATATGGAGTATCAAAGGGCTCTCCAAATAGATTAAATGTCAGATGTATGTTTGGTAGCACTATGAATCCAATATAGAATTGATAGAGAGTATATGTATTTGTTCTAAACCACATCCTAACAAAGGCCGGTTGATGTGAGCAGCTTCTAAACCATTTTTTTCATCAAGGGATTCTAAAAAAAATTGATGTCTTTCATACCCTAGCTGCGCCGCGCCCCCCCCCCCCCCCCAATTTCTTTGGTTTGGCAAGGTGTTCCCATCTTACCCAAGCAAAATTCTTGCACCCGTAGCTTCCCTCCCATAGAAATCAGCGACATTTTGTTGAATTCTGTTTGTGATGGATTTTGGTACCTAAGATAGTGTTGTCAATATACATGGATGGCTTTTAATACTGATTTTATGGGAGTGAGTCTGCCCGCCCTTGATAACCAGTGTTGTTACGAAATATTAATCCTGGCCTCAATCTTTGCAGTTAACCAAGTCCAGTGAGTAATGTGTTAATTACTAGGATTTAACCTGTACCCAAGATATTTGATTCCATCCTCCAATCCTAGGTTCTTGTAGTGGAAATGATGAAGCACATATCCCTGATCATTTAAAGTGTTGTTGATTGTCATGACTGTGTATTTTCCATGATTTGGGATCATAACTATAGCATTCTTGAATATAGATAATATGTGAAAAAATTTGATGAATCTCTAATGGATCCATCAAGAAATATCAATAGATTGTCAACAAATAAAAGATGGGATAGTGTGGTTGCATAAGCTATTTTTACCCCATTTATATCCCTTGATATCCAGGCTTCGGTGATGAGTCTACTTATACCTTCCATGATGAGAAGGAAGAGTAGTGGAGATAAAGGACAACCTTTTCTAAGTCGACGCTTTGCATGAAAAGAAATTGAGGTCGTGCCATTTATAAGGATTCAATAAGAAACTGAAGTAACACAACACATAATCTGATTGATAAAGGAATGAGGGAAGCCAATATGAGTAATAATGCAATGAATATAGGTCCAAAAATTTCTATCAAAATCTTTGGATAGGTCAATTTTGAGTATGATGCTTTGAATATTCTTAATCTTAATGGAATGGATACCTTCTTGGGCGGTGCCTATGGCCTCACGAATTTTCCTATGGGAAAGGAATGAAAATTTTTATTTAGGAATATGATGGGATACGATGGGGTTTAGGTGATTTGCTTTTATTTTGGATATGATTTTGTATATGCAACTACATAAGGAAATGGGCATAAATTCATCATAATACCAGGGATTTTCAAAATTGTGAAAAAGAGAAATAAACGTGGAATTGAAAGCCTCATACATTCTACCATTTATTCTGTAGTCTTAAACAATCAGAATAAGGTCCTATTCAATTAGTTCAAAAAATGTGAGGTAAAATTCAATCGGTCATTCATTAGGACCGCAACTCTTATATCTCTAGAACCATTCCACGATAGTTTCAATTTCCCCAAAGTCACACGTTTGTTCAAATTTTCTAAGCCTTCCTCATCTACAAACTATGGGAATATTTTGGTTATGTTGAGGATCTGTTCAATGGTGCCTCCACGAGGAGATTTGAAAATATGACTAAAGTGCCTGACACCCAAATCTGCAATCTGATGTAATGAAGAAGCCTCCCAACCCATATTGTCCTTTAGTGCCCATATGGTATTGGTGATATTCCGCACCTTTGCACATTGTTGGAAGAATTTGGTGTTGTCATCCCCTTCCTGGAGCTAGATGGCTCTTCTTTTGAGACTCCATTATTCTTCCTTATATCTTAGGATTTGTATCTTAGGATTGTATCTATGGATAAGAATAATGAATTTCTAGAGTCCATCATATCTATGACATCAACGTACATTTGAAGTAGTTTAACCTCATCCTTCCACCTCTTTTCCTTGACCCAAATGATAGTTCTATGTTTGAGTCTAGATATATTATTTGCAATAACTTCATTTGGAGCCCTTTCATTCTCCTCAATGCAACTCATCCATGAATTTGTAACCACTTGATGGAAATATTCCTCTTTTATCCAAGTAGAGTTAAACTTAAAAGGGGATTTTGGTTTAGGGGAGGTGCCCACAATCTCCATGAATAAGGGTTAGTGATCTGATATCCCACCAGTACCCACCCATTGCCTAATTCCGTCGAAGTTTTCCACAAGTGGAGCCTTGATGAGAAAGAAATCTAATATTCTTGCGAGCATGGCATCCTCTATATACATACTTATCCAAGTAGGTTGGGCCCTAGCCATATCAATGATTAGTAGGTTGTAGTGATCCAAGATATCTTCAAAAAACTCCATGATAGGGTTGTTATGACCATGATTCCCCAAGATTCAACGTGACCAAGTGAATAATTTAAATTGCCCCCAATGATAATATTGTCTTTCTCCATAAATGGCGTACTCAATAGAGATTCCTAGAAATATTATCTATTTTGGAAAGGTCCATATATATTGATCATACATAGGTTCATACCTAATTATTCAGAAACAAAATCTACATCCACTGCCCTATCCCTTCCCCATAAGTTGGAAATCCTCATCATTCGATTGTTGAATCCCATAACACATCCACCCAACCTAAATTTTGCATCGAGGGTATGAAAAATACTTCCTCGAAGGATTGATTTTACTATATTACTTATAATAATTCCATCTCCTAGAGTCTCTTGCAAAAATAATGCATTCAATTTTTCAGATTCAAAAAGTCTCTGAATGGCCAATTTTTTATCTGGGCTGGCTAACCTGTGCAGTTTAAAGATATCCTTTTCATAAGGTAAGAATTTCAGGGTTGCCTATTTCTCTAAGAAACCTATCGATAGATATTTATTTGTTAGATGCCACCTCAATGCCAGCTTGGTGAATGGATTTTGAGATGTTAGAGTGTCTGCCTCTAAAGATTATAAAAAACTTGGGAGGGGATGCCTCACCAATACCATACTCGGAAGACAGAGCCAAGTTGGGAATGACACAAGAGGGTATATTTTATATGTGGGTGGAAATGGCATCCTATGAGTTCTCACCGATATTAAGCTTTGGGATTCCATCACCAAGGGAGGTTGAGATAGGCATGGGAATCTTGGGGGGGCAATACAAAAGGAGAGGTGATAGTATTCAAATTATAGGAAGAAATCATATGCCTAGAAGGAGATAAAGATGTAGAGGAAAGTTCACTTAATAAATTGAGAGATGTATGCAAAGATTTTGTTGAGAGAAAAATACCCAGAAGTGGAACACATCTAGAAGAGTGTGATCAAGTAACCCTTGATTAATGTGTTTGAGCTGTTGGTTATTGTGAGTGATCTTTGTAGTCCTTCAGCCTTGAAGATGAAGAAGTATGAGGATTTGATGCAGGTATACTAGTTCCCTTTTCTGTTGTCGAGGTTCCTGTCATGGCCAAGGTTGGAACCGCATCCCTGGTGTCATTGTTATGTAGAGGGAATTCCTTATATAAGTGACCAAAATTATGATGTTGTCTGCAACGAAATGGAACGTGCTCATAATCGAGGATTTGTAACTTGGTATGTACCTGATATTGAAGATTCATACTTTCAACTAGCTCAACCATGGTGTTTAGGTGAACAAGTATACAGCCAACAGCCATATTCCTAGACTCCATGTAAGATCTATCATGGTCAATATATATGCCCAAATCATCTGCAATGGTGCGAAAAACATCTGCGGACAAGAAGTGCAGTGGGAACCCTAGTAATATTTCCTAGATAGGGACTGCACATAGATTCTCCTTGTCGGGGTAAAATAGAGACGTCCACCTTTTCAAAATAATAGGAGCCAATTATATATGCCAAAACTTGTACATAACCTAGGTAACCTGATCTAAATGTTTACATATTAGAGAAAACTAGCCTCAAGTCATTTTCATGACCGATGGAATTTGCTCAATGGAATTACCACATATCTCCATAACCCAATGCTTGAGTCTCACCGAAGAGTAGTTATGACCCCTAGCTTTTCCCGTGAGAACTGAATTTGTTGTGTTTGCAAACTGACCCATAGAAATTCCTTCTCCAAATACCAAAATCCAACCTCTCTCTGTGACCTTGGTGTAGCTTGACATCTTTGCAGGTTTTTTCTGTAGGGTTTCTGTAGATTTTGTTACATCGGTAGGCTGAGCTTCTTCCTAATTTGAAACCATTGTCTCTTCCTAAGATAGTGGTATGTTGAATGGGATGCATTTGAAACAACCTGAAGATCTACTAGATGGAGGGTTTTGATGGTCACGGTCATATGGATTTGAAACCCCTTCGTTCCTGGTCTCTAAAAGCACAAATTTGATGGTTCCTATTTCCGATCTAACAATCCCGTCTATATTCACCAACTTATCACCTATGCCTGATGTGAGAAGTTGGTCGAATGCCCAAAATTGTATCTCTGAAGGGGACAAGATATAAATGGTAGGATTCTTTGGGTAGTCTGGCAGGATATGGTCACCAAAGGAATTTTTAGCAAACAATGATTGAGCTAACCCTAACCCACTAAATGTGCCCTCCCCTTCTTCCATAGTGCCAGATTGTGTGTCTACCTAGATGATTGGCGCAATGGTGGCATCTGAAGAAAGAATAGCATGATGTTAAGGTGGATCCACAATGAAAATTGCTGTGGAATCGAGGGAGTCAACTCAATAGTGGACTAACTCTTCCTCCATCACAATTGAGAAAACAAGGCAGTCTTTGATGAGATGGTTGTCAGTGCCTGAAAATGTCACCTTTGAGCTACGAACTACTTATTTTAGATGACCATGTCCTGAACGACCATCGACCAGTCAATACATGTAGCTACATGACCGTTGATTAAGAAAAACCTAATCTTTCACACAAACTTGCGCTAGAGTGGTGAATCAAATCCATTTTCTTAAAATACTTCTTCTAAATTTTTCAAATTTATTTATAAGAAACCTTGTCATATATGTCCCCACATTTAAAATTGTTTTATTTTTTCAAACTATAACCTTATACGAGAGTGAATGTGATAATTATGAATTTGCGTTTTATATAAATTTATACGTATTTTACCTTAATAAAATTAAAATGACACACGTCGCATATTATCATGGCACCATTTTTTGAAAAGAGAAATAATTTTAAGTTTTCTATCTTATGTGAAGGCTATACCTATCATTATTTCCTTATGTCAATGAATGGCATGAAAAATACTATCGTGGTTAAATGCACAAAACAATAAAATTTACATTAGAAGATATCATGCCCTATTAATAAATGGAAGGTACCCACAATGAGCTGAAACCATGTCAAAGACCAGGCAGATAGGTAGGTGCAAACTGTAAACTTCCTATGGATGGAAAATAAAAATACTAACTCAGGCTCATATTCATCACAGTCATGGCCCTTCCACAGTTTTTGAAACCACCATGGAAAGTGAAACCATGATCCACCCTCAAAAATTTCTCGAAGCATGTGTGGTTGAAATCCATCCTTGCATCTGCCCCTCCATCCGCATCAACCATCCATGTGTCCCGATCCTCATTCAATGGTTCTTGCCTCCCTGCGGCAGTTCACCTACCCAAAACCCCCGACCTCCTAACTACTTTCCGACATTCACAACCTTTTCCAAACTGACCCGTGCTTCCTCTCCAGACATTGGGTGGGTTTTCCTTGCATGTTGCCGAACGATGTATCTCTACTTCTTCAAGCCATGGAATGGGATTTCGATTACATCTATAGGGTTTTTTCACCCCGCGCTTGCAAATAGGAGTTGCTTTGCACAAAATGCTTCAACTATATTTTTTCTTCCTGTAGCCATTGTTCCTCTGCCACTCAAGCTACACACAAATAGTGAAAATAGTATTATCTTGCTACCATCACAGAAACTCGGTCATCGTGAGGTGAATTATGCGACTCCACGCAATGAGGTAAATTTCGATTTGCATCCACGATACCCATGTCTGTTTTTTGCACGTTTTTTCCTGCATGACTCCTTTACGGCAGCCAAACATGGTCACCACTAACATTTTTATCCTCTTTTTTTATGTAGAGTAGCTGATAACCTACTCGTCTTAATGCAGGAGCATCCGACTCAACAAATTCATTTAATTAAATTAAATATAAGGAGTACTATATTTTTATAAAATTGGATTCTTATATAACAAATTATTTTAATTTGTTTAAAGTTTGAGTAATTTTAATGAGAGATATTAATTAGTGAGGAATTTTGTAAATGTTCTCAAATGTTGAAGAACATGAGAGAATTAGAAATTAGAAAATTTGGGAATTAGTTGTTAATCCTAAATTAGAATTGGTTTCATGAATTTGGGTATTTATGAGAATCTTTAGTTATAATAAAGGACATTTAGGATTTAATTGAGAAAATGGAGGATGAACATAGTTAGAGAGAGTGATTTTCAGGATTAAAAGCCTACGGGTTGTAGGAAGAGAGAGAGGCCACTGATTAGAAAATTAGGCTAGAAAGGGAAAGCTATGTAAATATTTGTTATATATATATATATATATATATATATATATATATATATATATATATATATATATATATATATATATATATATCGTTATGAAATTTCAGTGTTATTAAAAATGTATTGAGGAATTCCATTGATAATTGTGTGATAAATCAGAGAATTTGGCACAATATATTGAGCTACAGGATGTATGAGAATGTGTGTTTTTAAACATTGAATCTTGTGTTAAATTTTTAGTATTAAAATTCAGTGATTGATCATGGAATGGATCAATGACATGAAAGAGGATTTGATCCTTCAATTCAATATTTTGAGAATACTGTTAGAGCTAGAGGTCGGATTTAAAACCATATACATCAGATATGTATATGGTAAGAAATGAAATTTATAAATGGGCATAAGTATCAGAGTATCTGCAGATGTGTTCCAAAAGAACCAGAGAATAGAAATCGAATTCACATGGAATTCAATAGATTTCCTTTTGGGAGCTGGGTGATTGTAACACTGTGGCAATGCAAAGGGCAAAGGGCCACCAACATATTATTTGGCCAAATGAGGAACATTTGTGTAGCTGGAAGCAATCTCAGGTTGGAAACATTAGAATCTGCGTAATAAGTGAGTGGCTTCAGTTGGGAAGCATGGAAGTCTATCACCGAGAATGGAGCGTGAAGACGGCCAGCATATGAGATAGTCCAACGTTGTGTACTAGATGCAGAGACAGTCAATGTTGAGTGCATCATTGGAGTCGTGGAGATAATGCACAAGGAGAATGAGTGTTGGAGGTTGCAAACCGGATCGATGTGCAGACCTGACTACGTTGATTGCGTTAAATCCTAATGCTGGCACCATGGCGTTGTGGTATGAAGACAATGTGCTATGGAAATCAAAACTGTGTTAGCAATCGTGCAAATACAATGGCCAATCCAAGTTTGTAATTGTCATTAACAGTCCAATAAGTATGATTGAGTTAGCAGTCTTGTAAGTGCGCTTTTAATTTTTCCGCGGCACCATTTATTGTGTGACATAGTTATGTTTAATCTCGTGTTGAGAATTGCATCAGAATGCCTTTGTAGATAGAGATTGAAGTTTTAAAATGTAAGTTAGGACTTGGAGACATAAATCTCGGTCAAGATAGATTGCAGTCTCAATGTTTTATGGGGTTTGAGAATAATAAGTTGTGCACTAAGAAGAAAGGTAATAGATGTATAAATTGTTCCGACTAGCACTTGTTAGTCAACATTGTGGAGTTGAAAGTCCAAGGCGAGGAATTAAGATGCAAGGCATGGAGAAAGCCGGAAGGTAAAATAATAAAGGTTTAGTTTATGAATGATTTCTATTATGTGAGAGTTATAATAGAAATTGTGTGGAATAGAAAGGCTTAAAAAATGCATAATGGTTGGTTTTGAATCCAAGACGAGATCATAAATGTGAATTTCATGGGTGGGTGGCTTATTATGGTTGTTAACCATAATTGTTAATTCCGCATAAGAATTTCCATTTAATTTGATCCACTTTTTATCCTGAAAAAAATAGAAATGCATTTATATGCAAATAATGGGTAAAAGTAGCCAAGGCTGCATCATTTTGGTATCAGAGCTAGCAATATCTCTTTTGAAGATTAATGATTTTTTCTAAATTAGAATGCACGTGTGATGAAGGATTTATGACTAGATCATATATTAAATCTGATAAGCGACAGATACGTAGAATTGAAGTGAACAGAAATTTGCAGAAATAAATGATGAGAGTCCAATCAAAGTACAAGTGAATGAAGAGAAAAAGGTCATGCAGATATCTTGAAGGTGAGATAATTTTAATCCGATTTAAAAATTGTGATTGCAAAATTCTAGTTGCAGACAAGATGAAGACAGAGATTTTGGTGATGATGGCAGTGAACCTAAATATTCTAGCTAAAGGTTGGATAGGGAGAATAGATGAAGTGTTCTCAAGAGGAGGCGAGTTGAGGATATAAGCCTAGAGAGAGTAGAAGAGTGTGCTCAAGAGGTTCCAGAGATAGAGAACTAGTGCTTGCCAAAATACCAGGTCTAGAGAGGGGATTGGTGAGGTAAGTGGTAGTAGGGAGGAATTGTTGTTGCACAAGCTTAATGCAACTCATAGTGTGTGAGGATATCATGAAGAATATGAACATGGAGGATCAGATAAGAGGTTCTAAAGAATTCCACAGAGATAAGATAAATGATGAGGATAGAGAAAGAGATATTGCAGTGATGAAAGTACAACTGGAGGTACTAGAGGGATGGCTACAAGAAAAGGAAAACAAGAGAGGAGAATGGATCTTTCCACTAAAGGGAAATAAGGTAATTTGGCACCCATTACAAATGAAGTGGAAGCAAAAGGAGATTGCCTTATGGAAGGAAGAACTCATATTTTTTGAGTCAATGATAGAATTTGAGGATTCCGCATGCAAATTTGTTCAAGGAGAAATGCTTGAAGAAGAAGACAAGACTGAAAAGTTTTTTTTTTTTTTAAACTAATTATTTTTTCATGATTGCAAGTACATCACAGGATGATGAACAAGCCTTAGAGTTCGTAAAGGAGCTGACCCACCATCCAAAGGTATGGAAAGCTGTGTAAAGTTTCCATGTTCTACTCCAATTGAAAATTTTGAGTTATATAGAAAGTTAGATCTTCAATGAAGAGAGTTGGAAAAGCAGAGGACCTATACTCATGATAAATAAATGAAAGAGAAAGACACAGAAATTGTCATGAATGACAGTCATGGAATAGAGGATAAGGATGTAAGAATGATTCAACAAGAGCAGAGTGACATTATTGAAACATATGATATGAAGGGGAGACTAGCTAACAATCTCATGGAGAATTTAAATCAGCATACTGATGTGCTGACAAAGGAGTTAAATGGAAACTTAAAGTATCATACTGAAATGTTGTCAGAGGAGGAAGAGGCATTGATACCTTGTATTTTTTATTATGATAATACATGTATTGATGTAAATTATGCAGGTAAAGAAGGACAACAAATGAAAAATGGCAGATAATTTAATGAAAAAGAAACTATGTTAGCTGAAAACATAGTGGAGGATCATCATTCTATCATGGTGATTGGCTCAATGGAGATAACCCTGGAGGCTGCGAAGAAAGACAGTAAAGATTTTTTGAGTCCTAAAAATGACTTAGAACTGCAAGAAGAAGATTTTGTGATTGGATCATTAAATGAGACCATTGGGTCTTGTAATTTTGATGTTGATAATTTGACTGTTTTTACAGATGTCACAGAAGACAATCCATCTCTTGGAGTTGTCTTGAATGAAGATAAAAAGTTTGAAGAAGCTGAATTGATTGTCAGAATCAATCAAGAAGGTGAAGGAAAATCACTGAAGGTTGTCAAAGAAGAAGAAGAAGGTTAGGATGAAACTGAATTGCAGCATATTGATGATGTGAAACAAGTTCAAAGGGAATGGCTGCAATGCTTGTTGGAAACAATTATGCCAGAGAAAGGAATTGCAGAAACTGAAGGGAAAATACCTAAAGGTAGTGAGCAGAAGAAGGATGTTGCTGAGGGAGATATATTAAGAGATATTCAGGAAGCTTGGGAGGCAGCAACATCTGCAGCAACATATACAACAATGTCTAGAGTAACAGTGTTCAGAGGAATATCTACAATGATATTTGCAGCAGAAATTGGAAGCAACAACAAATGGCAGAGTGGTTACCACACAGAAGTTAACCTAGATATATGGATTGAAAGTATAAAAAGGTTGATGATGAAGGTGTCTTAGAAGAAGAAAACAACACGAAATTAAAGAAACGACAACAAGGAGAAGACAAGAATAGACCGTGAAAGCATAGCTAGCGGGAAGATGCAGAATAAAATATGGAAGCCTGGAAAAGTGCAGCTGAAGTATAATGTAGCTATTGAACAGTAAAAAAATAGAGTATGGGATCCAGGAGGCAAAGGTTGAAAGCACATGATCAGGAGATCATGATAAATTTCTACTTTGGGAGTCTGATGCAGGAGCATCTCACTCAACAAATTCATTTAATTAAATTAAATATAAGGAGTACTGTATTTTTATAAAATTGGAATCTTATGTAACAAATTATTTTAATTTGTTTAAAGTTTGAGCAATTTTAATGAGAGATATTACTTAGAGAGGAATTTTGTAAATGTTCTCTAAGGATGGAGAATATGAGAGAATTAAAAGTTAGAAAATTTGAGAATTAGTTGTTAATCATAAATTAGAATTGGTTTCATGAATTTGGGTATTTATGAAAACCTTTAGGGATAATAAAGGACATTTAGGATTTAATTGAGAAAATAGAGGATCTGAAACCAGAATTGGTTTAAGAACCAATTGTATAAATTGTAAGCCTTAAAGGCATAAAACATAGTTAGAGACAGTGATTTTCAGGATTAAAAGCCTACAGGTTGTAGGAAGAGAGAAAAGCCATTAGAAAAGCTATATATATATATATATATATCGTTATGCAATTTCAATGCTATTAAAAATGCATTGAGGAATTCCATTGATAATTGTGTGATAAACCAGAGAATTTGGCACAATATATTGAGCTAGAGGATGTATGAGAATGCGTGTTTTTTAACATTGAATATTGTGTGAAATTGTGAGTATTAAAATTCAGTGATTAATCATGGAATGGATCAATGAGATGAAAGAGGATTTGATCCTTCAATTCGATATTTTGAGAATACTGTTACAGCAAGAGGTTGGATTTAAAACCATGTACATAAAATATGTATATGGTAAGAAATGAAATTTATAAATGGGCATAAGTATCAGAGTATTTGCAGATGTGCTCCAAAAGAACCACAGAATAGAAATCGAATTCACACAGAATTCGATAGATTTCCTTTGAGGGGCTGGGTGATTGTAACAGTGTGGCAACGCAAAGGGAAAAGGGCCACCAACATCTTATTTGGCCAAATGAGGAAAATTTGGGCAGTTGGAAGCAGTCTTAGGTTGGAAACACTATAATCCACGTAATAAGTGAGTGGCTCCACTTGGGAAGCATGGAAGTCGATCACCGAGAATGGAGCGCAAAGATGACCAGCATATGAGACAGTCCAAGGCTGCGTATTGGATGCAAAGACATTCAATGTTGAGTGGCGTTGAGTGCAGCATTGGATTCGTGGAGATAATGCATAAGGTAGAACGAGTGATGGAGGTTGCAAACCGGATCAATGTGCAGACTTGGCTACGCAGACTAAGTTAAATCCCAATGCTGGCATCATGGAATTGTGGTATGAAGACAATGTGCTATGGAAATCACAATTGTGTTATAAATCGTACAAATACAATGGTCAATCCAAGTTTTTAACTGCATTAACAGTCTAATAAGTACGATTGAGTTAGCAGTCTTGTAAGTGCAATTTTAATTTTCCTGGGGCACCATTTCTTGTGTGACATAATTATGTTTAATCTCGTATTGAGAATTGCATCAGAATGCCTTTGTAGATATAGATTGAAGTTTTAAAATGTAAGTTATGGCTTGGAGACATAAATCTCGATCGAGATAGATTGTAGTCTCAATGTTTTATGGGCTTTGAGAATCATAAGTTGCTCACTAAAAGGAAAGGTAATAGATGTATAAATTGTTTCGACTAGCACTTGTTAGTTAGGATTGTGAAGTTGAAAGTCTAAGGCAAAGACTTAAGATGCAAGGCATGGAGAAAGCTAGAAGATAAAATAATAAAAGTTTAGTTTATGAATGATTTCTATTATATGGGAGTTATAATAGAAATTGTGCGGAATAGAAAGGCTTAAAAAATGAATAATGGTTGCTTTTAAATCCAAGATGAAATCATAAATGTGAATTTCATAGGTAGGTAGCTTGTTATGGTTGTTAACCATAATTTTTAATTCCACATAAGAATTTCCATTTAATTTGATCCAAGTTTTATCATGGACAAAATAGAAATGCATCTATATGAAAATAATGGGTAAACGTAGCCAAGGTTGCATCATGTCTCTTACTAGGTTTTTATCTATCATCGACTAGTGCTTTGAACGACTCAAACCCTTAGGGTTTCTAGTTTACTGGCTTGGTCTTTCATTCTGTAGCCCACTGGTTGTTATCAGGGGTTTGTTGTCAAGGGTTTTCTATTCCCCTCCTAACCACATTGTGTGTAGGGTTTGTCCCTCCCCTATGTGGGGTTCCTGAACCACACAATTTATTCAAGGATGCAAGCCATTTTTTATGTTCCATAGCTCCATAATTATAAAGAAACCCCTGTAAGAGAGTTCTACCAATTTAGACAGTCCTATTTTTAAATTATGTTTTAGACATTTTCCCCCTATAAATTTTCATTCTCGTTGAAAGTAAAAACATGATTTTTTTTTTCTCTCTTGAGGTGAAATTTTCTTCTTCATTTTGTCCAGTTGAATGAAATTCTGCTAGGTAAGACCATGGCAATGAAATTCATCTCAGAAGAAAGAAAAAAAAATATTTTTTTTTTCCCTAAGTGCAGTGTGTAGGCAGAACTTGTCAAGTGTCAAGAGTTCTTCTAAACCCTTGTTATTTGACGGCGGGGTAAACCCACAGTTCCTGTTTGCTCAAAATTTCAACCTCCATCTGTGTGTAAATACATCCAAAGTTTCTTCCATGCCCAAGCTATTCACAAATTGGGCAAACTCTGCATACCCAAACCTTATATGTACACTATAATATCTCAATGTATATAATACCACCTCCGTTCAAATAACTGGAGATTTAAAATGAAATACCAATGCTAATACAGACCTGTCCAACCTTAAGGTAGGAGAAGTACTTATAAAGTTGACGGTTTATCAACATATCACCATGTTCTGTATCATAAATTGAACCATGCAACATATAAATTTCATACCTTATTTAACCCACAGACCTTAACAATGATGAGCACATACATATGCATGGGCCCCAACACTGATGAGCCTTCCACATCCAACGGCGGACAACACATCGCATCGGCCTTGACAATACAATGATCCAACTAAATATCACACGAGCTACTTGCACGACCATTAACTCGCGATGATGGTGGTTTTCCAAAATCGCTCAGGGACACGCGTCGCTTAGTGTATGGGATCATGCTGATTTCTTAAATACTGCTTTCCTCCCTTGTACCTCGCGATATACCGCCGAGTTCAGCTCTAAACCACGCTCACTGTTCACTCTAGTCATGGTTCCGCCTCTTATCTTCCAGGTTCTGGTTCAACATTTCAATATACTGTCTCACTTTAACTCCGCTCCATTAGAAGGCTCTTCCACAAGACTACAAAATCACTCTTCCTCATGATTCTTCTTTCATGTAGAGTTAAATCCCCACAGGATGACTCACATACAAAAGCGAGTCCCTCTTCCTATGACCCTCACTATAGAGTTCTTCACATTGCAGTCAACTCAATACAGGCACATACAAACCAGCATTGTTCAGAACTCCTTTCCAAATATTTTTTCAGTACCCCAGCATGCTGACTTGCATCCTTCATGAGACTTTCAGCTAGTCCCACTTTTCTTCCATCATCTGCTTCATGAAATCCATCCATGAAGATCTTCCTGCCTTTCCCCAGCAACTTATCCGGTGCATAGGTCCTCTTCTCCTCCAATTCTCTTCTCTGATAATCCAACCTCCTATATAACTCAACAACTTCAATAGGAGTAGATTTCAGGAATCTTACGCAACCTTTTATGCCTCTACTTGTTCTTGACCAATCCTCTGCTGGCCCTTCTCTCTCAGCCTTAACATTCTGCTGAATATATTCATTTGATTCTCCTTTCTTCATCTCTTCCTAAGATTTCACTATCTCAACATTGATCTGAACAGATTTTAGATTTAATGTCTTCTTCTCATCAACAAACTCTGAAGCTTGTCCATCTTCTAGCAGTATACCTACAAACACACACAACTTTTTAGTTTTCAAATCACAATACTTTTCAGTCTTGGCTGCTCCCTCAAGCACTTCTTCTTGAACAGGTCTGCGTATGGAATCTTCAATTTCCATCCTGGCCCCAAGAACTCGGGGTTCTTCTTCCACTATGGAGTCTGTCATCTCTTCACATTTTTCAGACTCAAGGACACAAGCCCATACATCATCTGGCCTTGTCCAATAACTCAAGAAATATTCAATGACTTCCTTTTCAGCAAGACAAGCTTCTTGCTGCCTCAAGTCTTCATCATGTCTCACAATATCTCTTGCAGATCTCTGCTCTTCATCTGTGCTCTATTCTGCTTCATAAGAGAAATTTCTTCTTTCAACTCAGATGCTCTAAATTCTTCTCTAAATAGGGAAATCTTCTTTTGCCTCAATCTCAACTGTAATGGTTGACAATTTACTCTCCTTTTCATGAGCCAACCAACTCTCTGGCTATATTCTATCCTTTTCTCCAGTTTATAAACCTGCTCTGCAAACTTAGCATATTATTTCCACCATTCTTCATCAGTGGATTTCTTCCTCACGCCAACTACCTTGGCATCTTTCGTCACTCTTCTATTGTGGCTTCTCTTAGAAACTCTATAATCTCTGCTATGGATATCAGTAGCCATTTCTCCTACAAGTTGCACTAAGCCTCTACAACAACAAGCTCTCTTACTGCAACTCACCTCACCAATCCTTTCTTCCGGATCTAGCATTTGGCAAGTACTAGTCCCCTCTCTGCTGGAACCTTCTGAGCACTCTCTTTTTCTCACTAGGCTTCACTTTGCAACTTTCCTCAAGAACACCTCTGCTCTCTTCTCATCCAACCTCTGTTGGGAATTATTCCAGGTTCTGACACACTTCTTCTTCAATCAGAGTCCCTTGTCGACTCTTCTATCACTGCTCTCAAAGCTTTGATTTTCTTCTGCTGAGAGGTATTCAATTGTCTGCATTCTGAATTCTGAAAAAAATCCTTCAAGTAGAGTTAAACACTGCTCACCTTCTCTTGAGAACACTGCACTTGTCCTCTTTATCCAGCCTCTAGCTGAATACCAGGATCACTGCCTTCACTATCAAGCTCTTTCTGTACTTTCAGCAACCACAATTCTTCAAACACCAGATACACATCAGATTTAAATTTATCCTCCTGCAAGATTTCTACACGATCTTGTCTTCCACTCACTCTGCAAATCCTGTTCACTGTGTACTTTTCCTATTAGATCTTAGAATCTGAACTCCTTTCCTCAAATCTGCAGTCTTCAAAACACTTTTCCTCGAATTGGACTCTGTAATTCTACATTCACCTTCACTATATCCCTGTAGGCTTCAATTCATCAGTTTCCACAAGTCTGGTTTCCTTGCATTCACCAAACTTGAACTTTTCCAAAAAGAGCTATTCCTGCTCTGATACCACTTGATGGTGGGGTAAACCCACAGTCCTTGTTTACTCAAAATTTCAACCTCCATCTATGTGTAAATACATCCAAAGTTTCTTCCATGCCCAAGCAATTCACAAATTGGGCAAACTCTGCATACCCAAACCTTATATGTACACTATAATATCTTAATGTATATAATACCGCCTTCGTTCAAATAACTGGAGCTTTAAAATGAAATACCAACGCTAATACAGACCTGTCCGACCTTAAGGTAGGACCAGTACTTATAACGTTGACATTCTATCAACATATCACCATGTTTCGTATTATAAAGTGAACCATACAACATATAAATATCATACCTTATTTAACCCATAGACCTTAATAATGATCAACACATACTTATGCATGGGCCCCAATGCTGACGAGCCTTCCACATCCAATGGCAGACAACACATTGCACCGGCCTTGACAATCCAACTATCCAATTGAATATCACGCGAGCTACTTGCACGATTGTTAACTCGTGATGAGGGTGGTTTTCCAAAATCGCTCAGGGACACACGTCGCTCAGTGTATGGGATTCCGCTGATTTCTTAAATACTTCTTTCCGCCTTTGTACCTCGTGATATACCGCCGGGTTCAGCTCTAAACCACATTCACTATTCACTCCAGTCACAGTTCCTCCTCTTATCTTCCAGGTTCCGGTTCAACACTTCAATGTATTGTCTCACTTTAACTCCGCTCCATTAGCAAGCTCTTCCACACGACTGCAAAATCACTCTTCCTCATGATTCTTCTTCTATGCAGAGATTAAATCCCCACAAAATGACTCACATACAAAAGCAAGTCCCTCTTCCTATGACCCTTTCTACAGAGTTCTTCACGCTGCAGTCAACTCGATGCAAGCACATACAAACCAGGAATTTTCAAAGGAATTAAACTCTCATTCATATAGCGAATACAGGAATTCAACTCGCACTAACATCATACATAGGAATTCTTCTATCTTAGAATCGATCCTTATAGTGATCGATTCGCCTCACTTTAAAAGTCAATTCTTCCAATAGCCACAGAAGATGATCAAAGCCCCAATTTCAATTTACTTAACAATTCTTTACGCATGGGTATCCACTCAAAAAACCAAGACTTCTACCCCTACTCTCACGAAGGTTCGGACAGTCAAAGCAGGCAGATTAAATCATTTCATAACTCAGAATTCATAGTTATTCTATAGTCTCAAACATTATTCAAATAGATTCGACCAAGAACACATGTTATGCACACAGAACTTACAAACAATTTCCTCAGCAATATACATATATTCATATAGGAATTGAAAAAATCTTTCATCAATATATAATGTAATCGATTACCAAGGTATTCGCTTACAATTTCATGGCAGGCCAGATATTCAGTTCGATGGCCATTATCCCCCTACTCTGTTCCTGGAGAGGGATCCCCCTTACTCTATAGGATTTTACATTTATACAACCAAAAATGAGTTGATTCGAATTGTTGAAAGAACCTCTTGAGATTATCTAGTTCCTAATTTTAGACTTCAAACTGAAACTACTAAAACTAATCCTAGATCTACTCATACCCTTGGTTGTCTCTTCATATTCCTATCTTAGCCAATTTCTCATGTTCTCAAAATGACTTGAGAACAATTACAATTCCCTACCAAATTTATTCAAAATATTAATATTTACAAGAAATGTTAAGAACATGGGACCCCCCTATGTCTACTAAGATACAAAGTGTTTAATTGTGCCTAATACCCCCGCATCATTATTATATATTTATAATATATACCCGGTTATCAGCTATGATGCCTCCATGCTTCTCTTGAAGTAGTGCTTCTTCCACCTGACCTGTTACAACAAAACCACAACCACTTCAATAATAAATCCTTCACCATGAAACTGAAAAATAGTCAATGTCGACAATACGTGTTCTTAATACTCTGCAATAAGAAGTCAAATAAGCGAGACGATATGAGCCACATGAGCCAGATCATTCACTTCACCGGTCAGAAAGCGTAATGTAAATGGGCTATTGTCAACATTTGAAATGGTCTGCATCACCGTGATATTGTAACACTCCAAATCAATTGGAGCAGAGATGGAGAAACACACAAGATGTTTCCATTACCAAAATTATAAGAGCTAAACCTACATGATCGCCATTACCTAACTACCATAGAATGGAAGAGGTGGCTCCTCCATGTGGATAATCGCCAACACTGGACAACGGCCTTAAATATTTGCAATTTTAATTCCAACGTTTCAATTTTAGTTATAACCTTCAGCACTCCTTTTCATAAATGCTTTGCACTCCTTTTCATCCCAGTTGCTAATCTAGTTCCAACACAAATCATATTCTTGAAATAATTCTCAGAATATTCCAGAGACATAACGCTTTGCACTCCTTTTTCATCCCAATCGCTAATCTAGTTCCAACACAAATCATATTCTTGGAATATTCCAAAGACATTCGATCTAAGCCATTGTTTTGAATAAAAAATAAAAAATCTTTACATATACTTGTACTCTAACTTGAAATAGATACACTACTTGGAATAATTCCAAAGACATTCAATCTAAGCAGTTGTTTGAATAAAAAATAAAAAATCTTCACATATACTTGCACCCTAATTTGAAATATATATACTACTTGCACTCTAACTTGAAATATATACACCTATTGGCCAATTATTTTTTAATACAACCTTATGATATAATATACTTAAAATCAAACGAAACACTTAGATTCTCACTTTAAGAACCGCAAAAAATATTTAAGAACAAAAAAACCTTTCCAAAATCAATGATTGAATTAATGAAAATAAATAAATTAATGAAAACCTTGAATATATATATATATATATAAAGTTAACTTTGTAATATGTAAGGAGATAGTTACATTTATTTTGAAAGCATGAGGGGTTACTAAGCATTATTTTTTTTTACTATTAATATCATTTTTTATTTGAAAATATAAGACAAAAAAACAGAAAAAATTTAACTAATAATATTGACAAGTATTAACTAATAGTATGGAAATTATTTTTGATAAATTATTAAAGCATTGAAGAATTTTATTCAAAAATTGATCAAGAATAAATATCAATCTATTTGAACTTTGAATCTATTATTCTAAAGGAAATTTATATTTATATTTCTAACACTATTTGAAAGGGAACTCTATCTCTATCTCTATGTCTACCTCTATTTTCACCTTTATATTTATGCATATTGAAATATTTTATTCATAATCCATTTTAATACCCCATTTTACCTTGAAATTGAGATAGACACTTTCAATTATCTTGACTTTTTTAACCGATACTATGAATTATGCCTTATTGTTGGAAGACATCAAAAGTTGATGGTCGAGTTATTATTTCATGGGTCCATATCTCATGATATGCTCATTTTTATTATTATTCTACATTATGTTCATAATTATGATATTATTAAATATTAATGATCATGGTGTTGTTTATATGCATAAACTCATCTATCTAAGCATTATGATCAAATTTTATTAACAATTGTATGAGTGTGGTAGGAGAACATGGTAATGAATAGGAGCATGAGTGGACAAAGATATTTGTTTCTTGATTGATTATAGTTGATATTCAAATTTGAGTTTATAAAGGATATATGACGTTAGAAAATAGTAATGGCATATTAGTGGAAGAAGTAACAAGTTACATGCTTGCTAATTGACACAAACATAGGTGATGGGTTTGTATATAGTAAATTGGATCTTCACTAGAGGGGTCATAAAATATCCTTCATTCCATATACTAACACTCTAGATATGGTTTGGTTTCGGAAGTGCTGGGAACCTCCACCTTGAAATTAAATGAATTGGTGAGGTTCCAAGTGTGAATTCAATCACTCATGAGGTCTCACTAAGAGGTGTGCATTAAGATATATACCTTAATCCTTAGTCATTATTAGTATCAAATTTTTTTTGACCCAATAGTTAATGGTTATATCTATTTTCATTACTATGTTTTCCTCAGTTATTCATATATATTTGAAGGGAAAGTGTTGTATCATGATTGGTACAATGTGATTTGTTATTGAAAGGGAAGAATCAAATTTTTTCAATGACATCATGAAACAAAAGGGTAAATTGAATTTAAATTTAAAGAGCCAAATAACTAAACGTAAATGGTATAGTTAAAAATGATTTTAAACAAAAACCTTGTTTGAAAAACTAAAATAGCTTGGAAAAAGGGTATTATGAGGACAAAATTAAATCAAACATTAGAAAATTATAATGAGTTAAGTAACTCAATTCAGTATTCTAACTATCCTAAAACAAGTCATGAGAAATAGGAATAATAATAATATTATTTTGAGTTAATAATAACACATAAAATGAGGTCTCCATGAATTAAAAAAATATCATTTTTAAGGCTAGAAAAAATGATATTCATAAGAACCCTCCATATGGAGTAAGAATTGAATTTGGATATGTAAGTAAATTTTGAAATTGAAAAAGAATATGGGAGGTTAGGGACATAAATATGAAAACTTATAGCTAACTCTATTTGAGGAAATGCATGAGCACCAAAAAAGGTAATCTAAATTGGGGTCAATGAATGACAAAGGAAAAAAATAGGAAACATATTCTCGGGTGAGGAAAAATTTAGAATTTAAAGAAAATAATAAAATAAGGGATGTTATAAGAAAATAATAAAATAAGTGAGGATAGAATAAAATAATAAATAAATGACATTAGAAGAAAATAATAAGAGAGGTGAGAACAAAATAATAAATTAAGGGAGATTTAAAAAATAAATAATATTTGGATAATTTTTCATAAGAGCTAAGTTACAACATGGAACACTCCTATAAAATAATGCAATGCTATGAAAAATTCACGTTGTGAACCCTAATGTTAGATGGTTGTCTTGATTCTAGAATTATTTTACTGACTTGATATTTATAGTGATTTTGGTGTGTGTGGTGCTTTTATTTGGGTGGTAACCTCTTGGGATTAAGCGCCCAACTCTAAGCTATTAGAGCATCCATATTTTATACAACCACCTTACAATCCAATGGTCTATGGGGAGAAAGATTACCCAATGAGCATGCACAAATTTTATTGGCGATTTGATTACATTCAAAAAGCATACAAGGAATCAAGATTAGATCTATTTCAGATGGAATTGACATCATCAATAAACAACTACAACTCTCAACATAAACATGGAAATATGATCAAGTAGTGAATGGTAGTTTGTTACTTTGATTCAGATATATTAATTGTGTTAGCCACCTATTAAAATTTGTTATAGAAAAAGGTGGCTAAGAATTTTTGAGCCTTCAAGGAACAAATTTTATTGCTAAAAGTTGTTGGCTCTTGAAGACTTTTCTAGGCCTCATGCCTCTGTTCAAAATCTTCATTGATGTTCCTATTTTATGCTCAGAAATTCTGCTAATTTCATGAGAAGAAACTGTTGTAAGACCATAATTTTCCTCTTCTCCCACTAAAAAAATAACCTTCATTTTCTCCCCTTTTCTCCATAAAAACCCATTTCTTTTCATGATTTCTTTTCTTCCCCTCATGAAAATCACTTTTATAAGGTTAAAGACCCATTCTTTAGCTTTACCGAGACCTCTAAAAACCATTGAAAACCATGAAAAATTCATAGAAAACACAATTCTTTATTATGGACTTTATCCCCTTTGGCTAAGCCCCCTAAGCACTTCCCCTACATGCCCTTACCATAAAAACCAAGTGCTAAGCCCCTCACGGCGCTTATCGCAATGGAAATATCCAAATGCGCAAGTCTTGTGCCATGTTCAAAAGTTTCGATTGCGATTAGTTTTGTATTGAAAAACCCCCGATCGCATCATATTATATATATATATATATATATATTTTCTTGTGGGCCTATCTTCTGCGCTTAACCCATTGGATAAACCATGCCCGATCTATTTTTTCCTTTGTAAAATGCCAAAAACCCACTTTTCCAAAGTTTTAACTTAAAAACCCAAATCACGTGTTAAATATTAAAATGGGTTGATTAAAAAGACCGCATCAAAAAATTCCAATGCGATTAAGTCTTTTATATATATAAATCCTCCCCTCTGATTGCGATGACCCAATCGCATTGGAAATCTTTGAAAGGCCCCTCCAATTATGCTCGTTTGAAACTTTCGATTGAGATGTTCTGATCTCACCATGGCATCAGAGTTTTTTAAATCGCATCGCGCAGTTTTCATCGCATGCATTTGTTTCTTCCCCCGACCGCTTTTCCTCTGATTCGCTCCTCGCAGTTGATTTGATCCTCAGATCCAACGGCCATCACCTAATCGCTTTTGCCTTCCCGATCGCACAATCGCATCGGAATTTTTTCATCACATACATTTATTTCTTCCCCCGGCTGCTTTCCCTCCGATTCGCTCGTTGCCGTTGATCTGATCCTCAGATCAAACGACCATCGCCTAATCGCTTTTGCCCTTCCGATCGCGAAATCGCATCGGAGTTTTTCATCGCGCCCCTTCCCTCCTCCCGCCGATTATGATTCCCTGATTAGATCTGGACCGTCCACGTGTCCAGATCCAACGGCCACACTTTTTCCCCACCTTCTAATCAGTTTAACCCAAAAACGTAGGATTTCTTAATTTTTTTATGTTTTATGTAGGTTTTAAATGGTTTCTACTGTTATATTGAAAAAAGGCCAGGGGCCGGGGATGACGATTCCCGTGCCTTTAGTCCTTCAAAGAGAACCATTCACAGGGTTGGATTCAATGTTTTGTTAATGTTTCATGGGCATTGATGCCTCTAAAATCCCAGCGCGGCCTGCACATCGACAAGACACTGTGTTTAAAACACATTTAAAAGAGTATCAGTTTTTTGAAGACAAAGCACAGCGGGATGAAGATTGAAGAAAGATCTGGAAAAATATGGCTAAAGATAATTATTAAAGGCTTAATTTCCTGGTTTAAAACACATTCAGAAGAAATCATAAGTGTTTAACTGACAGAAGAGACCTCCACCACTGTATTTGAGGCGAATTGATTCCCCAGCTACTACAAGAGCCACATGTTGCCTCAAACCTTTCAAAACAGAGGCTGAAGTTATTGTTCCAAATCTGATAGTCCACCTCCAGTGCAGCCAGGGAATTACTACTGCAAGGAACTTAAATGCCACAAATATCTACAGAGTTACTCCCATATTACGTAGAGCCTTAAAGTCAACAAAGCTCCCACTGATATTTGATATTAATTGTAGAACATTAATACAGTGGTCCACCTGTAAATTTCTTCATCGAGCCCTTCAAACACCGGGAAGTCATAAATTCGTATTAATTATCCTTGAAGATCTTTTGTTAGGTCTCACTTCCTCATTATTCTATAAATAATGCAGTAGAATATGAGAAATTGTTGGTTGACTACGTTGCAGAGCATTGTTATGTATTTGAGCTTGAAACTTCTGATTGTAAATATTATTCACTTGCCCTTGAAGCTCTGTTTGTAATAGATAAGTTAGGCTGAATAGTGAAGATGATTGTTGAACTGAAACACTGGACTTAAAGACTGTAACTGGTTTGACAGCAATAATAAGTTGTTTCTTGGGATCCTGGTCTATATTACTGGTGAAGTGACCCTTTCTTTGTTATTGTTTTTTCCTTCTATGTATGCCATATTATTCACTATTCTCTGATAAAGAACAACATTTACAGAGTTAGGATTTACTATTTATCAGTTCCCTTCTCTAACTAAAAATCTTTATCTTAATTTTTTCCTCTTATTTGTTTGTTTAATAATGATTCAATACAGTTTAAGCAGTTAGGAATGCTGGAGTTCCCTCATCCTACTGTTTTCTTTAAACATTGTTCTTGAAATTTATTTTCCTTATTTGCTTATTAAATTTAGACGAGAAAGTGATGGTTCTCCCTGTTTCTAGCTTCTATTCTCCAAAGGCAGATTCTGAAAGTTTCCCTTGGTGTTGGCTGAAAGCAGAATAGGTTTAAAAGTACTTTATCTAATCTTAAGATGCACTTTGTTTTCTCTTATATGTTTTCACACTTTCTGAAAGTAATCATGTGGATTACTGGATTGTTTGTCAATTAAGTTGCTTTAATACAAACTTGCCCAAGAATTCAATGGTTGGACCTGCACTTGGTTGGTTTTAAACAGTTACTTAAAATCCTTTTTCTTGTTTGGACTGACTATAAATCCCTTTTGAAATTATTATCAGTTTCCACCCCTCCAACACTTTATTGTTTCCATTCCATCATTTCAATCTCAATGATCTTATGACATAGATGACTTTCCCCTTGGATCACTCTTGATGTTGTTGTTCAATTAAATCCCTAATATGACTCCATAGCCCAATGGACTAAAAACCAGCGTTATATCTATCTTTTAACCTAGCTGTTCTATCCACTTGAAACTTCCCACCTTTGAAACTCTTTGCACTTAGAACTTTCCCCTAAAAATAGTATTCATGCTCAATCATCCAAAAACAAACAAAACCCTTGGCCTTCATAACTAGCCTAATATCATTACCCCAAACTTCAAAGACAATTCCATGTTTTCACTTATTAGAGAGATCCCTCTCCAGATTCAGGAGGGCTAGATCCTAGAATCCCAAAGTTGGTTGAAACGATTTTTTTTCTGTGATCGGACTTTGCCAATCTTTCTGATTACAAATTCCTAACATTTCTGGCGACTCCACTGGGGAACGCATTTCCCTTAAACACTTCATAAAACCTTGAGAGTAAAAAGTAGCCTTTCCAAGCACTACCAAGTCATGGTAATCATGGTAAAAATTGTTTGAATCAGTGACAAACTAGATAAGACCTAGGATTCTCTTAAGACTTTATCTAACCTTGAAAGATCAGTTGGCTTAGCCATAAGAGTAAACTCTTTTTGTCTCATAACCGTAGCTAAGTTTTGAAACAAAGTTAGGATATTCTTAAAAACCATACAACTGAAAAATAACTTAGAAAAACCTAAAAATATTTCAGACTGGTTCTCAATAAACATGGTGGTGGACCATAAAACTTTTTACCTCCTTAGGAGCTAAAAACTTCCACTTGGTGACTCCAAAATCCTTAACAGACCTTAAGACTCCACTCGGAAGAACCCTTCTCATTATAACATCTTTCAAACTCAGTTAGAGGACTATAGGATTGAATTTCAAACAGACTAGTTAACCTTTTAAAGATTGTCATACTTGGTTGAAATTTTCTTGTTTATTTGGGTCTTAAAAACATAGCATAGTGGCTTCTAGAAAGATTCACACTAGAGCTCATCCTGACCCTGATCCACCTGAAGTAGTTGATAACCTAGAGAGTATCCTTTGGAAGTCTCCTAGGATTAAATTATCAACTGTTTTCAGATCACCCTTGAGAGCTAATTCAGTTCCCGAAAATCTTACAACTCTACAACAATCACAGCCTGACTTAGTAAATCCATTTAGAACTAGGTCATTTGATGATATAACTCAGCTAGACTTTGAATTTTCACTTTCATCCCCTGAAACAAGTGAGCATCCTGGTAATAGAGAAACAACACCACCTGATTTTCATTTCCTTCACAATTTAGGTGTCTCTCATCCAAGATCAGCTCAGCAGTCTATTCCTGGTCCATCCACTTCTACGCATCCTACATCCACTGTCCAAACCACTCCACTTCAGTCCACTTTCCCTCTTGTAAATCCACCTCCACCTCCTGCCATGGCTGCATGGTATGCTCCCCTAGTCCTCCTTGTACCACCAGTCAATCTTCCACAGGATTATCAGTCCAAAATTCCATTATATGATGCTAACAATGCTACAATTGCATCACAACATGTGGATAAGATGAATGAATAATTTGACAGAAATGAAATTGATGATGATTCTGTCAAGCTTAGATTATTTTCTCAAATTCTAGGGGGAGAGGTAAGAAAATGGTTCAAAATTCTAGCCCCCCATAGTATCAATGATCTCCAAGCCTTCCATCAAACATTCTTAAACAAATGGGAAGTAAAGAAGAATTCACTCCAAGTCCTTTCTAATTACAAGAACCTCCATAGAAACATTGGGGAAAGTGTGCAACCTTACTGCACTAGATTCAATAGTGTATACAATGCACTCTCCCCAGAACTAAAACCTCCACAAGGCTCATCTTTAAACAAGTTTCCTGAAGGGTTTGACTCTGAAATGACCTATCAGCTGAGAGAAAGAGATTTTGCAACTCTTGAATATATGCAAAGGGGTGCTCTTTCTGTGGAAGTCAACTTAATGGAGAAGAGAGAAAGAATGAAAAATGAAAAGAGAGTGTCTTTTAGAGAGGAGAACACACCTTCTACTTCAAACTCAAAGATGGAGAAAATGATGGAAGAAATGATGAAATAGATTAGCATAATTAAGAGAGCACAAGCAAATCAAAACCAAACTGCTCCTCAAAATAGAAACCATAACCAAAATCAGAATGTTAGAAGGAACCAATCTCTGAACAGACCTAGGGAAGATGATCAACAGATCTCTCCTCCCTTTCATCAAAACTATGTGAGTGAGGTTGAGGAAACAGATGAGATAACGAAGGAAGATAATATCAACATGCTGGGCGTAGATAATGATGACTTCGAGATTCATTATGATATTAAACAAGGTCTATATACACCTTATGATGACAAAAGAGATAATGATGCAAATGATTATCAAGACATGGAAAATGTCATCATTGAGTCTCAAAGAGAGTATAACCTTAGAAGAAAAACTAGTCAACAAACTCCCAACACCAAAACCTCTGACCAATATTCACAAAAAAGCACTACAACCAAGCCTAAAGTTTTCAAACAGAAGGACAAAACAATAGCTGTAAATTCTGATAAAGGTAAAGGGAAAAGCACTCAAAACAATGAAAAACAGAGTGCAGACACTAGTAGTACTAACACTTCAGCTAGTACTCCTGTTAAAACTATTGTGTCAAGTGTAAATAAAACAAATCAGCAAGCTGATAGTGCTGATAGAGTGACAGTTAATAAGGTTGAAACCAGCATTTTTAAAAGCCAAAATCCTTTCAGCCTGGAGCAGGAAATTTCCAAAATCAAAATCTCTGTTCCCTTGACTAAGTTAGTTGCCCAACGTGTATATAGAACCCAAATTTTGAAGGCTTTAAATATAGAAGAAAATGGGGATACAGTCAATCTTAATGATGACCAACCAGAGCTTATTTTTGGTCCAAATATTGAAGGTAAATATCAAGAAGGACCTGTTCCTCCCTTTTATGTAAGTTTAAACGTTCATGACAAAATTTTACACAATGCTATGCATGATTCTGGGGTTTCTCATAATTTAATGCCTAAAACTGTGATGGAGAGCCTTGGTTTAGAAATTACCAGACCATATAAAGACTTGTACTTCTTTGATTCCAGTAGAGTAAGGTGTTTAGGATTAATCAAAGACCTCTATGTTAACTTAGCCCAGATTCCAGCCAAATGCCTTGTTATGGATATTGTTGTGGCTGATGTCCCCCCCAAGTATGGAATGTTATTATCAAGTTCTTGGGGAGCTAAGTTACAGCGGACTATGAAAATGGACATGACCTACGTGACTATCCTTGTTTTCAATCAGAATAGAAGACTTTACAGGGAGTCTCATATGCAATACACGGTTACAAGTCAAGACAGACCGCAGAACTCCCCTTTATACTCTATAGATACCGGCCTTGATTCATTTATCCTTTTTAATGAAGAAACATTAGATGAACAAATAACTTTAACAGACTTGAAGGCCGATAGAGAGGAGGAGGTAAATACCACAAAAATGAAAAAACAGTTTGCTGCGTTGGAAGACGTTAGCAAAATAAACAAGAGTCCTGAATTATGAGTCATACGTCCTTCGCTTTTGAGCCTGGACACTAAAGAAAATGACCCTCAAATGAATGCAGATCCTGGGGAATCAAAAAAAATGCGACTAAGTTCTTACATTCCACAACTATTGAGCACGTTAGTTGAAGAGGATGGTAACCGAACATTCGAAACCAAAAACAGTCCTCTATAGAGTATGTTTTTTGATGGATCCTGCATTAAAACTAACGCAGGCGCAGGTGTTTGGATTACTAATACTGAAAACAATCACATAGAAAACATTTCCTGTAAACTAAACTTTCAGTGTTCCAATAACATAGCGGAATATGAGTCCCTGCTTTTAGGCTTACGTTTGATAAAAAAGATAGGAGCCAAAAGAATTAAATTTCACGAGGATTCAGAGTTAATTATTAGGCAAGTCAACGGGGAGTATAATGCTCATCATCCCAGACTTGGGGCCTATCGAAACGATGTCGTGGACCTTTTGGAAACTTTTGAAGAGTCCCAATTGATTTTTGTCCCAAGAAAGAAAAACATTGCGGCCCACAGCTTAGCCTACGTAGCTAGAACATGCTTGACGCCACATAACACTAAAGACTACACAACTCAGATAAAATTCAGACCAGTTGTGCCTGATAATGAGAAATATTAGTAGGTGTTTGACAATGACAAAAAAATAGAAGAATTCATGCAATTCAGAAAGGAATTCGAACTAAATAGCTTGGACTTAGACTATGAAACAGACTGCAAGGAAGAAAATTTTCTTGATGAAGAAGAACCATCTCCTGAACTTGCTAATATAAATCTGTTGTCAAGCAAACTTAAAATCGAAACAGAAATGAATTCAGAATCCGGAACAGAGGAGTTAGAAACTTTGCATTCTAAGGATGAAAGTTTGCCTAAAGGTCTGGCTCCTTTAGAAGAGTTGTTCGATTTTAATGATGTGGAAAACAAAAAAAAACTAGAACCTGTAGAGACTGAGGTAGAAGAGTGCAATATAGGCAGTGAACTTAAACCTATGATTATTAAACTGTCTAAGAATTTACCAAATCACATTAAACTTAAATATATTGAGTTGTTTAAATATTTTTCCGATGTTTTTTCCTGGAGTTACGAAGATCTTAAATCCTATGACATTGAAATAATACAACACAAAATTCCCCTCAAGGAGAACCAAAAACCATTCAAACAGAAACTGAGCAGAATAAACCCTGTTCAGTTACCGCTCGTTCAGAAGGAGATCATGAAAATGAATGATGCTGGTATTATTGTCCCTATTAGATATTCTGAATGGGTATCTAATCTGGTGTCTGTTAGGAAGAAAACTGGAGAAATTAGGCTTTGTATAGACTTTAAAGACTTAAACAAAGCTTCATTAAAAGACAACTACCCTTTGCCCAAGATGTGTTATATTTTACAAAGGGTGGTAGGTTCTAAAAGAATTTCTTTGCTGGATGGCTATTAAGGGTACAATCAGATCCTAGTTCACCTTGCTGATCAATTAAAGACAGCCTTTACTACACCATGGGGCACTTTCATGTATGTGAAAATTCCTTTTGGTCTAATGAATGCTGGAGCAACTTTTCAAAGAGCCATGGACATAGCTTTCTCAGAAGAGCTCGGTTATTTCATCAGTATCTATCTTGATGATGTTACTGTGTTTTCAAAAACATATGAAGAGCATTTAGAACGTTTAAGAAAATTTTTCGAGAAATGCAGAAAGTTTGGCATATCTTTAAACCCTAAGAAGACAATATTTTGTCTCCAAGAAGGTAAACTTCTTGGGCACATTATTTCTGAAGAGGGTATAAATATAGATCCAAAGAGGATTGAGGCCATATTGCAAATCTCTCATCCTGGAAACATTAAAGAGTTGCAATCTTTCATTGGAAAGATTAACTTTTTAAGAAGGTTTATCCCTAACTTGGCTTATCTCCTTAGGAATATCACAAACATGTTGAAGAAGGAGCAAGGGGTAAAATGGACCTTGGAAGCAAGGAAGTCCTTTGAGCTAGTGAAATAAGAATTAACCAAAAAACCGGTTCTAATAAGTCCTGATTTTTCAAAATATTTTTATATCTTTTCATTTGCATCGGAGCATACCATAGTTGTTGTCCTTTTACAGAAAAATCCACAAGGACAAGAGCAGCCTATTGAATTTTTTAGCAAGGCATTGTGGGATGCCCCTTTGAAGTATAACATTATGGAGAAGCAAGCTTTTGCTTTGGTTAAAGCTTTGAAAGACTTCAGAGTATACATCCTTCACTCACACATCATTTCCTTTGTCCCAAACTCAGTTGTTAAAGACATTCTAACACAAGACCCAGATGGTAAGAGAGGTAATTGGATTGTTATTATTCTTGAGTATGATTTAGAGATAAAACCCACTAAACTCATCAAAGGCCAAGGTCTGGCTAGATTAATGGTTGAATCCAACTTTGAAGTTCTTAATATTAATATGATTGATGCTTTGGATGACCAAGAAGAATTCTCAACTCCTATAGTTGAAGATCATTTTATGAATTCTCCTTGGTATGCTGATATTATTTATGTTTTGCTTAAATTGAATACACCTCTTGGTTTGACAAAAAAAAAGGCAAGATTCCTTAAATTGAAAGCTGTAAACTATTGCATTATAGATAGATGTCTTTATTGGAAAAATGCAAGTTGTCTATTGCTTAAATGTTTGCCTGAGTTTGATGCAGAGAAGGTTAAGAAAAAGTTCCATGAAGGAGAGTGTGGAGGTCATTTGTACTAGAAGACAACAGCCAACAAAATTTTGAGGGATGGTTTCTATTGGCCTACTCTTTTTCATGATATCCACAAGATGATCATTGCCTGTCATAAATGTCAACTTTTTGAAGGCAAAAGAAAACTCTTGCCCCTGCCTTTGCATCCAATCACTGTTGAAGCCCCATTTCAATAGTGGGGACTTGACTTCATAGGAGAAATCCATCCCCCATATTCTGCCCAGCATAGATGGATTCTCACTGCCACAGACTATTTCACTAAGTGGATAGAAGCCATACCTTGTAGACATGCCAATGATTAAGTTATTATAAAATTTATGGAGACTAACATTCTCTCCAGATTCGGCTGTCCTACCAATATCATCACTGATAATGCAGCAGCATTTGGATCAAAGAAGATGGTTGATTTCTGTCATAGATATCAGATAACTTTGGGGCATTCCACAGCCTATTACCCTCAAGGTAATGGAATTGCAGAATCCTCCAACAAAATTCTAGTGAACATAATCAAGAAACTGTTGGAGGATAACAAAAAGTCTTGGCACACAAAGCTTGTTCATGCACTTTGGGCTGACAGATTGACTTTGAAGAAATATATCGGCATGTCACCTTTTCAGCTTGTGTATGGTACTGATGCAATTTTTCCAAACAGCCTTGGTGTACCAGTAATGAAGTTTATTCAAGAGTTGCAAACTGAAGATAATGACATGATCAGATGAATAAATCAGACCATTCATCTTCAACAAACCAGAGAGGAAGTTTACAACAAAGCATTGCAGAAACAAGACAGCATTAAAAAGCTTTTTGACAGGAGTACAAAGGCCAGAAATTTCAAGATTGGAGACAAATTTTTAAAGTTGGACTCAAGGAGGGAAGACAAGGGCAAGCATGGGAAGTTTGACAACTTATGGCTTGACCCTTACTCTATTCATTCAGCTGCTGGTAACAATGCATTTTTCTTGCAAGAGTTAAATGGAGCAGAATTGTTTGGAGGTCCTGTCAATGGCAGGATGCTTAAACATTACTTCTCTTGATCCTTGACATGTTTTGAAGCCTTTTTTTATCCTTTTTCATTATAAATATCCCATCCACCATTTTATTCAATGTTAGAAAAATTTAAAATACAAAACAGTGAAAGAAAGAAAAGAGGGCAGATTGATAAAACAATAAAGGTACAACCCCATACCAAAAAGAGAAGCAAATCTGAAAGTTTGCAAGCTTGAATGCCACTCCTACAAAACACACTTCTAGTTAGTCAAACAACCTAATATTGACTAATTAGCTTTTGAATTTACTGCTGATAGGATAGTGAAATTGATTTACCAAACTGTTTAATCTTGGTTTATGACTAGGTAGACTAGGATAGAAATGAAAGGTTCAAAGATGTTCAAAACCTGAACCTAAGTTTCCAAGCAAGAGATGACTCAAAACTGTTTTATTTTTCTGAGTCAAAAAAGATGTAAATCTGGTTCTAATCAGCTCAAAATTTGAACCAGAAAACAAGAAAAATAGCTCAAGTAAGAGTCAAAACAGAGCTGTAAAAGAGTGAAGGAAGTGCTTGAATTTTCAGATCTTAAGCCTTCCATTTTGATTTAATTTTTTTGAAAAATAAATGTCTATGTGCAGCTTGTTTCATGCCATATATCAGCATCAAGTTAGACTGTTTAATCCTGACTTGAATGCTTTTAAATTTCTGTTGTAGAAATTAGAGAATAAAATCTGTTAGACTGTTTAATCCTAACATATTAGTAGATTAGGTAGAGAAGCATCTGAACTCAACTGTTAAATCTGAATTTAGGGAGAAATAAGGAGTAGAAATAGATTAGATTTCTTGTTTTCAAAAGAATAAAATGTTGTGAATAGAGTTTTCCAATCCAAGTGCACACTAATGAAGAAAAAATGTTAGATCTGTAGGATTGGGTAGGTAGAGAGCTTGTAGATGAAAGATCCATTGTTTTTGTAGCTGCTAATATGTTTTCAGAGCAATATCATCCCCACAAAGGAAGGGCAGCCCAATGGATCAGCCACAGGTCAGCCTCCCAGAGAATGCAAGTCTGAAGTTCTTGATGCCTTCAAGAAGGCACCATCCCTAAGTGGAGCCAATGTTAGCCACCTATTAAAATTTTTTATAGCAAAAAGTGGCTAAGACTTTTTGAGCCTTCAAGGAACAAATTTTATTGCTAAAAATTGTTGGCTCTTGAAGACTTTTCTAGGTGTCATGCCTCTGTCCAAAATCTTCATTGATGTTTCTATTTTATGCTTAGAAATTCTGCTAATTTCATGAGAAGAAACTGCTGTAAGACCATCATTTTCCCCTTCTCCTACTAAAAAACTAACCTTCATTTGCTCCCTTTTTCTACATAAAAACCCCTTTGTTTACATGATTTCTTTTCTTCCCCTCATGAAAATCACTTTTATAAGGTTAAAGACCCATTCTTTAGCTTTACCGAGACCTCTAAAAACCATTGAAAACCATGAAAAATTCGTAAAAAACACAAGTCTTTATTATGTATTTTAGCCCCTTTGGCTAAGCCCCGTAACCACTTCCCCCACATGCCCTTACCATAAAAACCAAGTGCTAAGCCCCTCATGGTGCTTATCGCATCGGAAATATCCAAATGTGCAAGTCTTGTGCCGTGTTCAAAAGTTTCGATTGAAATTAGTTTTGTATTGAAAAACCCTCGATTGCATCATATTTTATATATATTTTTTCCTGTGGGCCCACCTTCTGTGCTTAAACCATTGGATAAACCATGCTCGATCTATTTTTTCCTCTGTAAAATGCCAAAAATCCACATTTCCAAAGTTTGGACTTAAAAACCCAAATCACGTGTTAAACATTAAAATGGGTTGATTAAAAAGACCGCATCAAAAACTTCCAATGCGATTAAGTCTTTTATATATATAACTCTACCCCTCCGATTGCGATGACCCAATCGCATCGGAAACCTTTGAAAGGCCCCTCCGATTATGTTCGTTTGAAACTTCTGATTGCGATGTTCCGATCGCACCATCGCATCGGAGTTTTTTAAATCGCATCGCGCAATTTTCATCGCATGCATTTGTTTCTTCCCTCGACCGCTTTTCCTCTGATTCGCTCCCCACTGTTGATCTGATCCTCAGATCCAACAGCCATCGACTAATCACTTCTACCTTCCCGATCGCGCAATCGTATCGGAGTTTTTTCATCGCATACATTTGTTCTTCCCCCAACCGCTTTCCCTCCGATTCGCTTCCCGCCGTTAATCTAATCCTTAGATCAAACGGTTATCACCTAATCGCTTCTGCCCTCCCGATCGCGAAATCGCATCGGAGTTTTTCATCGCACCCCTTTCCTCCTCCCGCCGATTGCGATTCCCCGATTAGATCTGGACCGTCCACGTGTCCAGATCCAACGGCCATGCTTTTTCCCCACCTGCTAAGTAGTTTAACCCAAAAAAACAAGATTTCTTAATTTTTTTTATGTTTTATGCAGGTTTTAAATGGTTTATGCTGTTATATTGAAGAAAAGCCAGGGGCCAGGGATGACGATTCTCGTGTCTTTAGTCCTTCAAAGAGAACCATTCACAGGGTTGGATTCAATGTTTTCTCAATGTTTCATGGGCATTGATGCCTCTAAAAGCCCAGCGTGGCATGCACATCGACAAGACACTATGTTTAAAAGACATTTAAAAGAGTATAAGTTTTCTGAAGACAAAGCACAGCGGGATGAATATTGAAGACAAATCTGGAAAAATACAGCTAAAGATAATTATTAAGGATTAATTATCTGGTTTAAAACATAGTCAGAAGAAATCATAAGTGTTTAACTGACAGAAGAGACCTCCACTGCTGTATTTGAGGCGAATTGATTCCTCAGCTACTACAAGAGCCACCTGTTACCTCAAACCTTTCAAAACAGAGGCCGAAGTTATTGCTCCAAATCTGATAGTCCACCTCTAGCGCAGCCAGGGAATTACTGTTGCAAGGAACTTAAATGCCACAAATATCTGCAGAGTTACTCCCATATTACGCAGAGCCTTAAAGTCAACAAAGCTCCCACCAAGCTTTGATATTAATTGTAAAAAATTAATACAGTGGTCCACCTGTAAATTTCTTCATCGAGCGCTTCAAATGCCAAGAAGTCATAACTTTGTATTAATTATCCTTGAAGATATTTTGTTAGGTCTCACCTCCTCATTCTTATATAAATACTGCATTAGAAGATGAGAAATTGTTGGTTGACTACGTTGCTGAGCATTGTTATGTAATTGAGCTTGAAACTTCTGATTGTAAATATTATTCACTGGCCCTTGAAGCTTTGTTTGTAATAGATAAGTTAGGATGAATAGTGAAGATGATTGCTGAACTGAAACACTGGACTTGAAGACTGTAACTAGTTTGACATCAATAACAAGCTATTTCTTGGGATCCTGGTCTATATTACTGGTGAAGTGCCCCTTTCTTTGTTAATTTTTTTTCCTTCTATGTATGCCATATTTTTCACTATTATCTGATAAATAACAACATTTACAGGGTTAGTATTTACTGTTTATCAGTTTTCTTCTCTAAATGAAAATCTTTATCTTAATGTTTTCCTCTTATTTGTTTGTTTAAGAATGATTAAATACAGTTTAAGCAGTTAGGAATGCTGGAGTTCCCTCATCCTACTGTTTTCTTTAAACATTTTTCTTGAAATTTATTCTCCTTATTTTCTTATTAAATTTAGACTATAAAGTGATGGTTTGCCCTATTTCTAGCTTCTATTCTCCAAAGGCAGATTCTGAAAGTTTCCCTTGGTGTTGGCTGAAAGCAGACTAGGTTTAAAAGTACTTTATCTGATCTTAAGATTCACTTTGTTTTGTCTTATATGTTTTCACACTTTCTGAAAGTAATCATGTGTATTACTGGATTGTTTTTCAATTAAGCTACTTTAATACAAACTTGCCCAAGAAGTCAATGGTTGGCCCTGCACTTGGTTGGTTTTAAACAGTTACTTAAGAGGCTTTTTCTTGTTTGGACTGACTATAAATTCCTTGTGAAATTATTATCAGTTTCCACCCCTCCAACACTTTATTGTTTCCATTCCATCATTTCAATCTCAATGATCTTGTGACATAGATGACTTGCCCCTTGGATCACTCTTGATGTTGTTGTTCAATTAAATCCCTGATATGACTCCGTAGCCCAAATGACTAAAAATCAACGTTATATCTATCTTTTAACCTAGCTGTTCTATCCACTTGCAACTTCTCACATTTGAAACTCTTTGCACTTAGAACTTTCCCCTCAAAACAGTATTCATGCTCAATCATCAAAAAACAAACAAAACCCTTGGCCTTCATAACTAGCCTAATATCATTACCCCAAACTTCAAAGACAAATCCATCTTTGCACTTATTGGAGAGATCCCTCTCCGGATTCAGGAGGGCTAGATCTTGGAATCCCAAATTTGGTTGAAATGATGTTGTTTCTGTGATCGGAATTTGCCAATCTTGCTGATTACAGATTCCTAACAAATTGTATAGAGAGTAAGCTAGAATATAATTTATTTTATGAAAGTAAATTTGATTGCTAATGTAATATAATGAGAACATGTTTGAATATGAATAATTGAAGAGCTTGATGAAAGTCACTTATACTTTTTATTGTGATATAGAAATTAAGATTATATAGGTACAATGAATCACGAATATAATTACAGATGTTTGCCAAAACCGAATTGTTAGTACTATTGTGATTTCTTGATTCTAATAACTAGTTGAATTACAAAGTTATTTCCCTTTGTATGCATCTCATTTTAATTCCCATGGGGATAATTCTTTGAGTGAGATTAATCAATATAAATTCATTTTTTAATTGGTACAATAATGGTTCTTCCAAATGAATCAACTAGATTCAATATCATGCTCACATCTTTTAAACTCAGTATCAAACCCAAGGCTGGGGACTAAGCAATATAAGGTTACTAACTAGGTTGACATACATTACAGAGGAGGTTATATTTCATTGTATTCCAATGAAATAATTTGGTAATAGATATCATTTAGCCATTATCCTTTATAGATTGAAAATCATACATAGAAGCCAAGATAATTAGCTAAGTTGTATGGAATCATGATAACAGTAGCTTACATGATATAACTAGATAGTGTATGTTATACACAACTTATATTTGAGATATACACTAGTGCAAGATCAAAACTATATGTGGATCTCCTATGAGCATCCCACTATTAACTTAAATTCTTGTGTGTTTAAAGTGACAATAGATATAGATCAAAAAATAACTCCTTGATCATAGTTCCGAGCTTTAGATATCCCTTTTTTCTTTCTCCTACAATAAATATTCAATCGAGTGTTTAACGTGTAGTTCCACATCGTGAAAACACTACTAAAATTCATGAAATATTTCTACGGTTGGAAACTTGAGTACCCAAGAGCTACACTAAATAAGCACCCAAAACTACTCATCATGTCCAAGCACTACCACATATCAACATATTGGAAAATTGGGGGTTGTAGTGCATAATTATTTTATATTAAGTCGATATAATGGACACAACTTGGTGGTCGACTTCCTATGAATTCACACCACCAAAAGGTCAAACCCTCAGAATATTAAAGGTTAACAAAATTGGGAAAAATTTATATAAAATCCTAGTATGGTGATCATTCCACTAGAGAGAACATTATTTAAATGAATGTTTCCATATTTTCCTTTCACTAGTTAGCATTTGTAGGCTTTGGATATTGAAACATTGAAAACAAGAAAATACAAAGAAAACCTCAACAAAATGCTAAGGATCATGATGGAACCTTGCAATGGAACAATATTGAAACAATGAATGAGTAAAAGGAGGGTGTCATGATGACATTAGCATGATTATGTGGTGATGCAATATGTATGAAATGTGTCACCCATATTGGGTACTTTTAACTTGCTGGATAGGATGTTAATGACACATGGAAAACATCAGTAAGTGTCACATATCAAAGGACACATCAGTGCAAGGCATGTATTAGTTTGTGATTAGATTTCATGGAATGATGTGCTAGGTTGGGATGCCAAAACAACATATTAGAATATTGGAAGTTCTTAGGGGAATCCCTTGGAAAATAATCAACATCTCAATATCCATCTATATCACATCAGTAGAGCAATATATCATATCAAAAAAGAGGAATATTAACATATACAAGTCTCGGTGGTTTTAAAGGAAGTAAACTTGAAATTCCCTGGTATGGTGAAATTTAAATTATATCAATGTAGTAAATGTGGAGCCATGTGGGAATGTCACATGGCCCTTGGCTACCATGTTTCAATGAAGTGGACTACACAAATGGTAATGTGGCCCTAATAATCATAAACATTCAAACGAGAATAAATTTTTTCTCAAAGCTCATAGAAATATGAAATTTGTATCACTTGAATTCTCTTCATGAGTAGAAGATGATGGAAATAAAATATTTTTGAATCAAATTGATGGAGTAGTGATAAACTTTACAACCCATATTTTTAATGACTCTTGAAGTATGGTTGTAGTAACACCTCATATCCTTAATCGAGTTTAATGGTTTGGGTATGTTCTGGTAATATGTTGGGGTTGTCCTCTCAAACCTTCTAGAATTAATTAGAGTGGTACTATTTGATTGTTGATCCCAACCTAGTAATCCTCTTTGGGAGGAAGGAGTAATATAGGTGTTAACAGTTGCAAGGAAAATCATGTTACGATTTAGGATTATTTTTAAGCCTTATAAGTAATACACTTATTTCAGTACAATAAAAAGATTTATAATGCTAGGATGTATGATAAGCTAAGTTAACAACAAAAAATAAAAAAATAATGGATTATGAATATAATTAACCTTAATTTCACCTTTACTCTAAATAATATGACAAACAATAACTATCTATTCTACTTATAGCTCTAAAACAAAGGATGATTTTGTATTTATTTTTAACAACTAAAGGGATAATCATGTGTTTTTGGTGATAAGAGGGAGTGTTACATCCATATTTATTCTTTAATTAATATGTTTGTTTAATGCCTCACGTAAGTCCATGTAAGAACTAAAATGATTACTATATATATATATATATATATATATATATATATATATATATATATATATATATATAAGTGTGAAATATGTTACTTAATGTCCATAATGAAATATTATTTTGGAATAATATATTTTCAAATGCTACATGTCAACTTAAAATTAAGAATTGAGGAAATTACACATCTTCCCCATATGGACATTAAAATATTTAATTTATTATTTATATTAAAATACAATATTGGGTTTTACTCTAGGAGATTTTATAGAGTTTTCATTTGAATTACCTATGGTATTATTTACATTATATTATCATGGAAAATGTTGTAGGAGGGGGCATGACCCCCTCCTACCACAATAATTTCATCTTTGAAGCAACTGCATGAAGTGATCTAATACTCGACCGTCACAAGAATATCATCAAGTGCATATGTGTTCCAATTTGGCAGTCGAAGGTAAAAATATATCATATTTAGTACAACCACCAATAAGAGAATACTAGCGACATTAAACTTGGATATTATTCTTACTAATGACAATGCCAGATATGAAATACAAAGGAAGGTCTAGCAAGATATCATAATATATAAAGTACATGCAGGCTCATGCATTTATTTGGAATCTCATAGGAATGTGGCCATCGAGAAAGGCCCTAACAATTAAATCCAAAAAAATTGGAAAGACAATGGGAAACTAGATCTAGGAATATGGGTAAAAGGGTTTATTACAACAAGGTTTATTACAACAACTTTTGCAAGTATTAAGGATAGAATAAGAATTTTTGGGAATGGACCTTATATTCTCAACAATGAAGGTTATTTTTTGAATTTTTACAAGGAATAATATAGCCCAAATAAGGAATAATTCTATGAAACCTTAGTATATGCTCACCTTTTCCCCCTTCAAAGAGTTTTTTGGGAAGAAGAAACCCTTGAGGGAATTGAAAATGTCAAAAGATGTTTTTTAAAGGTATATGAGGCTACAATAATACACATATAATCCTATTAGGATTGGATGTATTTCTACATGAATATATCCCAACGTTTACCAACTTCGATAGATATTTCCTATCCATTATTTTCAGTTACATGAGTATGACCATTTTTTTAAAGATTATCATGTTGTTTAGAAATATCCTCAATAAAATTAGTCTCCTCATAGGAAGACCATTTGTAGAGAAGGATTTCATGACCCTAGGGAGAAACATATATAGGGGCAAATCCAATATTGAGTAATAGGTTTGACATTTTATCCGACCAGGAAAACCTTCAATGAAAGAGGAAAATAATGGAATATTGAATACATATGGAAATAAATTATAATCTCAAATTAGATACAATAGATGAAGCATGGAAGTAATAAGGATAAAATCCACAAATTCATATGCCCGAAGAAATTCTCATGGCTAAAGTAGAGACTATGGCTACATAGGACACTACTAGTGATACATGTTTGGAAAAAATAAACTTTTAATCTTATATGGAGGAATAAAAATGCAAGGATGCATAATTTTTCCCATACCACCAAGACTAAATCCTCCATAATGTATATATCAATGTAAGGAATCAAATAGGTAATTCCCATTCAAGCTCTAGCTCTTATAATCCTTATCTTGCTAATATTACACACTATATCATGGATCCTATCATGCTATGAATGAGGAAAATAATAAAGGGATGTAAGAGAAACAAATATTTCATCCAAGACGTTGCATAGATGTTTGCCAATTATGGTAAAAACTGGTCATGATAGAGGAATTTCCCTCCTCCCAAGCCTAAAAGTTGTGAATATCATATCCTAGAACATTAGGGGCCTTAATTGTAAAGAAAATTAGAGAAATGGTAGAAAAATATTCATATGTAAAATCATACCATGGTAATATTTTACATGAAACTAAATGTTCCAATGAGAAGGTAAGTGATATAAACACTTAGTTGTGGAAAATTTGTTATTCTTTAGCATTATATTCCTTAGGACATGTGAGGGGCTAGAATCTCTTTGGAATCTAGATAAGGTGAATATAACGAACCTTCTTGCATATATGTGTATTGTATTTTCCCTCTTTCAGTTAATTGGCTCAATTGAATTCAATTGTGATACAAATGTTTATGGCCCTCATTTATCAAGGGATAAGATCACCTTTCTTCAAAATTTATGTAGTATAGAAACCATACTTACAGACGATTTGTCGATTGTTAGGGGATATTTTAATCCCATAAAGTCATAAAAAGAAAGGAAATGATGAGTTAGATGTTTGGACTCAAATACATAGCATTTCAAAGAACCAATGAATAAATTAAGGTGGTTGGTGTGGGCACAATTAATGACACCTTCACTTATAACCATTGGAGGGGAGAAAATAATCAAATTTCATAATGGCTGAATCATTTCATAATTGTTTAATCCTTTATGGAAATGGATGAATTCTTTGAGGCCTCTATATTTCCTTTTACAATCTCTTACCATTAGGATATCAACAAAAAAATATCCACCAAAGAAAATTTCAGCTTAAAAATTCCCATAAATTTTTCATGTACATAATATGTAAACCAATCAAAATCCTTTAAATTTCAAGATATATACATGTAAATATTTGTGATGAAAAAAAAATACTTTTCAAATTGTAGTTTTGGTTTATATCCTTATATGTTTACTCAAATTTCAATTTTATACACTCAATGGATGTAGAATTAAATTTCACATCCAGAGAATACCCATTATGTATACTTTTGAGAAGACCCACATTGAAAAAAATTGAAGATGTATTAAAAAAGTGTGTTCGACATGATTTTTAATGTATATTAATTTTATTCAATGTGGGTCTTCTCAAAAGTATTCATAATGGGCACTCGTTGGATGTAGAATTTAATTGTGAGTCGAACAAGTGTCTATACTTGAAATTTGAATAAAACTGTAAGGAGATAAGCCAAAAATAAAAGAAAAAATGTAGCTTTCTTCTTTTCCCTCGAAAATTCCTAACTCTTATTTTAATATTTTAACTAGTATTTTATTATTTTTCATTAAGAGACAACTTTTAGGCTGAAATTTACTCTAATGGATATCTTAGAGTTAGCTACAATAATCAATCTTACCATTTTTGAAATTTTTGGCTCTTAGACACATGCTTCTTCGAAAAATAGAAGTTACATTAGAGTAGAGACACATTTTATATAATTAGCAATGATTTATAGGTTTTAGTAAAAGTTGAAATACATCAAAAAAAAATAATAAAAAAACATAAAGATACTTTTTGGAACATATTTGAATCCAAAAGCATCCTAGATGATATAAGGTAGAAATTGTAACAACGAATTATTTTGGATGGAAGAGTGATATACCTTGTGATAAATAATGTGAAGAGGAGATTTATGGTGACAAAATTCCCAGGTAAAGTAGTTGCACGATTGAGAGAGAAGAACTAAATTTTTCCATAAATAAATGATAAAACATCCACATCATAATTGAATATCCTCTCTTATAGAAAACAATTGCAATAAAATAACTACCTATTAAGAAATTCATAGTGAATTGAAGTCATATTAAAAAAATTTGATGTCTGCAAACCCACAACCTAACTATTTATATGAGATAAGGAAAGTAACTCAACATATCAATTTGTTGGTCAAAGATGAGTAGAGTTAGGCACTAGTGAGAGAAATATCCTTATTAAAGGTAAAACAAGTCATAGTGAACATTCCATAAAAAATATCCTAGCCTATATGGCTTCACAATGGACTTCTTCTAGGCTTGCTAACCATTCTTAATGTAGGAGATCCTAGATCTGGTTGAGGAACCCAAAATACCATAATTAGTTCTTCCAACTCTCAATGTCCCTTTCTTAAATGTAGTGCCTAAATTGACTAGAGAAAATGAAGCTAGAAGCCTCTACCTCATTACATTATGCAGCATCATCTATAAAATTATGTTGAAGATCATTTATAGCTACCTAAAGATGTTGCTATAGTTTCTTACCTTAACTGAAATATTGACTATGTGGAAGGACAAAAAAAATTGAATGGGATAGTGGTATTTTACAAAGTCATTGATTCTTTGAAAAAATCATGAAAGGTTGGATTTCTCTTAAAATTGGATGTATCTAAGAATTTATAAAATTAACATACTATTAGATTTATCACATTCAAAGGGATTTTGGCTTTTCATAAATTTGGTCTACTTGGGTGGGATTTCTATTTCCTTCATTCTTATTCTCTATTTTTTTTAGTTTATGTCCTTCATCATCATTTCATCCGTCATGGGGTATTAGGCATGGATACCCACCCTTCCATTTCTCCTCATTTTAGGTAATGAAGGGATAGGTAGATCCGGGTATCCCTTTTATTTAGAAATAATTATCCTTCAAACAAATGATGAGTGATTTTATGTCTCCCTCTGGTACATTTCTTAAATAGGCTAGATACCATTTTTTTCCAATACCCACCCATTATTTCAAGGACATACCTCACATTTCACGTGATCCCAAATAATTACCTCAGTTATAAAATTTCTTAGCACTCCCTTATTTTATAATTCGTTAAAATACAAATAATGGTAATATCTTTTGTAAAAAATGATGTGAAACTTAGATTTTTGGACATCTGGTTATCTCAATATTGTTAAGAAGTTAGTATTTTTTAAATATATTCTACATGTTCTTTCTATTTACCTCATTTATATCTTAAGATCTCTTAAAGAAACAATCAATGTTATCAATGGATTCTAGTGTTTTTTCTTATGTGGGGAGGGGAGAGGAGTTCCTTGGAAATAAATTGGAGTTTAGTATATTTGGATAATTTAAACCACTCCAAAATGAATATTTTCCTAGGTCTAAGGGACACAAAAACTCTCAGCAAAAAAATTTGGTCCAAGACCTAGTGGAGGTGGAGTCAAGGAGGAAATGAATATCGAAACAAATCTAGAATATTAAATACGATGACAAGCAAAAATCTTAACAATCAATAAGATACATATTAATTCTTAAGGGATCATCCATTTGGAATCTATAAAATGTCAATAGGTGGGTAATATAACAGTATTACTTTTGTAAGGTTAGGAATCGGAAGAATTCTCTCATGTAGGATGATTCCTAACAATATATCCCCAAGATAGGTGAGTAAGAAAACTCACAATAGATAAGTGATCTCATAAGTTATAGAAACTAACATGTAGTGGCTAATTCTTGGAAATTATCATAGTCACACTCTAATACAAGGAATGGACATCCATTCCCAATGATGTGGATTCGATGACACTCTAGTCCATTACTCATTAGTGTAAAGGTACGACATATAAGGAGAATTACAAGTTACATTAGTTTACTAGGCCTAAATGTCGCTTCACATTCCATGAAGCCTCTCAGATGGTGGTTGGGTACATTCAACCCCAGAAGCAAGATATTTGGAAAAAAATTCAAGAGCCAACATTTTTGGCCAAAACTAACTCATTTCCTTTGGATTCTAGCCTAGGAAAACACCCTAACATGGGATGAGTTAGTTCATAAAGGTTTTGAGGGTCCCTCCTTCTATAATTTCGGTTTCTAAAACTCTAAATACACAAAATACCTATTTAATGCTTCCTCTTACTCAAAAAATATTTGGATAAGGGATCCATTGTGCTTTTGACAATCTGATTAAGTTTTAAACAATATATGGGACAACATGACTCATTGGAGATAAAATTCCTTTCAAAATATAGTGCTAAATCATGATTAGATACTTCTCCCTAGTTTTCCCCTTTACCTTCCATAGAAGTAATGAAATTAGATAGCATTTAAAAATAAAATCTCTTCAATTTATCTAATATTAGATAATACTATACAAATCATTAAATAAATAGTTTTATAAATCTTTAGTATTTAAATTATTATAACCTTTCTCTCTCATAATAGAGTACTCTGAGAAAAATAAAATTTTCTCCATCTCCAAGATACACTCATCTTAGTTCTTAGTTCTCTATTCTTACTATTTTCACTAAATTAAATTATTATGGAGGTTCCAAATATAACCTAGGTTTTCTTGTTATCAAGGTGTATTCTACAATACCGAAGTATAGGTTTTCCTTATATACGGGTGAAAATGTGAAGTCGGGAAACACTTTTTGCCCTTTTTTGACGTTGAAAATTGTAATTTTCTATGATTTTCAACTTCAACTCCACTAAACTCATATTTTATTGCAAATTATGCTTTGACATAAAAACAAGAATTGTAGAGAATTGTCTTACCTCCATACCCATATTTAAAAAAAAAAAAATATTGACATATAGAGGGGTAAATTTCTTGTTTACTAACTGCATATACTTGAAATTTTCAGGCAAACATAAATAGTCACTTTATCATCCTTTACTTTTTTTAGGGAAGGTTATTCATTTTTTGGAAAAAAACCATAGCATCATAATCTGCATATATTGCACTAGTGCACAGACTATTTTTCGGTAATTTTCGGATTAAATCACTATTTTTTATTATTTTTTTAAATGGACGAAGACAAAAAAACAATGATGTTTTAGTACATTTTATCATCCTTTGATTTTATTTTCAATGTGATCGTCAATAAGAAAAATGAGAGTACCCTTTTGAAGTAGACAGGGAGAGGAAGTGCAGTATGATTTTTTTGAATTTTTTGGTGTCCTCATTTTAAAGTTATTGAATTTTCATTCAGTGCAATTTTTCGAACAATGAAATTCCACAGTGACACAGTTTAGTAAAAAATTAATAAAAAATTGAATTTTTTAATGAAACTCCACAAATCTCATATTATCAGAAACTAGATTCAGAGATGAATCTAATGGTACTTTGTCCGACATATAAAATTTTGTTTTTGTAGGTGTTCTGCCCCTCCAAAGTTGCAGGTACCTGAAAACTGCAGAATTTTCTGTGTTTTTCGTTGACCAGAAACTCTCGGCCGAGATAATGTCTCAGACGATAAATTTATAAAACTCTCGACCGAGAGTTTAACCCGCCTAAAGTTACATTTAAACGAACGGCCAAACTCTCGGCTGAAATTTTAAAAACCTCTAGGACGGGAGTTTGCGCCCGAGAGTTTACCCTATGAAACTCTCGGCCGAGAGTTTAGAAACTCTCGGATGAGAGTTTTAGAAACTCTCGTATGAGAGTTTTAGAAACTCTCGTATGAGAGTTTTAGAAACTCTCGTATAATAAAACACAAAAATTATTCCTATAATAAAACACAAAAATTATTAAGTTTTTAGAATTGGTACGTTATATAATTTAAATAGTACTTTATTAAAATTAAAAAATGATAAAAAATAATAAAATTATAATTTTATTTTAAGTTATTTTATTATTATTAGTGATAAAAAATACATGAAGATTTAATTAAATAAAATTTGTTACAATATTTTGTAATATCAATGTTATATAAAAAACTAAAAATATTTTTATATAAAACTAATTGATATATTAATATAAATAAAATAAAATTCTAAAACATAAATCAAAATAAAAACAACTATATATAATTTATATAATATTTTTTTGAAATTAATGAATAAATTTAAATTTAAAAAACAATTGACTAAATGCAATGAGGTGATTAAGGAGACAATGCATAGCACCTTAGTATCGTTATAAATTCTTGGAAATCTCGAGAAATTTTTGAAGTGAGATGAGCTTCTTGGAATCGGTCACTTTATCTTCCACTTCAGTTTCACACAATTAACTTGAAAGGAAGTCTGTCTTCCTAGGTATGGATGTAAGGGAATGAACAATATTATTTGAACATTGAGTGAGATGCCCTTCTTGGAATGGGTCCTCCTATATTCCACTTTAGTTTCACAAGATTAAATTAAAATGAAGTTTATTTTCCTAGGTATGGATGTAAGGGGATAAAGAATATTATCTGAAAAGGAAATGAATGTTAAGTGTGACATTCCAAGCAGAGGTGTATGGGATTGGAGAATTATGTTATTGTAGAAAACTAACCTTTGACCCCTTAACCCTTGACCCATAACCCTTGACCCCTTAAACCCTAATTCCTAACCCCTAAACCCTTAACCCCCTAAACCTTAAACCTCTAAACCTTAACCCCTAACCCATTTACCCCAACTAAACCTCTAAATCCATAACCCATTTAACCCCTAAACCCTTAACCCCTACCCCTAACATGTTAAACCCTAACCCATTTAAGCACCTAAACCCCAAAACCCCAAACTCCTAACCCCTAAAATACTTGACTGCTAAATCCCCTAACACCCTAAACCTCTAAACCAATCCTAATCCATTTAACCCCTTAAACCTCAAAACCCCTAACCCCTTAAACCCTAATTCCCAAACCATAACCCTTGACCCCTTAAACCCTATTTCCTAACCCCTAAACCCTTAACCCCTAACCCCTTAAACCCTAATTCCCAACCCCTAACCAATTCAACACCGTAAACCCCTAAAAACCTAACCCATTTAAGTGTTTATTCCATTTAACTCCCAAAACCCTAACCCCTAACCCCTAAAATCCTTCACTGCTAAATCCCCTAAACCTCTAAACCTATAACCCATTTAACCCCCTAAACCCTAAACCTCTAAACCCTTAACCCCTAACCCCTTAAACCCTAATTCCCAACCCCTAACCAATTCAACACCCTCAACCCCTAAAAACCTAACACAGTTAACCCCTAACTTCTAACCCCTAAAATCCCTAACTGCTAAATTCCGTAACCCCCTAAACCTCTAAACCAACCCTAACCCATTTAACCCCCTAAACCCTAAACCTATAACCCCTTAAACCCTAATTCCCAACCCATAACCCATTCAACCCCTTAAACACCTAAACCTCTAACCCATTAACCCTTGACCCCTTAAACACTAATTCCTAGCCCTTAACCCATTTAACCCCCTAAACCTAAACCTTTAAACCCTTAACCCCTAACCCATTTACCCCCACTAAACCTCTAAACCCCTAACCCATTTAACCCCTAAACGCTAAACCTCTAAACCCTTAACCCCTACCCCTAACTCGTTAACCCCTAACCCATTTAAACCCTTAAACCCCAAAACCCCTAACCCCTTAAACCCTAATTCCCAACCCATAACCCTTGACCCCTTAAACCCTAATTCCTAACCCCTAAACCCTTGAGCCCCTAATTCCCAACCCCTAACCAATTCAACACTGTAAACCCCTAAAAACCTAACCCATTTAAGTGTGGATTCCATTTAACCCCCAAAACCCTAACCCCTAACCCCTAAAATCCTTCACTGCTAAATCCCCTAACCCCCTAAACTTCTAAACTTGTAACCCATTTAACCCCCTAAACCCTAAACCTCTAAACCCTTAACCCCTAACCCATAAAACCCTAATTCCCAATCCCTAACCAATTAGACACCCTAAACCCCTAAAAACCGAACCCATTTAACCCCATTAACCACTAACTTCTAACCCCTAAAATCCTTAACTTCTAAATCCCCTAACCCCCTAAACCTCTAAACCAACCCTAACCCATTTTACCCCCTAAAACCAAAACCTATAACCGCTTAAACCCTAATTCCCAACCCATAACCCATTCAACCCCTTAAACACCTAAACCTCTAACCCATTAACCCTTGAGCCCTTAAACACTAATTCCTAACCCTTAACCCATTTAACCCCCTAAACCCTAAACCTCTAAACCCTTAACCCCTAACCCATTTACCCCAGGGTTAGGGGTTAGGGGTTTAGAGGTTTAGGGTTTAGGGGGTTAAATGGGTTAAGGGTTAGGAATTAGTGTTTAGTCGAAAATGGAGTTAAGAACCCAGTGGGGCAGAGGCGTGAGGTAGGGACCCAAGAGGTTCATAGGTTTTGGGTTTTGGGGTTTAATTGGGTTAGGGTTGGTTTAGTGGTTTAGGGGGTTAGGGGATTTAGCAGTTAAGGATTTTAGGGGTTAGAATTTAGTGGTTAATGGGGTTAAATGGGTTAGGTTTTTAGGGGTTTAGGGTCTAATTAGTTAGGGGGACAGAGTAGGAGTTTTGAGGAGGTCAGGAGTTGGAACTATAGTTTGGGGTTTAGAGGTTGAATGGAATTCTGAGTTTAGAAGTTTAGGGGATTAGGAGATTTGCGATGAGAGACAGGGAGTTAGGAATTAGAATTACAGGGAGTTAGATGGATTCACACTTAAAATGGAGTTGTTTTTTTAGGTGTTGGGAGAAAATGCGAGAGGGGGTGGGTGATATTTAGGAAACTAAAACACACCTTTTCATGCTCTAAAACCCATACGCTACTTTCCTGTCACAGACTCGCGTATATACGCAGATACCCTTCATAAAAATCGCGTATACACAAAGATCTAATTATGCCATTAAATATTCACTTATATAATTCCATCATTTATTCATCAGATGCTCATATAGAAGTAGACATGTGCAGTAATAACAGAATGAAACATCACACAAAAGCATCACACATGAACACGGGATTTTTGGGTAGAGCCCAAGTCGGGAGAAAACCACCGCTATGAGTTGCTCGACTAATATTTTATTATAGAGAAAAAATCTTCCCAATATGTAATGTTTGGTGCGAGACTCTACCCGGCCACGCGAGGCACCCACAAGCCTCGTTTACCGGCCCACTCTCTGGAAGGGAGCTCCAGGCCCCTGACTCGTTTACCAACCTCTCACGGAAGGGAGCCTCCAACCCCCTGACTCGTTTACCAGCCTCTCCTGGAAGGGAGCTACGACCCCCTGATCTCGTTTACCAGCCTCACCTGGAAGGGAGCTACTACCCCCTGACTGAAGGCTACAACCCTCAGCACCTCTATGGACCACGTTTCATCAATTTTCACACTGGATCCAAAGCTTCCTTTAGGACACCACTTGCAGGCCACGTTTCATCATATTTTCAGACTGGATCCACTCCATACTTTTAAGCACAGTCAACCATGAAACAAATACATATAACTCACTGACAGATATCAGTAAACCAGCAGAACAGATCAGACATTTCTTACCACAGACTTCAGCAAACCCTAGTTTGCATACGCGCTTTCCTTTCACTCATGTCGCGTATATACGTGCTTCCGTTCACATAAACCAGCGTATACCTCTGTACATATTTCATTACGCATACGCGCTTTCTCTTCAGCGAAGCCGCGTATATACGCGCTTCCTCTCATGACGAACTAGCGTATAGATCTTAACCATTATAGAGCAGCATACATATTCAGATGACCCCCTGCACATATTTTACCCTTTACTTCAGATAGATGTTCGCCTCATCTTAGATCTAAGCATTCCATAAACAGATCTAGCAAATACAAATCAGATCTAGATACCCTTCTTCATCATTTTCTTCATTGGTGCATCATACATTCAGATCTATCATTCAACTGTAACCCTTTCCATTCAGATATACTTCAGAGAGAAGTATTCATTCAAGCTCAGACATCTTGCACCCACACTCATGATTTGCACAATGAATTTCTTCTCCTTATATAGGTTTTTCCTTTTTCAATACCATGAGCCCCTTTTTCAATACCATGGGCCAAAACAATACCACAGACCCAAAAACTACATTCACCTTCCAGAGAGTGGTATTCTGCAGGCCCGAGATCAATTAGGATCATTGCAATACCAATGGGTCAATACCATGGTGGTTACACGGTTTTGCACTTTATGAGCGCTTTTGCCCATATGCGACTTGGCACGTTCTTTCCCGCGTACATACGCGACTTCCCCTAGGAAAATCTGCGTATGCCTAGAGACATACTCTTTTCATCATAGATTTAGCACATGCTGAAGTCCTTTCTTCATTGCCTTTTATACTCACTGTAGATACATCAGATTTAGTTCATCAAGACATATTCTATCAAGCACAACTTCATCAAGTAAGTTGTCATCATCTTCATCAAGAGGGTTGCCATTCAAGGACAACATTGAGCATCATATTGCTAACAAACATCATTTACCAAGTCCATCAAGTCAAGAATAAATTCATCAGGTGGATTTCCATCAAGGACAACACATGCCAACAATCTCATGTCTTCATCTTCATTCAGTGGGTTGCCATCAAGGACATATACTATCAAGCACAACTTCATCAAGTAAGTTGTCATTATCTGACATGGTGTTTGACTGAAGAGAAATAATGGTGTCAAAGAATGAGGAGAGTGACATGGTGTCATTGTATTCTTAATGTACCTATCTGTTGTGGTGATCAAACACCATCGTGGTTGCCATCAAGTCCAACACTCTGCATCATATTGCCAACATTAGGGGTTTACGGTGTTGAATTCGTTAGGGGTTTTGGCGTTTAGGGGCTTAAATGGGTTAGGGGTTAACAGGTTAGGGGTAGGGTTTAAGGGTTTAGCGGTTTAGGGTTTATGGGTTAAATGGGTTAGGGGTTTGGAGGTTTAGTGGGGGTAAATGGGTTAGGGGTTAAGGGTTTAGAGGTTTAGGGTTTAGGGGGTTAAGGGTTTAGGGGTTGGGAAATAGGGTTTAATGGGTCAAGGGTTATGGGTTGGGAATTAGGGTTTAAGGGGTTAGCGGTTGAGGGTTTAGAGGTTTAGGGTTTAGGGGGTTATATGGGTTACAGGTTTAGAGGTTTAGGGGGTTAGGCGATTTTGAAGGATTTTAGGGGTTGGGGGTTAGGGTTTTGGGGGTTAAATGGAATCCACACTTAAATGGGTTAGGTTTTTAGGGATTTAGGGTGTTTAATTGGTTACGAGTTTTGGGGTTTAGGGGCTTAAATGGGTTAGGGGTAGGGGTTAAGGGTTTAGAGGTTTAGGGTTTAGGGGTTAAATGGGTTAGGGGTTTAGAGGTTTAGTAGGGGTAAATGGGTTAAGGGTTTAGAGGTTTAGGGTTTAGGGGGTTAAGGGTTTGGGGGTTAGGAAATTAGGGTTTAAGGGGTCAAGGGTTAAGGGGTTAGAGGTTTAGGTGTTTAAGGGGTTGAATGGGCTATGGGTTGGGAATAAGGGTTTAAGGGGTTATAGGTTTAGGGTTTAGGGGGTTAAATTGGTTAGGGTTGGTTTATAGGTTTAGAGGGTTAGGGGATTTAGCAGTTAAGGATTTTAGGGGTTAGAAGTTAGGGGTTAACGGGTTAGGGGTAGGGTTAAGGGTTTAGAGGTTTAAGGTTTAGGGCGTTAAATGGGTTAGGGGTTAGGAATTAGGGTTTAAGGGGTCAAGGGTTAAGGGTTAGAGGTTTAGGTGTTTAAGGGGTTGAATGGGTTATGGGTTGGGAATTAGGGTTTAAGGGGTTATAGGTTTAGGGGGTTAGGGGATTTAGCAGTTAAGGATTTTAGAGGTTAGAAGTTAGGGGTTAATGGAGTTAAATGGGTTAGGTTTCTAGGGGTTTAGGGTGTTGAATTGGTTAGGGGTTCAGAATTAGGGTTTTAGGGGTTAGGGGTTAAGGGTTTAGAGGTTTAGGTGTTTAAGGGGTTGAGTGGGTTATGGGTTGGGAATTAGGGTTTAAGGGGTTATAGGTTTAGGGGGTTAGGGGATTTAGCAGTTAAGGATTTTAGAGGTTAGAAGTTAGGGGTTAATGGAGTTAAATGGGTTAGTGGTTTATGGGTTTAGGGGATTTAGCAGTGAAGGATTTTAGGGGTTAGGGGTTAGGGTTTTGGGGGTTAATTTGAATCCACACTTAAATGGGTTAGGTTTTTAGGGGTTTAGGGTGTTGAATTGGTTAGGGGTTGGGAATTAGGGTTTAAGGGATTAGGGGTTAAGGGTTGAGGGGTTAGGAATTAGGGTTTAAGAGGTCAAGGGTTATGGGTTGGGAATTAAGGTTTAAGGGGTTAGGGGTTTTGGGGTTTTGGGGCTTAAATGGGTTAAGGGTTAATGGGTTAGGGGTAGGGGTTAAGGGTTTAGAGGTTTAGGATTTAGGGGTTAAATGGGTTATGGGTTTAGAAGTTTAGTAGGGGTAAATGGTTTGGGGGTTAAGGGTTTAGAGGTTTAGGGTTTAGGGGGTTAAGGGTTTAGGGGTTAGGAATTAGGGTTTAAGGGGTCAAGGATTATGGGTTGGGAATTATGGTTTAAGGGGTTAGGGGTTAAGGGTTTAGGGGGTTGAATGGGGTATAGGTTTAGAGGTTTAGGGGTTTACAAGATTTAGCAGCGAAGGATTTTAGGGGTTAGGGGTTATGGTTTTGGGGGTTAAATGGAATCGACACTTAAATGGGTTCTGTTTAGGGGGTTAAATGGGTTAGCCCGGTTAGGAATTAGGGTTTAAGGGGTCAAGGGTTAAGGGGTTAGAGGTTTAGGTATTTAAGGGGTTGAATGGGTTATGGGTTGGGAATTAGGGTTTAAGGGGTTATAGGTTTTGGGTTTAGGGGGTTAAATGGGTTAGGGTTGGTTTAGACGTTTAGGGGGTTAGGGGATTTAGCAGTTAAGGATTTTAGGGGTTAGAAGATAGCAGTTAATGGGGTTAAATGGGTTAGGTTTTTAGGGGTTTAGGGTGTGTAATTGGTTAGGGGTTGGGAATTAGGGTTTTAGGGGTTAGGGGTTAAGGGTTTAGAGGTTTAGGGTTTAGGGGGTTAAATGGGTTACAAGTTTAGAGGTTTAGGGGGTTTGGGGATTCAGCAGTGAATGATTTTAGGGGTTAGGGGTTAGGGTTTTAGGGGTTAAATGGAATCCACACTTAAATGGGTTAGGTTTTTAGGGGTTTACGGTGTTGAATTGGTTAGGGGTTGGGAATTAGGGCTTAAGGGTTTAGGGGTTAGGAATTAGGGTTTAAGGGGTCAAGGTTTATGGGTTGGGAATTAGGGTTTAAAGGGTTAGGGGTTTTGGGGTTTAAGGGCTTAAATGGGTTAGGGGTTAACGAGTTAGGGGTAGGGGTTAAGGGTTTAGAGGTTTAGCGTTTAGGGGTTAAATGGGTTAGGGGGTTAGAGGTTTAGTGGGGGTAAATGGGTTAGGGGTTAAGGGTTTAGAGGTTTAGGGTTTAGGGGGTTAAATGGGTTAGGGGTTAGGAATTAGTGTTTAAGGGGTCAAGGGTTAATGGGTTAGAGGTTTAGGTGTTTAAGGGGTTGAATGGGTTATGGGTTGGGAATTAGGGTTTAAGGGGTTATAGGTTTAGGGGGTTAGGGGATTTAGCAGTTAAGGATTTTAGAGGTTAGAAGTTAGGGGTTAATAAATGGGTTAGGTTTTTAGGGGTTTAGGGTGTTGAATTGGTTAGGGGTTCAGAATTAGGGTTTTAGGGGTTAGGGGTTAAGGCTTTAGAGGTTTAGGGTTTAGGGGGTTAAATGGGTTACAGGTTTAGAGGTTTAGGGGTTTACGGGATTTAGCAATGAAGGATTTTAGGGGTTAGGGGTTAGGGTTTTGGGGGTTAAATTGAATCCACAATTAAATGGGTTAGGTTTTTAGGGGTTAAGGGTGTTGAATTGGTTAGGGGTTGGGAATTAGGGTTTAAGGGATTAGGGGTTAAGGGTTGAGGGGTAAGGAATTAGGGTTTAAGGGGTCAAGGGTTATGGGTTGGGAATTAGGGTTTAAGGGGTTAGGGGTTTTGGGGTTTAGGGGCTTAAATGGGTTAAGGGTTAACAGGTTAGGGGTAGGGGTTAAGGGTTTAGAGGTTTAGGGTTTAGGGGTTAAATGGGTTAGGGGTTTAGAGGTTTAGTAGTGGTAAATGGTTTGCGGGTTAAGGGTTTAGAGGTTTAGGGTTTTGGGGGTTAAATGGAATCCACACTTAAATGGGTTCTGTTTAGGGGGTTAAATGGGTTAGCCCGGTTAGGAATTAGGGTTTAAGGGGTCAAGGGTTAAGGGGTTAGAGGTTTAGGTGTTTAAGGGGTTGAATGGGTTATGGGTTGGGAATTAGGGTTTAATGGGTTATAGGTTTTGGGTTTAGGGGTTTAAATGGGTTAGGGTTGGTTTAGAGGTTTAGGGGGTTAGGGGATTTAGCAGTTAAGGATTTTAGGGGTTAGAAGTTAGTGGTTAATGGGGTTAAATGGGTTAGGTTTTTAGGGGTTTAGGGTGTCTAATTGGTTAGGGGTTGGGAATTAGGGTTTTAGGGGTTAGGGGTTAAGGGTTTAGAGGTTTAGGGTTTAGGGGGTTAGGGGATTTAGTAGTGAAGGATTTTAGGGGTTAGGGGTTAGGGTTTTGGGGGCTAAATGGAATCCACACTTAAATGGGTTAGGTTTTTAGGGGTTTGCGGTGTTGAATTGGTTAGGGGTTGGGAATTAGGGCTTAAGGGTTTAGGGGTTAGGAATTAGGGTTTAAGGGGTCAAGGGTTATGGGTTGGGAATTAGGGTTTAAGGGGTTAGGGATTTTGGGGTTTAAGGGCTTAAATGGGTTAGGGGTTAACGAGTTAGGGGTAGGGGTTAAGGGTTTAGAGGTTTAGCGGTTAGGGGTTAAATGGGTTAGGGGTTTAGAGGTTTAGTGGGGGTAAATGGGTTAGGGGTTAAGGGTTTAGAGGTTTAGGGTTTAGGGGGTTAAATGGGTTAAGGGTTAGGAATTAGTGTTTAAAGGGTCAAGGGTTAATGGGTTAGAGGTTTAGGTGTTTAAGGGGTTGAATGGGTTATGGGTTGGGAATTAGGGTTTAAGGGGTTATAGGTTTAGGGGGTTAGGGGATTTAGCAGTTAAGGATTTTAGAGGTTAGAAGTTAGGGGTTAATGGAGTTAAATGGGTTAGGTTTTTAAGGGTTTAGGGCGTTGAATTGGTTCAGAATTAGGGTTTTAGGGGTTAGGGGTTAAGGGTTTAGAGGTTTAGGGTTTAGGGGGTTAAATGGGTTACAGGTTTAGAGGTTTAGGGGATTTAGCAGTGAAGGATTTTAGGGGTTGGGGGTTAGGGTTTTGGGGGTTAATTTGAATCCAAACTTAAATGGGTTAGGTTTTTAGGGGTTTAGGGTGTTGAATTGGTTAGGGGTTGGGAATTAGGGTTTAAGTGATTAGGGGTTAAGGGTTGAGGGGTTAGGAATTAGGGTTTAAGGGGTCAAGGGTTATGGGTTGGGAATTAGGGTTTAAGGGGTTAGGGGTTTTGGGGTTTAGGGGCTTAAATGGGTTAAGGGTTAACGGGTTAGGGGCAGGGGTTAAGGGTTTAGAGGTTTAGGGTTTAGGGGTTAAATGGGTTAGGGGTTTAGAGGTTTAGTAGGGGTAAATGGTTTGGGGGTTAAGGGTTTAGAGGTTTATGGTTTAAGGGGTTAAGGGTTTAGGGGTTAGGAATTAGGGTTTAAGGGGTCAAGGGTTATGGGTTGGGAATTATGGTTTAAGGGGTTAGGGGTTAAGGGTTTAGAATTTTAGGGTTTAGGGGGTTGAATGGGGTATAGGTTTAGAGGTTTAGGGGGTTACAAGATTTAGCAGTGAAGGATTTTAGGGGTTAGGGGTTAGGGTTTTGGGGGTTAAATGGAATCCACACTTAAATGGGTTCTGTTTAGGGGGTTAAATGGGTTAGCCCGGTTAGGAATTAGGGTTTAAGGGGTCAAGGGTTAAGGGGTTAGAGGTTTAGGTGTTTAAGGGGTTGAATGGGTTATGGGTTGGGAATTAGGGTTTAAGGGGTTATAGGTTTTGGGTTTAGGGGGTTAAATGGGTTAGGGTTGGTTTAGAGGTTTAGGGGGTTAGGGGATTTGGCAGTTAAGGATTTTAGGGGTTAGAAGTTAGTGGTTACTGGGGTTAAATGGGTTAGGTTTTTAGGGGTTTAGGGTGTCTAATTGGTTAGGGGTTGGGAATTAGGGTTTTAGGGGTTAGGGGTTGAGGGTTTAGAGGTTTAGGTTTAGGGTGTTAAATGGGTTACAGGTTTAGAGGTTTAGGGGGGTTAGGGGATTTAGCAGTGAAGGATTTTAGGGGTTAGGGGTTAGGGTTTTAGGAGTTAAATGGAATCCACACTAATGGGTTAGGTTTTTAGGGGTTTACGGTGTTGAAATGGTTAGGGGTTGGGAATTAGGGCTTAAGGGTTTAGGGGTTAGGAATTAGGGTTTAAGGGATCAAGGGTTATGGGTTGGAAATTAGGGTTTAAGGGGTTAGGGGTTTTGGGGTTTAAGGGCTTAAATGGGTTAGGGGTTAACGAGTTAGGGGTAGGGGTTAAGGGTTTGTAGAGGTTTAGTGTTTAGGGGTTAAATGGGTTAGGGGTTTAGAGGTTTAGTGGGGGTAAATGGGTTAGGGGTTAGAGGTTTGAGGTTTAGGGTTTTAGGGGGTTAAATGGGTTAGGGTTAGGAATTAGGGTTTAAGGGGTCAAGGGTTAAGGGGTTAGAGGTTTAGGTGTTTAGGGGGTTGAATGGGTTATGGGTTGGGAATTAGGGTTTAAGGGGTTATAGGTTTAGGTTTTAGGGGGTTAAATGGGTTAGGGTTGGTTTAGAGGTTTAGGGGGTTAGGGAATTTAGCAGTTAAGGATTTTATATGTTAGAAGTTAGGGGTTAATTGGGTAAAATTGGTTAGGTTTTTAGGGGTTTAGGGTGTTGAATTGGTTAGGGGTTGGAATTAGGGTTTAAGGGTTAGGGGTTAAGGGTTTAGAGGTTTAGGGTTTAGGGGGTTAAATGGGTTATAGGTTTAGAGGTTTAGGGGATTTAGCAGTGAAGGATTTTAGGGGTTAGGGGTTAGGGGTTTGGGGGTTAAATGGAATAAACACTTAAATGAGTTAGGTTTTTCGGGGTTTAGGGTGTTGAATTGGTTAGGGGTTGGATATTAGGGTTTAAGGGGTTAGGGGTTAAGGGTTTATGGGTTAGGAAATAGGGTTTAAGTGGTCAAGGGTTATGGGTTGGGAATTAGGGTTTAAGGGGTTAGGGGTTTCGAGGTTTAGGGGGTTAAATGGGTTGGGATTGGTTTAGAGGTTTACGGGGTTAGGGGATTTAGCAGTTAAGTATTTTAGGGTTTAGGAGGTAGGGGTTTTGGGGTTTAGGTGCTTAAATGGGTTATGGGTTAACGTGTTAGGGGTTAAGGGTTTAGAGGTTTAAGGTTTAGGGGGTGAAGGGTTTAGGGGTTAGGAATTAGGGTTTAAGGGGTCAAGGGTTATGGGTCAAGGGTTAGTTTTCTGCAATAACATAATTCTCCAATCCCATACACTTCTGCTTTTAATGTCACACTTAACATTCATTTCCTTTTCGGATAATATTCTTTATCCCCTTACATCCATACCTAGGAAAATAAACTTCATTTCAATTTAATTTCGTAACTAAAGTGGAAGCCAGAGAGGACCCATTCTAAGAAGGGAATCTCACTCAATGTTCAAATAATATTGTTCATTCCCTTACATCCATACCTAGGAAAATAGACTTCCTTTCAAGTTAATTGTGTGAAACTAAAGTGAAGATAAAGATCCCATTCCAAGAAGCTCATCTCACTTTAAAAATTTCGAGATTTCCAATAATTTATAACGATATTAAGGTGCTATGCATTGTCTACTTTATCACCTCATTGCATTTAGTCAATTGTTTTTTAAATTTAAATTTATTCATTAATTTCAAAAAAATATTATATAAATTATATATAGTTGTTTTTATTTTGATTTATGTTTTAGAATTTATTTAGATGATATTAATATATCAATTAGTTTTATATAAAAATATTTTTTAGCTATATAACATTGATATTACAAAATATTGTAACCAATTTTATTTAATTAAATCTTCATGTATTTTTTATCAATAATAATAAAATAATTTAAACAAAAATTATAATTTTTATTATTTTTTATCATTTTTAAATTTTAATAAAGCATTATTAAAATTATAATAACGTACCAATTCTAAAAACTTAATAAATTTTGTGTTTTATTATAGGAATAAAACTCTACATTTATATTCTCAAAACTCTCATACGAGAGCCTCAAAACCTCATACGAGAGTTTTCACACTTTGCCACGAGAGTTTTTAAACTCCTCATTTGTTTTCTAAAACTCTCATCCGAAAGTTTTTAAACTTCCTCATCCGAGAGTTTTTTTAACTCGTCCGAAAGTCTTCGAGAGTTTCGTCAATAAAACCCCGACGAGAGTTTTTTAAACCTCACGAGAACAGAGTTGACTATTTTCCCGATGAGAATAAAAAATTTCTCCCAAATTCTAGCCGGGCCCGCCAAAAAGTGTTTCCTTAACTTCGCGATTTCACCCTTAACCACCAAAATATTTTACCCCGCGGTAACCAATGCCTTCAAAACTTTGGTAGATATGGATTTAACATGGTTATATATATATATATATATATATTTCTCCTTTGCGCACATGATGTAGGTCATGGAATTAATCCATGTTATTGGTGTAGATTTGTTAGTTGTGTGTCCAAAACAAATCAAAATAAAACATATGTAGTATTTTGATGACTTCCTAATTTTAGAATGTTACTAAGGAGTAAAATAAAGCCTATTTACATTTTTTATCTCAAAATTATTTTTATTATTACTTTTTTAAATTATTTTTTTATTTTTATGTAATTTGACTCCGTCAAAATGTTTAGCTAATTTTTTCAACAAGTGGTGAGTTTAACACTAATTATGCTTATATGTGTATTTGTTGGAATTAATGCTTCAATGTCATGTGTCATGAGATTTACAGGTTGCCATTATGAGTTCCAAGGTGTCAATCTAGAAGTTGTTATTAGGCTATGTATGAGTTGTTGTTGTGTCATGTCTTAGCCATAGATCCAATTTCTTAGGATCTAGACTTTTCGGAGATATATGTAATTATTGTGATTAATAAAATATTAAGTGTGATTTTTGTGTGTCATAATGTGCTTTCTTCAAATTTCTAATATGGTATCAGAGCATGTTTTGGCTTGATCCCTTAGGGGAAGTCCAGGATAATGTGGGACCCTTGAGTGTTATTGATACTCTGTACAGAGATTAGTTTAGTGTGTGAGATTTTTTTTTTGGTGGTCGTGTGTAGATCTATAGTATGTTTGTTGTTTGCAGCTCCTTCCAACCTTCCCAAATCCTGCATCAAATTCTCTTGTGGTTTCTTTGAAACCTCCTCTGGCGTGACTACCTCCAATACGTAGCTTTCTACTTAACTATTGTTTGGATCTATGCCCATTCTTGTAAAAAAAATGGATGGTTTTTTCCTATAGATCAAATCCATTCGTCTGAAAAATATCCACCTCGGCGTCAGCGAGGCCCACAGTCGTCGGGATTTATTCAAGAAGAGAAAGATGCAGAGCCAAAGTGTGAAGAAATGCAACCACAAGTTAGTTTCTCGAGTCACATTGATATATGACAAATAATTAGGATATCATCATTGCAATGAAGGTCTCTTCATTATGTATCACATTAATATTCGACCATTTAATTCACCTCATTCACCACAACTAAAAAATCTTACAATATTTTTGACTCCGACTTCTTTCAAGATTTGTTGGAGTAGTTTGATGATGTAACATAATTATATTGCGACCCAAAAACTAGCAGATGAGTATATATTGGCACTAAAATTGTTTGTTTTATCCTCATTCTTTTATTTGTATTTGAGTCTCAATTTATTTGAAATTTGGAGCAGAGATAAGGAAATATTCACAATAGGAGGCTAGAGTTAGGCTCCCCACCTTCAATATAGTGGATGAGGAATCTCACTCCCATGACTATGTCTCTTATAAGATACGGGGTTATAAGGCCCTTCTTAATTTCCCACTTCATGATATGAATCTTCAACAGACAATGGAGCTTCATCTTCAAAGGTGGAGAGGTTCACAGAATTACGAGTTGATCACTTTGAGAGAATAATATGAATTTCTTTGTTAGGACAATGATAAAGGAGATGGGGTCATTTCTGTTGGAGAAATTGCAAGGCAATGGAATCAATGGACACCAATGGCAGTGTTCTCGATGATCTAGGAAGGCCATCAATTTTGTTTGATTTCTATGTGTTACGTCTTTCATGACAAAGAATAGTAGTATATAAATGTTGTGAGTCATGTTTGAAGCCGAAATGTATTGAATACAGGATGCACGGAAATGGGTGTTGGGATGTGGAAATCAAAACTATTAGTTTTGGAAGCAATAGCATTATGCATGTATGGGCTAGAATAAAAGGAACCCATTTGTGCATTTGAAAAAATTAGAGGAAGTGATTTGTGTATTATTTTCCATACTAAGCATATCATATTCATATGTGCATTCAATCAATGTGTGTGTGTTGCAAATAAAATGAAGCAATGAAGGAGGAAAGTGGAAACCAAGTGAGAAAATGTTCATATACTAAGAAGACGCATTACAACATTACAACATAGTGAATGAAAATGTATACAAAAGGATATGAAGAAACAAGTGGGTGCCCATATGTACAAGAGAACTATTACAAAAAACATAGGGGCCACAAAGATACAAAAACTATTACAAAAGTAGTATGCACTGTCGAAGATGAATGACAAGTGAGGTTGAACAAGAGTGGAGGCGGGGGGATAGGACATGGTAAAAGTGAAAGGCAGGGGTGTAGAAGGAAATTGTGTTTGTAAGGGAAACTATAGGAAGCAATGGAGAATTGGGGGGGTGGGGTAAGCGAGAAAAAACGTGTTAGAGGGAAAGGATATATGGAATGAGAGGAAGGGGAAAAATCGAGGAGAGGGGGAAATTCATGGTTACAGGTAGGGGGAAACTGTGTAGGGGGGGCAGAAGTGGGCTGCAAGACTTGTAGGAAGAGAATGGACGCATCGGTGTAAGGGAGTTCTTTAGTGTGCATAAGAGTTGGCCTCAACTGTTCCCACTGTTGAAGGTGTCCGTCCTGAAAGAATGTGTGAAGAGGAATTGTCGTCCTTTGATTTTGCTAGATATGTCTAGGACACCTCCAGGTTTGGTTGAGAGGAGGAAAGGGTCCTTCACAAAGACGCCCAGAAGGACATTTGCAGCTTCATCGAAAACAACCACATTTTCAAGGTGGCCAGTGTGGTCATGCAACTCAAGTCAGAGGACGTAGTGGTAGTCACACTCGAGGAAGGAGCCTTCACATTTTGAACAATGTCATGTGATTTTAGATTGTCGTAAATCCTTTTTCATGAATTGCATCCCATAAATTTTAAGGGGGCATGCAAGGAAGTAGAAATCGTCCATGTTAATTGAGGTAGCAGTAGCACAGAGGTAACTCTATAGATTTTTTTCACCTGGGGACAGTGAAATAATGTCGGCAATTATGACGAGCCTCTTGCTCATGTCAGTGTATTTCCGTCTGAGAGAGGGCGAGGAAGAATTAATGTCTTATTCTTCAAACCCTTGCTTGAGTTGGTGTGTTTCAACAATATCTAGATTTATAAGTAGGTAAGTGGTAGGGATTTTTCTGAGAATATGACCATTGAACTCGACGATTCATCCCCCCTTATTGCAAGCACGGGATCGACATGAGCCATGTAGAGGTCGGAGAGTGTGCGACATTCAACATGGCAGTGTTCGCCCCACAAGGTAACATCGCTATTGTTTTCAGAGATGTCGCAAAGAGATATAGTTTTATTTGGAGTCTCAGAGCCATCACACTTGGGAATAATAGAGGCAAGAGAAAGTGAGCTAACAACATCGATAACATCAACGATTGAGTTGAGAGTCTCAAGGTTGAGTGAACTTATCGGCGCAAAACGAAAGGTATGAGAAGGTATTGTTTGGTCATTGGTGACAAGTTGAGACACAATTGATGTAGAGAAGAGGATAATTTCAAACGAGTATTTTAGATGGTTGTAGGAAGGGTTGGGGACCTTTACGGTGCCATTTGCAACAGTGTGGAGATGGCCAACTTGAATGAGAGCATGTAGGGATTATGCCAAGTCATTGAAGGCAGAGACATGGATTTCATCGTCATCTCAGTCAACAAGGTCAAACCCTAGTGACTTCTTGGCGCCATGTGCATTGGTATATTCACGAAGGGTTGTTTTCGCAAGCACTCTGCCTTGGATGTACCAAGTTTTTCGGGTAGGTGAGAGTGCTTTAAAATGGAGAGGTGTTGCAAATGAAATTGTGGAGCTTGGGAAGGCATGCATGTGGTTTTCAAGAGGGGGTGTCAATGAAAAGGGAGAGGCAGAGGAGGACGAGGTGGCTTGGAGAATTTCTTTAGCGGAGAGAACAAGAGGGGTTGGTTTGTAAATGACGCCACATGGTGGACTATCTGAAGGTCAAGGTCACATAGTGACCTGTAAGAATGAGAATTGTGTGAGTGAATAGGGGAAGCAAAATGTTAGGAATGAAAAAAAAATTACAAAAGGGACATAAGAGGTGAAGCATAAAAGGGAGGAAGGAGGGGGGGGTGGTTTGTAAGCAACGTACATAGATTAATGTGCATACATGAATGAGCTTCTTTAGAGGAGAACAATGGAACCTATTTGCAAGTCCATCTTTTATGCAAGGGCAGTATGTGAAGAAGGGAGCATAATTGAATGTTTGTGAGCACCATCAAAAAGAGAGACGAGGTAGCGAGGTGTCATAGTCCAAGTAGAATAGATTTTCTCAAGCACAACAATTTGGAGGGTTGGTTGCAGATCGTTAGCACCAACGAAGAACAAAGAAAGTGCATTGTTAGTCAAGGTCGTATCCATGGTGATACGGGTGTGTTATTAGAAGAAGCTTTTGCAATAGAATATATAGAGTAAGGTCAGGAAAGTGAAGTATAAAATGTGTACTTAAATCAAGGAAAAGTTATAAACTTCTAGTTTGAAAGAGATGAAGAAAAAAACCGAAATTGTAAAAACTGAGGTTGAGTGGGTTTTTTTTTTCCAGAACAAAATGGTGTCTATATTAAATACAAAGGGGGATGTGTTAATTATAAAGGGAGTAAAACTAATAAAATTAGTCAGAAGGGGCAATACAATGGTGTAGCACAGTTTGATATGTTGTTGGAACTAATTGAAACAATTAAGAAAATGTGTAAATGACCACACACAAGTGAGGCGTAGTTCTGTTATTTTTATAAATGTTGTCCATTTTTTAAACATTCTTAGTTATACTCATGCATTTTGAAATATTTAAGGGAAGTATGTTGAAGTGTTTGGAAATGAATGGTACAAAATGGAAAAAAATCATTGAAAAAAACATGTTTGAATATACTCGCCCATAGAAAATTTGAGATGCATTTGAAGGTGCATGGGAGAAGTTTTTTTTTTGTGTTTTTTTTAATAATGTGTATAGAAAAGTGGATGGTGAATAATTTGAGATTGGAAGTAAGTAGGAAAAATTGTTTTATTTTTGTTGAAAGGGACATGTGTTTGCAAAAAGTTTAGAAAAAAAGAAATGAATAAAGCAATGTGAAACTAATTTTGTAAATATAGCAAAAGTATAGATCCATACACAACTCTGAACATGCAAAACATAAATTGGAAAATATAAGCAAGTTGAGATCTCTACCTCCCAAGAGAGAGCAACAAAATATATCCTGCCATGTCAACACGGAGCTATGTTAGATAAGTCGCATATAAATATGCCAAGTAAAATGGGAAAGGCAGTATTCTGAAGGCCTGGCTATAATTGGAATAGTTGAAAAATATAATTAATGATACGTAGAATGGTGGGTTCACAGTAGTGTATTCTTATTTAAAATCAAGTAAAATTAAGTAAAACGTCACTAGCAAGAGATCGTTGTATTTTTCGTTCAAGTAAAGTAGCATGACATTGGTAGTCCCTTGTAAGTATAGGATAAAGAAGAAATTGAAAAAAATATCAAGACCTCTAGAATGAACCAAGGCATTGGAAAAATCATAAAATGTCATGAGATGAAAGAATAATTCATCGTTGCAATATGAAAGGTTAGATGATGAAAAAAAGCTTTCTTTTAGAATTTGATATGTACAGACACACAAAATTTGTAATTTGAAAATATTTGTAACAAACAGACTTTCATAATGAAATTCATTAAGATGTAAGGAAGTTGTTTTTTGTTTGTTCCAGGCAGACAAATAAAATACAAGAAAATCTCGAGTAGTTTCCGACCAATGTCCTCTTAGAAATGTAATAAAAACAAATATTTGTTTGAGGATTGATACTTTCAACGTAGAATCTCGTTCAATAATAATAGAAGTTGTTGCCAACTTCATCTAGTGATATGCAATAACTAAGTCTATTAATATGCAAACAATATTCCACACATGTTAGAATCTTGTATTCAGAAATTGAAAAGTTGAGTTTAGAAGATGTTGATCCATGATGCAGGAGTAGGCACTGCACCACATTCATTTCTAGTTGAAGCATTTCAATTTTGGGTGACATGACACCAGAGGAAGTGAAAATGGAAAGAAGCCCTCTTTTGCAAACATGAGGCAAACTAAGTCTAACCTTGTCTCACTATGAGAATGAAGGTGAGGTGTGAGGGGGGAAATTTCCACAATCATTCATAGGACACTCTATTCTCTCACAGTTATTGGGAAGAAATGGGCACAAACATTCAGAAGCATTGTATATTTTCAAATTTTCAGTGTAGAAAAAAAACTAGAGGATTTGCACAATAAGAAGTAATTATTTGCTTCACAGCCAGGTTTGTAACAATTAATTATGCTGAAAATGGCCTTCATATTACTAAATCCATCTATTAGAGCTGAGCAGGGGAACATATTTTATACAAAATGATTCATCATATAATCCCATTTGCAATTAAAATTGAAGCCTCTGTTTTTTCTTATTTTTTCCTTGATAAAGTGAGATAATATATAAATCGTCCCTATTAACACTGAATAAGAAAAATCAATATAGGTGAGGATAAAATTCTACTATGCCGGTATAGATTAATTGATGGAAAGTTGGAAAGTGTTGTGAGACCATTTGCAAGGCATAGAGGATTTGACAGATGATTATCAGAGAAGTAAGGTCCTTTGGCATAGTTTGAAGGATCTTAAAGAAATAAGTTGTTTGATGTCTGTATGCGTAAATCATGGTAATGTGAACTAGACAATGATAGGTTCAATTGGAATAGTTGTTAAAATCTCTTGAATACAGAATAAAGTTTGCAGTTTGAAATTAATATTTAGTTTATGCAATCAAGCAGAAGCTTGAAGTAGCATGCAACATAAATCAATTTCCCTTAAATTATTTAATGAATTGTTAGGTCGCAGTTTGATAAAAATATAATGTTATCACTGTATAATATTATGTAATGACTCTTAGAGAATTATTCTCTTTCAAGTATTTGGAAAAAAAGTAGATTTGGAATGTTCATATTATTTTTAATCAATGACTTCATTCTTGTATCAACAATGTTACCAAAAAAATTATATGGCAAATAGAATAAAAAACTATCATAGTAAGGGAAATGGACATTCTCAGGTCTCACACAAGTGATATATAGATTCAAGAGAATTCAATGTTTGCAGTATTATTAAATAATCACAAGTGAGGTTGGAAAATCACCATGCTTTATCTCTTTCAATGGACGTAGTTGTAGTAGATATTCCTTGATTCTTGGGGTAAGTTCTTGTCCAGAAAGGGGTTTTCCAATTTAGAAGTCTATATTCGAATGGACTTGTCTAGTGCGAAAATCCTTGTTTAGGAAGGAGCCTTTGCCATCCTATATACGGAGACAACTATAAGTCCTCAAGTTGAGGATTATTGTGATCATTTGAATAAGTTGAGGTATAAAGATGGAGAGTTTGGAAATATGTATGGCTTTGCGGATTCAGTAATGGTTGAAGATCATAAATATGTAATTTGGACTATGTAGTTTGCTAGAGCTTGTTCTAAGACAGGGTATGGAGCTGGGATTGTTCTAGCTTCACCAACATAAAGGCTTGAATTTTAGGTGTACTAGTAGAATTTATGAATATGAAGCAATAACTTTTGAATTAGATTTTATTTTAGATAGAAAAATAAAGTGCTTAAATTTTATTGGGGATTCAGACCCGATTATCTGTAAATTAATAATATTTCCAAAGCGGAAATGATAGAAAAAGGAGTATTATAATTCTAGGTTCACCAACTAAACATTGTTGGCATTTTTAAATTTTCATATAGGCTTGAATTTGAGTACACTAACAGAATTTTTGAAAATGAAGTCGTAACCTCCGAATTAAACTTCATTTAGATAGAAAAAGAAAGTTCTTAAAGGTTATTAGGGATTGCAACCTGATTATCCCTCAAATGAAGAATGTTTTCAACACAAAAATGTCAGATTAAGGAGATATAGAAATTTAATATGCTATACCATTTAACTCTTTAAGGTGTGTCCTATAGAAGTTGTCCCTAGGAATCATAATGCCTTGGTGGATTCACTTGTTGTTGCAACATCCAACTTGCAACCTACATCTGACTTTTTTAAATGGAAAATTTATTTTGGAAGTAAATGTTACCATCATTACTTGATAACTCTGAACATTGGAATGTCTTTATTTTTATGCCTAGATCCTTTGTTAAATGTATCATGCTAAGTATTTTTTATGAGTTAGATAAACGTTGAAGATGTAAAATGTGAATACTCTCAAGAAGTTTCCCTTTTCAAAGGAGTAGTTCTTCTAGAAAATTTCTTTGACATATATTATTTGTGCAAGAAGTAACCCATAAATAACCAAACTATTGAAGTTGTTGAGATTTGAATACAACCCAAAAACAATCAAAGAAGGTAAAAAGGATACTCATAAAGGAAGAAGAGAATTTGGGCAACCTTTTTATATATATGAGGATTTTTTTTTATGTTCCTGTCAAAATTTAAAAGCCTATAGTGAATATGTAATCCAACACACTTACCCTTTGAAATAAGAAGAAAAACTTGTTAGAAAAAATTTACAACATAATAATCCCAATTGAGCCCATTTAGTTCAAAAGTAATTACAAAAAATACTTGATACTAAAATTGATGCCCCTATTAAGAATTTTTCATAGAGAACTAATCCTATGGTGGTCCAAGAAAAAATGATATTAGATTATGTCTTGACTTCAAGGATTTGAACCCAAGTGACATGAAACCTAAGTATATCTTAGCACAGAGACAACTATAAGTCCTCAAGTTGAAGATTATTGTGATCCTCGAAATAAGTTGAGGTATAAAGATGAAGAGTTTGGAAAATTATATGGCTTTGCAGTTCAATAATGGTGTAATTCAGATTATGTATTTTGGTGGATCTTGTTCTAAGATAGGGTTTGGAGTTGGGATTGTTCTAGCTTCACCAAATAAACATTGTTGGCTATTTTGAATTTTCATATAGACTTGAATGTGAGGGTACTAATAGAATTCTTGAATATGAAGGCATAAACTCATAATTAGATCTTGATTTAGATAGAAAAATCAAGTTCTTAGAGGTTATTGGGGATTCAGATCTGACTATCTCTAAAATAAAGAATATTTTCAACATGGAAATGACAGTTTAAGGAGTTATTTAAATGTTATACGGTATAGCATTCAACTCTTTAATATTTTTTCTTAGAAGCTATCCCTAGGGAGCATAACGCCTTGGTGGATTCACTTTTTGTTGCAACATCCACCTTGCAACCTATATCTGAATTTTTAAATGGGCAACATACTTTGGAAGTAAATGTTACCATAATTAATTGATAACCTTGAATGTTGGAAGGTATTTAGTGTGATGCCCAAATCTTTTGTTAAATGTATGATGCTAAAGTTTTTTTAGGAGTAAGATAGGTTTCGAAGATTTAAAATCTAAAGACCTTCTAGAAACCTCCCTTCTCAAAGGAGTAGTTCTTCCAGAAAATATCTTTGACAGATATGATATGTGTAAGAAGAAACCCATAAATTACCAAACTATTGAAGTTGTTGTGATTTGAAGATAGCCTAAAAATTATGAAAGTAGGTAAAAATGCTACTCACAAAGAAAGAAGAGAATTTGGGAGAATTTTTGTATGTATGAGGATGTGTTTGTATGTTCCTATCAAAATTTAAAATCCTATGGTGAAGATTTAATCCAACACACTTACCCTTTGAAACAAGAAGCAAAAATTGTTACAAAAAAGTTACAACATATTAATCCCAATCTATCCCATTTAGTTCAATATGAATTACAAGAATTACTTGATACTAAAATTAATACCACTATGAATAATTCTTCCTATAGAACTAATCATATGATGGTCCAAAAAAAGGGATATTAGAATATGTCTTGAATTTAACGATTTGAACCTAAGTTACATGAAACCTAAGTTTGGCTCAACACAGTTCATCACAAGGTTTAGCCAGGCAATTGTTTTCATTAATTTGAAAAACCTCAAATTCTTATTCCATAAATGTAATGTATTAATGTTGAAGAAAAAGACGATGTTATGTTAAGTAGAAATGACATCGGCCCAACAACATATTTCCAGTCATTACATGTAAGATTCACATAACCTTGTTGCTCGGAAGTACTGCTTTATAGAAGCAGGTTTAATTATTTCCATCATTAGCCGAGAATGCACATTTCATTTCTGAATACAGTAAAAATAATGATTTCATGAATGGAAAAAAATGCAAGAGACACTTGTGAAAATTGGATGCCATCAAGAGTTTGCTAGACTAGGGTGTTATCATGGCAAACTACAAGAAAAGTTTGAGCATGTTGATTGACAAAATACAAAATAATACAAGATTCACTCCAGAAGCAATTAATGGCCAGCAATATGAACACCTTGCATTACTGTGTATAGGCTAATTTATTACTACACTGATAGCCTCGTGGCACAATAATTTATACATGTCAAAATGTAATAGTAAAAAACCATACATAAATAGCCTTCGAAGAAAGCAAGAAAGTTGTATCATTTTCTGTTAGCCATTGGGAAATACTACTTTATAGAAGAAGGTTTAATAATTTCCCTCATTAGGACATAATGCACATTGCATTACTGAATGCATTAAAAGTTTCTTTGGAGAGAAAAGGAAATACCAAGAGGGTGGAAACCAAAAGCAAATGATTTCATGAATGGAACAAAATGCAAGAGGCACTTGTGAAAATGGGATGTCATGAAGAGTTTGATAGACCAGGGTGTTATCACGGGAAACTACAAATAGAGTTTGAGTATGTTGATTGATAAAATGCTAAATAGTACAAGATTCACCCCAGAAGAAATTAATGGCCATGAACTCGAACATCGTACAACACTACTTATAGCCTAATTTAGAAATGCCCTGATAACACCCTCATACACAAATTTAGGCATGCCAAAATGCAACAGTAAAAATACATAGAGAAACAACCTTTGAAGAAAGTAGGAAAGTTGTATCATTTTCTGTTAGCCGTTTCAAAATAGGCCAGAAGGTATGAAAAAAGAAGGAATGACTTGCAAGTTACAATGAAAATACATTTTCTGCCTAAAAACTGAAAATGTTGGAGGTTAGAATTTTGAATATGAATGGTTGTTTGTTGTTTTGATGCTGAAAAATAAGAAAGGGGATTGTGGAGGATTATTAAGATTCTATTGAAAAAAAAGAGTGGGAGAGTAGGCTTCCCCATTAGCGGCCAACCTATTACCTGATGAGGTGGTTGTTGATGAAGAAAAATTCAAGTTTGCAGGAAGAAATATGGCTTCTCACTTGGAAAATCCTCCAGTATAGGGAGTGTATGAGAAAAATATGCTTTTAGATTACTATGGAGTGTCGCAACTTGGTTGTGTTTTCAAAGTGGATATCAATGCTAGAAATCATAATCTCAAAGATGGCTAGAATTTAAGTGAGTGGCACATTAAGACTACCACATAATGTCCTTATATGCAGGATCTAGTTGCTTTATTTTACTTATATCATAGTGCATCTGAAGGAAGAGGCCTATTCGCTCTTGACATCCCTGCTTCAAACACGGCGTGAGTAATTGTTGTCAACCCTTTCCAGAAAAAGGAGCTCACCTCTAGCTAGATTGAAAATAAGTTTCGTGAAGGTTTAGGGTGCAATGGAACATCAAATATGGATACACACTCTGATTCTATTCATAGTGTCTTCAAGTTGGACTATGTCAGTTCTATTGCAAATTTGGTAAAGTTACACTTAATGATTAGAGGGATCAACATTGTGCTCTGGTAGTGAGTGTCATTGAATGCCTAATCCAAACCAATTAAATGTAGTTATTCATGTCCTGTTGTATTTTCCTTACATCAAAGTTCCTTGCGATGCTCGTGATAGTCAATACCAGGCTCTTGGATGGCAGAGTATGGTAGAAAAGATGGGGATGCAACTTTGTGATGCATCATCTGAGTGCTTTAAAGAAATAATTTCTCTTTCTCGATATGCACATGTAGCCATAGGAAAGTTTGACCTTGATTTTCTTCTATTTATTGTTATATATTTTAGTCCCTACGTGATCACCAACCAGTGCTTTGGATATTAGACGATGGAATTCTAGATTTGGGAGGTATTCGAAAAGAGGAACCAAAATTTTTAGATGAAGTGCATCAACCTGTTCTTCTTTTCCCAGGAGCATATAGGAAAATTTCTATAGAATTGAATATTCGTAATCTTGCATTAAATGCAATATGAGTTTGCTAGACCATGAGAGAAAACATCATACATAGCTAACCTAACCTCCACATAGACAATAAATTTTCTTCAATTTCGAAATACAGTGAAGAGATTGAAGGTTACTTTTTGTATTAAGAAAGTAATACTTAGACGTCCTTGAGGTTGGAAGTTGGATGCTGCAAAGTAAACCTATTGAAATAGAACAAAGAAAGAAGAGGCCCCTCAACAATATATCTATAGGTGAACAAAGTGACAGACTGCAGAGAAGGTCAATGCAAATGAATACAGATTATGGCCAAAGGGGTTAGATTTCCCAAGCAGAACTAGAATGGTACAACAATAGGAGGGGGGTGCCATGAGAAGTAAAACCAAATCATAGGGCGACAAAGTTATTGGCATGGAAATTATGTATGGAAGTATTGGACTGTGTTTAAGTCTCCCTCCTCCGAGGTTGTGTTGAAGTCTCCCGATAGAGTTATTGGTATGGAAATTCTGAATGAAAGTACTGAACTATTTTAATCCCCCTACAGGATTGTGTTGAAGTCTCACGTGTCCCTGCTGGTCCCTGTGGAGGGGCCAAGTCTCTTACATGCCAAATGGGTAGCATAATAAAAAAAACACTTCCCATCTGCGCCGTTGGCTACCTGTGGAGTGGGTTCCCTCCCGGACTATGTTGAAGTATCAGCGTCCCTGTTGGCTGGCTCTGGAGGGGCCAAGTCTATTACAAATAGATATTTTTCATCGGTTTTAGGAGTTACCATATGTAAAAATATATAATTGGCTAAAAGGGAGAGAGGAAAGGCTTCTCATTGGTTGGGGTGAACAATGTTTTCCTACCCCAAGCCAACAAAGAAAACACCTTTCAGTGTATGACGTACTACAAGCAATTCAAATCATCCAGCAATGGATAAAACGTAATTGAAAAATAATACCTGACCTCTATTAACCAATCACAATTCAAAAATATATAAAATTAATATAATTAAAAAAATTAAATTAATTTCTTTTATAAGATAATAACATTACAAAATTTGGTTTGATTTTTGGTCTATGCGCTAGGCATAATAAGGATTGTAATTGTAATTGCTGACAAAGGTGCACCTTATGCAAATGTAAATAAAATTACTATCAATATCATACATACATTGGGCTTCTGCCTGAATTTTGTTATTTCTTACACCTACATGCAACCTTGCAATACATTTATAAATTTATGCTCTGCATTCCTTTTTCAATCTATATATACAAGTCATAAAAGGGAGACTTGGGGGACTTGCTTAATTTTGTGTAGTTAAAGACCATACAGGGTCTAATTTAACCAACAAAATCAATGAAATTATTCTGTAACCTCTGAATCAAGTCTTTTGATTTTAATATTTAAAGACAAATGGACAGAGTTAGGAGCTCTAATATTATCGAAATGAAGAAAAGAGCATGAGTATTTTGTTGGCTTTCACCTTAGTGGTGAGCGAAGCAGAGTTAATATGCACCAAAACCGTAAGCATCTTGAAGGCGCCCAAAACTAGAGCCTCGTTCAACGCATCACATTCACCAGACTTGAGGCAAATTCTTGAGATAATCCACACAATATACTCATCTTCATTGTTGGACATGACCAGTAAGCTCTTGACAATGGCGCACATTACGAGTGTATGGTCTTCAATGGCGACCTGACCTTCTTCTTTAGTCGACAGGACATTTAGAATATGTAGACATTTGTCGCACACCTTCTTGTAACCACTGCTAGAAAACATAATTTTCAATGCAAGAATTGCATCAACAACTTCTTCAATTTTTACTCTATTTCTGCTAACAATACAAAGATTGAACAGAGCATTAAGACTCGCAATTTAGGTTTCAAATGCATAATTCTCATAGTCCTGGACACTATTGTCACCAGATTCTTCTTCTACAAGGTTTATCAGAGATTCAATTATAGGACCCCTTAATCTGATTTCTCTGGCAGAAGCGCTGTCTCTGGTTAGGAATTCAACAAGAATTGCAACATTTAATTGATGCGGCTTGGATGACTTGGAAAGAAAAAAATTGGGGAAGATTCAGTGAAGCCTTTCCATAATAGTTAATATTATTTTCTGTTAAGTTAACTGACTTAAATCAAGAATCAGTTTATAGTTCAAGCAATGTGATCTATAAATTTTTCATTTTTTTTAGTTTAATAATAATTTATATATTTTTTAACTGTTTTTAACCTGATTGCAGACCATTGTTAGGGTAGTTTTTTTTCAAAGAGGAGCGCCTTATGACATAATTAACTTTTCTTGTAAAATGAATAAAGTTTCCTTCCTTGCTGTGGTATAAAACTTGAGTATCTACAAATAAAGGCGTGTCTAAGAATTTCTAAAGAAGACATGTTCACAATGTGAGGAAATCCTAACACATAAAGTTTCATATATTATAGGTTTTGGAGGCCCACCTGTAGGCTTCCATATCTATTCCATGAGGACTTTTCTTCCATTTGAAACCTCAAGCTACAACGGGTAGTATGAAGAATATTTTTTTGAAGTAAATTGTCAATTGAATATTTCAAATTAAGATGTTTTATGCTTCCATATGGTACACATTAACCAAACCTTCAACAATCTTCATGACAGCCACAAATCTAACAATAGTCACAAATCTAGCAATAGTCACTTTTTCATTAAGATATCCATCCAACAATTACGTGTTTGGAAGTGTTATTTTCGTTCATTTCCTTGTTTTTATAATAATATTGGTGTATGCAAGTTATTAACTTTCTGCAAAATTACAATTGACTATTTGTTATTAGTATTCATCACTACTCGTGTCATTTATAAACATAAATACATAGATAGTTACCAATTCAAAAATTAAATATTAAGCATTTTACTCACTCTTTACTTTGTTTCCTAGTTTTTTTCTTGTCAATTGGATCGTTTTCAATATTCATATTTTAGTGCTACATGAGGAATTAAATGTCTATTTAACTAACAACTCGAATTACTTTGACCCCAATCACCCCTTCCTTCTATGTAATTTCAAAATGTTTTTATGATTTCCATTCCTATATTTTTTCTATGACATAAGAATTCTCTTGAATTTAATTTCCTCTAATTAGTAATTTATTTGAATTTCTTACATGCATAACTTCTCTATGTATGAATTATTTAAAATATAGTATTGTTTATTTATTTTAACAAGTGTTTGACATAATATTTTTGTTAAGGGTTTTTAAGTTATTTAAGTTAATAACTTTATTTAACCTTTTAGGTTAAACATACCAAAAAATTAATATAATCTTCTAATTAGTTACATATCTACTAGTTTTCCTAGGATATTTATTATATAATAGGGTTCTAACAATGAATAATCATCCATGACCCTCCACGCTATTAAAATAGAGATCATGGGCCAATCAAGCATTAAGACATGGATATATATCTCGTGAGGAGAGAATATGCCATTAGATTACTCTATGTGTAGAAAATATCACGATTGTCGCAATGCAACTAATACATACTAATAAAACACACTAAGTAAAAAAGTTTGGTTTAAAAAATACATTTCAATTGTTAGCCATAAGCTTATTGGGAAAAGAAGAGACGAATATCATATATTCATAGGAACTCATAGGAACTCATGAGTAAGCTAGTCCCTTTAATAACATCTTAAAGGAAATGTTTTCTTTCTTTTCTTATAAGTGTACCCTCCCGTGTTGCTTTGGTTTTTTGAGCCCTTGCACAATTTCAAAGTGTTTTTCCATTTATTTATCTTATTTTTTCCTTTAGCTTGCTAGGAATTCTTCAATGATGTGGATTGTATCAAATTCCTTTGTAGTTATGCTCATGGGTTGTATCAATTTGAGTGTTGGGAATAATAGCTTGGGGTTTTTATGGTGTAATCATTTTGGCCCAATTACGCAACTAGCTAGCTCACAATTTCAATGGGAACAAAACCAACAATTCCATAAGCATGTGTTATAAATTTGGGTTAAGTAAGATCAATCGATTCCTAAGGAGAATTGGGAATAATGTGATACAAGGCGCTCGGAAGACAATATATCATGTTAAGACATTGATAATGAAGGATGTTTTTCTTCTCAATTGATACCATTGCCATTACAACCTCTTTGGAAATATGTCTTAACAATGATCAAGTAAACAAATCTTTCAACATTTTGTTTTCGAATCTTATTATGAATAAGTATTTTACATCATTTCCATTCACAAGTGCGATCAGAGATGTCAGTATAGGTTTTTCTAAAATTTAGATAGGAGATCAATTTTAGTTTTTTTATCATGAAAGTAACCAAAAATTTTACATACATAAGGTTTATCATCATTACCATGATGATCATTCATATTGGCTGGTTTGAAAGATCCACCAAGAAAATGGTCACTTAGATTAATTTGAAATAATCTCATCCAGACATCATGAATAAAAAATCTTGAACTCATAAAAACTTCGGGACTTAAACATTTTATTATTAAATGAATATAAATATTTAAGATTTATTGTTAAAATATTATATATTTTTTTGGAGAATTTAATTAATTAATTAATTTGTTTGCGAATTTTACAATTAAAAAAAAAATTTAAAAAAAATATCAATAAAAAAATTATAAAAATTAAATTATATGATTAAAATATTTAAAGACTATTACTAATTACAATGGAAGACCATCTACTTACAACATCCCCGCAAATTGTAGATTTGGTGTGTGGTGAAAAGCGTTTAAGTGGACAAAACAACGCTAAATAATTGTGTTGAAAAGTCTCTCCAACAAAATTATTTTATAAGGTGTGCTTTATATATATATATATATATATTTTTAACATGAATTTTTTTTTAAATTTTGAATTCAATTCACTTTTATAAAGCGATTTCATAAAATAGTATTTTAATGGAAGAATAAGAGGAGTAATAAGTAGATTTGGGATATATTAAGAATGCTACTTTTGTATATTCAATTTTCTTTGGATTGATAAGTAGATTTTCATTAAAATATTTTTTGGAGTGATAAGTGATTGGAGTAATAAGTGACTTTTTGGAGTCTTACTTGATAAATCAATTTTTGTAATTTTGGAGCAATAAGGTGTGAGTCAAAAATATATTGGAGTCTAGTCAAATTTATGTAAAATCAAATTTGAAACATTTTTTTTGAAGCACACATTTAAAGTAAGTCAACCGAGAAAGAGTCAAAGTCATGTATTTGATGGTAATTAATGTTAGGAGTGAAATTGAAGTAAGGTAAAAGCTCAAAATGATGCAGTTTTCATTGTCATGTTGTAACAACAATGGTGCATTTTTAGTTGAGCCCGACACTCAAGCTTGTCATTAGTTAAATTGATAAGGGGTTGAGTTCTTTAAAATCCATAAGAAGTCATTTGAACTTGTCATTTACTTGTTGTAAAATCATTAAATTGGGTGCATTTACGATGGTATCTGACACCCTAAGGTTATTAAAATGAAATCAAATGAGCGTCAAATTGAAATAATAAAAACATAAATCTAAGATCAATTGAGCGTGAAATTCAAGAAATAAAGTTTAAGCAAACAAGTTCAAGCGACTGAGTTCAAATGTAGCAAAGTATTCAATTGTTAGAGTTTCTAAATAATCAGATTATATCCACTTCTGAAGACACACTGAAAATCAACAAAGCCACTCTTGCTGATATTAAAAGGCATCTACATTATTCACATTAGACCATTTAGTTTCTCCAACTTAAATCACATCTACAACATGGTGAGCTACAACAGAAGGGTCATAAGCCAATCAATAACACAACTTCAAATGATGAGGGTGATTCCAAGCCACTCAACGATAGAACTTCAAGTGTAGAAGTTGTACATGAACAAGTTCAAACTTATTTTTCCAAACCAATCATTAAACCATGGGAAGAAATTCAATGCAACAAAAATCAACGTGGTTTAGGATATGACAAAAATGAAAACAATTTTCCTATTCCTAATTATTCAGAACCAATCAAGTTCATTAGTGGAGGATTTCTTTATCAAGCAAGATCAAAAATCATTGAGAAAGTTGAAGAAAATCCACAATGTTAACATTGTCAAAGAACTGGTCATATGGAAGATTATTGTTTTGACCTCCATCCTTTTCACCATTGTGGCAAGAAGAATAAATCATTAGAGAGATGTTGCAAATGAAACCAACCATCCATATTGAAGATTAATTATGCATGGATTGATCATTGGGAGTGCTATCTACAAGCAAACGATTGTATATGTTTTACCTCAAAATTCAATCTCACATGAAGATAAATATTGCAGCCAATATTGAAAATATGGTACTTCCTCATGCACCTAAAATGACAGTACAACAAAGAAACTATCCTACATCTTAAGGAGCGGGGGGAGAGTCACACCAAATGCAAGATATAAGAGTGGTCTCCCATCGCTGAGGTAAGTGAATTGAGATGAATGAATTGAATTGAGGTTATTCTGAGGCCCACTGAAATAACTGAGTTATTTTGAGGCCCAACACCACTGATCATCAGCCTTGAGCTTCCACAGACTGCGTCACAGAGGGCTGACTCATTCTTATGTTTTAATTTTGAAGCATAAACACAGCCAAACTTGGTTCTTACTTACTTGGTAATTAATACATGATTTAGTATATGTGAACCTATTGGTGTAGAGTAATACCTAGGTAGTTCTATGAATATCTTTACCTTCCAATTTTATCGTTCAATCGTATTTAAAATTAGGGATTTGTTTCTATCTAAGAAGCTACATTTGTATTTTATTTTATCGATTCAATTGTTTTTCTTCTTCCTTTCTCAGCGTTTGTTTTATTACACGTGAATTTGGATAATTTTTTATTTTGGCGTGTTATCACTGGGAGATGCATGTACAAGAATTTTCCTCCATTTTATTATTAGTTATTATGCTTTTGTGGGTTTTGGCACACATGAATTTTTTCACTTAATGTGTATGTTAATTATCCGGGTTTAACGTGTGCCTTTTGTGCATGTCAAGGGTGTAAAAATTCATACATCATGTTTAATGAAAATATTTAACTATAATTATTTATTTTTCCATTATTGGTTTATCAAACCCTAAATGCTCACGGCCTCAAGTTGCTTAACATTTTCTGCTGACAAAATATCACTCTTATCTTTAACTAGGTCCCTTCTTCCTTAACTATGGTTTACTCTCATTTTATTCCTTGGATGACCCGATATTTTTATAGGACAAAAACCCTACCGGTCCTTCTAGCTTAGGGAAAACCTCCCACCTCCTCGGTTTTTCCTTGGTGCGAAATACAATTTCTTTCTTTTGTCTCTCGTAACTTCTATTTTTTAATTACTTACTATGGCCTTTGCTTATGATCGCAATTATTAAGAGGTCCCCTGTGAATTTTACACTCGGTGGTTATCACAATCCTCGACCAACGAGCCCTTCCAATATACCAAGGGGAAATTTGTAGACAATGGTACTGGCTTTTGAATGCATACAGAGGCTAAATTCACAGTCACCCTGCATAAAGGTTTTAATTGTCGTTTGGGGTTTCAATGTTCTTTCCCTAATTACAAATTGAGTTGTTTGTGTTATAACTCTCTCATATAAGAGGATGTGGAATTCTTAGTTTATTCATGCATACTATTTTCTAACTTAGAAAATAATTATATATACACATATTGTATTAAGCATATCATAATCACGACTAATATTGCAATCATTTCTAATAATTAATTTGTAATTTCGTAGAATTTAAACATTTAATTAAACTATTTTATCTTCATAATAAACATATATCCGTTATAAGGGAACCAATGAACCAAACTATAGAACTTCTCTAAAACAAAGAACAGACAACTCCGTACACTTCTCTAATTTGTACCCAACTGTTGTCTCCACCCAATCGCAGTGAGGATATAACGTCCCCCTCACCGTGGACCTCACCAAAGTGTGTTGGTAGCAAGCTTTTCTCCTATCAAGAGGTAGACATCGACTCCCATCTGTACCTCACAATTGAAATACAGTTCCACCGTCACAATCCAACAATTTTTCTATCCTCCTCAAGATTTTGCCGTTTCTCTTCTTTTATTTTTATTTTTTTACAAAACCCCTCTCCGCTCAATGGGATATTTAATTTGGTCCCAAAAGGAGAAGGTAATTGTTTCTTCCGTTTACTCCTTTAACCACTTTGGAATATTGGCATTTATTTAGCAATTAGTTGTAGTAATTATGGAATCATTAAATATTTATTCAAAATAAAATCTAAACACACATTCATTAATAATGTTAATGACAATTATTGTTATGTCTCTTAATAATAGTGCATAATATGGTGATAAGAAAAAATTAATTAAATTAGAGTCTCGGGGATCTTATATTCTTCCCCTTAAGACAAACACTATCCCCAATGTTTAATCCTAATAAGAAAAAATTTGGATATGCATTTCGAATATGGTCTCCCCGTTCTCCTGTGGCTTCTCCTAGGCCAAATCCGTCTACTACACTTTAACTTAGAAGATGACTCATTTCATAGTTGTTATTTCTCTCCGATAGAGAATACGTTGGGGTTATACCATAAATTCACCTTTCTTGCCTCAATCAGAATAAACCAATATTCAAACCATTAGTGGCTTATATGTATCATCATCTATCGTATATTAACTTACATTTTACCCCGAACATATTGCCAATGAATTTTCATATGTTGGGAATCATGCACATGTCATTTCCGCAGGAACACATGAAACACATTGTGCACCGTGATGTAGCTAGAAGAGCCAATCGATATGCCACCGTCTCCAATCCTTTCTGCATTTGAAAGGCCCGTTAGAACTGTGTGAGATAACTTAGCACATGGGGTCCATCTCAAGGTACTATTTTTTGCTTAATTCCCTACCGTAACATGATCTCCCACCTTTAACCCGTACAAGTTTTCATCAACATACACCTCTCGCCCGTCCCGGGCATCTTTTAAATTTTTATGAATTCCCTTCTTTACTTCCTACTCCATATCCTCCAACATCTCAGCTCCATGCATTAGCTTGGTTTAGGAAGGCTCCAATTTATGGGATTCTCAACCTCCCACATAAAACCCTAAGGACTCATTTTTAGAGACTCTCGGTACCCATTGTTGTATGAAAACTCAACCAAATGTATGTATTCTTCCCACTTAGTGGGTTGGTGAATCACGTACACATTAACATGTTCTCCAACATTCAATTCACCGTCGCTTTTTCCATCCTTTTTACGCATGATAAGCGGCATCGAGTTGGATCCGTGTTCCCGTACCGTTGAAGAGCGCCTTCCAAAAATCTAAGGTGAACTTCACATCTCGCTCTAAGATACCCGTCTTCGGAATTTCGTGCATCCTAAACAATTCCCTCATAAAGATATCAACAATTTTCATTGTTTCGGTAAATTGACCGGACAGTATAAAGTGTGTTGCTCACTCAACCAGTCCACCACTACCATTATCGAATCATGATGCTTTGAAGTTCCCCGGTAGTCCCGTAATGAAATCTAGTGAAATGAACTCCCATTTCCATTTTGGTACCAAGATGTGGCCGAAGAAAAACTAATGTGATGCTGGTGCTTTGACTCAACTTTCCGACACCCAAAACACTTGGTTAAGTATTCAACGATTTCCTTATGCTTCCGTGCCAAAAATAATCTTTTCCTTATTGTTGTTAACATTTTCTCGCAATGTGGTGATGTATAAGGACTTCGGTGGTATTAATCCAAAATCAGCTCTCTCAATGCTACTTGATTAGGAATATATATATTCCCTCGTAAAACTAGGAGTTGTTTGCTATTGATCTTATAATCTGATTTTTTTTCCCGTTTTTTCCGCGTGCTGCACTTGTCGCCATAGAAATTGATATTCGTGATCATTTTGCATCACCACCTTCACTTGCTCCGGAACTTAAATTCCACTTGGTTAAAATAGGAGCTCATAAACAAAATATAAGCCTACTTGGCGGCATCAAACGACTCGATTTTCCTTACATTTCACATGTTGAATTTCAAAGTTGAATAACCCAAAATGCGTTCCACCTTGCTTGGTGAGCATTCATGAGATCGCTTAAAATAAATAGTCAAGCTATTGCCAGGCTCTGTTTCTGCGCAGAAAAATTTTCTCAATGTGTAGTACGTCCATACCTCTATGTGTGTGAACAATCGTGGCCAACTCTAGTTCATAGGTAGATTATCGTTGCTTATGATCCTTTAGCTTCCCGGGACTCATGTAATTACTTTTCCATCTTGTGGACAAAACCACTTCCCAAACCTTCACAAGCATCGATGGCAGCATTTCAAACTCCTGCTTCTGGATAAGCTACGTTCACACGGGGCATTATTTAAAATTTTATTTAACCTGCTCGGTTGGTTTGGCATACACTAGTCCACTTGAAAATTCTACCTCATGCAAAGAGGTAATGGGAAAAGCAATTCTATAGAATCCTTCGACAGATGCAGTAATAACCAACCAAGCCCATGAAGGAACGTATGTCTACCACAAGCTTCGGGGGTACCCTCCAATCCATAATAGTTTTTATTTTCTCAAGCCCTATTGATATCCCTTCAACATAAATTACATGGCTTCAAATACCGGATTTTTCTTTGTAGAAATCACACTTACTCAATTTGGGCATAAAGTTGATGGTCCCGGCAACATTTTAAACACCAAGAGTAAATGTTTTTTATTCTCTTCCATGGGTTTTGAATAAATTAGCATATCATCAATGAATATCAATTTTTTTTTATCCAAATGATGAAAGATACTCATGCATCAAGCCTGCATGAAAGTCATGCAGCGTTAGTTAACCCAAATGGTAAAACCATGAATTCATAATTCCCATATCTAGTTCAAAAAGATGCATTACATATATCCTCATATTTTATTCGTATTTCGTGATATCTCCATCTTAGATCTATCTGGAGAATATGGTTGCACCTTTTACCTCGATCAAAAAATCATTTATTTGTGGTAACGAAAGTACTCGATCTTAATAATCAGCTTTGTTAAGATGCCTATAATACATACACATCTTCATCGTACCATATTTATTTTTAACAAACAACACCAATGCGCCCACAAGGAGACACGGTAGGGTGATGTATCCTTTTCAACAATTCATTCACTCCGCATTTTTAACTCACTCAATTGAGGTACACCATTTGGTATGGAGTCTCGTGGACACGTGTGTTGCCCCTGGAATTAGTTTAGTTGTGAAATCGACATCCCACTTTGGACGTAGTCCCGTATGCTTTGGGGAACACAACGGTAAAGTCCCGAATTACGGGTATACTCAAGCGCGGGGGTTTTGTCCTTGAGTTTGCAAATCCTACTTGAATATAACCGACATCCTTTCCTCGACGCATTTGCCCGATGAGATACAAGCCATGGGGCGTAATTGGAGTGGTTTCCTAATTACTTGTAACTCCTAAAGAGTACCATATTCAGCCATATAACCGATTGTTTTCTACTTGCGCTTCACTACCAACCAATGCCCCTCTAACCATTCCATTCCCGCGTAAATAAGTCATAGGAACCCAAGGGTAAAATTTTCACCTCAACATTTATGTGCCCGTTCCCATGTCTAGAGGGCAACAGACTTTGACGTTAACTCTTGTCTTTTCCCCAAAAGAGCTAATTGCACCAACCATGTGACTTTTCGCCGTACTTTGTAAATTGTGTATTTTTAAACCATTTTGGGATTGGATATAACTTAAATCGGGACTCGGATCAACCAAAATAGATACAATTTGGGAAAATAACTTACCTTCCGCTCTATCGTTGGATGGTAATCGCCTTTCCAATCCTCTAAAGAAATGTCGATCCTCGATATATTTCTTGCAACATCTCCCACCGTGGATGCTTCTCACAAATTAGCTATAATTTCTATTTCTCCCATGGTGAGGACAATTTTTAGAATAATGTGCTTCGCAGTAGCCCCAACATTGCAAAGGGGTTTTTGGGTTTCCGACCGTGTCCGTTCCATTGATGCCCCGTAGGTCGATCTTCATCGTCATTTTTGTTTTTGTTGGTTTCTCCAAGATTTTCTATTTCATGGGTTCCTTGCGCATTTCCGTAATTATCGACCTACCGTTTAAAATTTTGGTGTACTCTTCTACCCTTTCATTGGTGGCCAAATCCTTCTAGTATCTCCTTTTCATTTTTTTATTCTCATTGAAGACATTCATGCTTTTGGAATCACCTCATCCATAGTCCTTGGATTGACGAATCAATCCTTTCCTTCATGTGAGCAAGCTACTCAAGAACCATTGTACCTTTATTTTTTATCCTTCAAATACGGTACATACCTCAAGAAAGAGGTAAATTTAGTTATGAACTCATCCATGTATAGTTGTCCCAACCTAAAATAATGCAATTATCGATATTTTTCATTGTATAAATTCTTTGTTATATATTTGTCCTTAAAATTATGTTGGAACTCAACCCAAGTCAAATTCTGGTCTTTAATTCCTCGCAAATTTTTAACTTCCTCCCACCATAAAGTAGTATTTTTCCGAAATTGGTAAATACCCAAACAAGCTTTGAGCTTTCTTCTATAATCATAAACTTGAAATATTTATTCATGTTAATTATCCATGCTTTTTCCACTTCTTCAGCTTCTCCATCAAACGTGGGAGGCTTAATCTTTTCAAACATCAAGTTCTAATTTATGTTTTTTAACTCGCTGATTGGAAAGACGAGATTCCGCTTCAGTCATATGTTATCATGAGGTTGTTTTGTTGGTATTGTGCCTTCCGCATTATCATTAGCTTGATGTTGTTGTTCATCCCTCATCACAAAAACTTCAGGATCGGGTTGTGTTGTACGATGATTTTCCAGTATGTCCGAGAGGATTTTGAGAACTTTCCTTGTTCTCGAATTAATCTTCTATTATCACTTCTACTTGAACCATTTCTTCCTGTTGTTGCACCATATCCAGTATAAAAGATGGTATAATGTTTTTGTCTTTGCGTAATCCATCTATTTTTTCATGATCTTGATCCACACTCACCCGTACCCACATTTTTGGGTTCATTTTTCGATTAGGAAGGTGGTGAGTTTCCCCTGTAGTTATAGATGTTTGAAATCTAGTTCCTCTCCTCATCGTGATTTGTCAATAGTTTTCCTTTATTGTTGTCACTGTGCACAATTTCAAATACATCCATTGTTATTTAAATGGCCCATCCTACCAAGCAGTATGAACGTTTTCTTGATACCACTTGTAACACTTACTAACATCCTACACATTTACTGCATAATTTTTTTTTTTTATCTCAACAATATTAACCTACAACCTTGACCTTGATAATCACTTTTCGGAACACTAATAATATCAGCATACCAAAGCGATTATGGTTAATACCAAGAATTTACTTGTAGTCTAAACATATATATAAAACTGGCATAACATTTGCGCTTATATATCGGACTTAGAATTCATAATACTTTTTCATTTATGACTGAAGCACGTTCCGACACCAAGTATCGTTATGGTTATAATTTAATGATCTCGCATTGGTGTTAGTGACACCAGCTTGTCTCCCTTTCTTTTATCGAGGTGTTCCTCCTCGCGATTTGATCAAGCCACTTGCTATTTCTGTTTGTCGATTCATGGATGGTTTCAATCCACGAGTCTCATCATTTTTTAAAATAATCTAGTGTAAATCACCCGGTTTTCCCTCCAGCTTGTAGTCGGTCATTTGCATGGTCGTTCTTCCTCCATTTTGGTAAAGTAGAGGTTAATGGTCATGGGTAATCCAAATGTTCCCATTGAACACATGAGTGCTCGTGAGTTGATTCCTATTCACACATATAACTTCGGCATTTCCCAACTCTCTAGGTAAATAAATTTCATGCATTGGGCTTTTTCTTCTCGTTTTTGGATTAAGGCTTACAAACTTTTGCGCTTCGTACATGAATTACTTGTTTTTCACATAGGTTTTTATTGATCTTCAAGTCTCTTTTGCGTGAATATTATGATTCATACCACAATGTTATGTCGAACTTTGTGATGGTTTGAAGCATAATTTTACCGTGAGTGTTTACGTACTTTTATAGTTTACATTGTGTTTTTTTACTAATGTGCCTCCAAAAATATGTTCCTATGAAACCTAGCCGGAAGGTTCTCTTTCTATGCATAGTTCCCGATTCAGAAGTGATGCCTCGACTTGGACAAGATCGATAAGAATGCCCAAACTGGGTGTTTCCTCCCATGGAAATGGTGATACATTTCAACCTTTCACCAAGTTTGTTCTTCTTACCAGACATCCCTATGGTCTTCGGTTATTTGAGGTTTAATATTTACTGCTACTATTTTTATTTTAAGAGATCATGTTGAAGAGAGGGCTTGTAATTTATTTTGTGTTTTGGAATTTGTAAAGCTTCCATATGTCGAGCCAAACTTGATCTCATTACTATAGCACTCTGTCCGCTACTTAGTATATGTGAAACTATTGGCACAGAGTATTACGGAGATAGTTTTATGAATATATTTACCTTCCCAGCTTATGGTTCAAATATATATTAAATTTGGGTTTTGTTTCTATCTAAGAGAAAAATTTGTATTTTTTTTATCGATTCAATTCCTTTTCTTACTTTCTCAGCATTGATTTTGTTACAAATGAATTTGGAAAATTTGTTCTCTTTTGGCATAGTATCACGGAGATGCATGTACAATAATTTTCCTCCATTTCATTATTAGTTATTGTGCTTTTATGGGTTTTGGAAGATGAATTTTATTAGCTTAATGTGTATGTGAATTATCTGTGTTTAACCTGTTCATTTCGCGCAATCTCAAGGGTGTAAACTTCACGTCATGTTTAATGGAAATATCTAACTGTAATTCTTTATTTTTCCATTATTGGTTTATCAAGTCCTAAGTGCTCATGACCTCAGGTTTCTTACCATTTTCTTGGTTGACAGAATATCATTGTTATCTTTAACTAGGAACTTCTTCTTCCTTACCTGTGGTTTTCTTTTGTTTTATTCGTCATATGACTTGACATTGTTGGAGGACGCAAAACCTTACCAGTCCTTTTAGACTTAGGGTTTAAACCTCCTGCCTCCTCGGGTTCCGTCCATGGTGTGAAATACTTGCTTCTTTATTTCATCTTTGTAACTTCTATTTTTTAATTACAAATTTTACCACCTTTTTTTACGAATATTGTTATTAAGAGGTCTCTCTGGAATTTTCCACCCGTCGGTTATCATAATACTCTACCATTTGTTTCCCTTCGAGTCTACTAGCTAGGAAATATTATAGACAATGGTAGTGGTTTTTGAATGCATATAGAGGCTAAATTGTTACATGTACTCCTAGCTAATGGTTTTAATCACGCTTTGGGGTTTCAATGTTCTTTCCATAATTACAACCGAGTCAAGCCTATGTTATAACACTTACATAAGAGGTTATGGAATTTCATGGTTATTCATGCATACTATTTTCTAACGTAACAATAATTATATATAGGCATACTGCCTTTCAAAAGATATCACAATCATGATCATTATTGAAATAATTTCCGGAATAACTAATTTGTTCTTTGTATAATTTAAACAAAATTAAATTATTTTATCTAAATAATAAACATATATCCGTTGTAAGAGAACCAGGGCACCAAACTTAGAACTTCTAAAGAAAAGAATGAGAACTCGATCTTTATCTCGTAATTCGTACTCCAACCGTTGGTTGCACCCAACCGTGAGTGAGGCTATAATACTCCTGCTCCCACCGTGCACCTCACCGAAGTGTTTTCGTAGAATTTTTCTCCTATCGAAGAGGTATGACCAGTAGGGACTCTTACCCAACCTACACCTCTCAGTTTTAGAGTTCCACCGGTCATAACCAGCCTCTAGAATATCTCTATCCTCCTTAGCATTTTTATTTCTTTAATTATTTTTTTACTTTAACACCTTCTTCTCATCGTATCTTTCATTTATCCCCAAAGGATAAGTTAAATTTTTCCTCCAACCGATCCTTTAACCACTCTAGAATCTTTAGCATTTATTTATTAATCGCCTGTAGTAATTTTGGAGTCATTAAATATTTATTCAAAAGAAAATGTAAACACACATTCATTAATAATTTTAATCCACAATTATTGTTCCTATTCTTTAATAAAAGTTTATAATATGGTGATAAACAAAAAGTAATTAAATCGATTTTGGACCTAAATCTTTCCTCATAAGACAAACATCGTCTCCAATGTTTAATCCGTAATAAGAAAAAAAGTTGATAGTGCATTTTTCATAATGTCCTTGTCTTCCTGTGTGGCTTTTTGTAGGCCAGTGCTTCCAACGCACTTTAACCTAGAAGATGACTCTGTCATAATGTTATTTCTCTCAAATCGAGAATACACTAGGTTCTTAATGCTGTATATCTTCACCTTCCGGTTCGACTCCGTAACATCCAACATTCAACCATTGGTGGTTGATATGTATCATCATCTATTGCATATTAACATTGAAATTTTACCTCAATCTTGCCAATGAATTCATATGCTTGGAATCATGCACATATCATTTAAATAGGGACACATGAAACATATTGTGCACCCCCGGTGTGGGTGGGAACAACTAATCGATACGCTCACAGACCATTCCAAAATTTGGAAAGGTCCAGAACTAGGGATCTAACTTAGCACATGTGGTCCATCTCAAGGTACCCTTTTTCAGCTTAATTCTAACATAAACATGATTCCACCTAAACTACCAATAAGTTCTCTTGATCAAGATACACTTTCTCTTCCGTCCCTTTGAGCTTTTTAATTTTTTTTTCTAAATACTATTTACTTCCCGCTCCATATCCTCCAACATCTCGGCATAAGCATTAGCTTAAGCTGTGGCAACTCCACTGATGGGAGTCCTACATCTCATCCCGTATAAAACCTCAAAGGAACTCATTTTCGAGACTCTTGGTACTCGTTGTAAGGAACCAACCAAATGTATGTAATATTCTCACTTAGTGTGGGTTTGCATTACGTACATCCTTAAAAATATCTTCTAACATATGATTCACCTACTCATTTTTTCCATCCGTTTTTAGATGATAAGCAAAGATCGAATTGGATTTGTAAGCTGAAGACCAAGAAGAGCACCTTCAGAACGACAGAACTTCATCTCATCTAAGATAAATGTCTTCGTAATGTCGTGCACCCTAAACACTTTTCCATAAATATATCAACACTGCTACTGTTTTATAATTGGAATGGAGGGTATAAAGTGGTATTTACCAAATAGTCCACCACTACCATTACCGAATCATTATGTTTCTGTGTCTCTTGTGTAGTCCCGTAATGGAATCTAGTGAAATGACCTCCAATTTCCATTCGGTACCAAGATAACAAGAAACCAAAGCAGGATGTTGCTTGACCTAGTCGACACCCAAACACGGTTAAGTATTCAAAGATGTACTTATGCATCCCAAGTGAGTAAATAATCTTTCCTTATTGTTGTTAGCATCTTTTGGGTATCCTGGTGGCTCGTATAAGGACTCGGTGGTATTCATCCAAAACCAACCTCTCAATGCTACTTGATTAGGAATATATATATATATATATATATATATATATATATATATATATATATATATATATATATATATATATATATATATTCCCTCGAAAAAACCGTAGTTGTTCGTTATTGATCTTATAATTTATTCTTTTCCTTATTTTTCTCGCGACTTTTGCTTGTTGCCACGTAAACGTATATTTAGGATATTTTTATGCTTCCTCCTTCACTTGATCTTGGAACTTAAATTCCACTTGGTTAAAATAGAGGTACTAAACAAAACATAGAACTCTACTTAAGGCATCGCTGACTCATTTTTCCTTACCATTGCATGTTTAATATCAAAGTCGACAATCTACTCACATCAAGCCCATTTTTCTTGGCGATAATTCAAGTCATACTACGAAATATCATTCAAGATATTGTGGTCTATTTTCACCGTAAACTTTTTTCCCTCAACAAGCTAGTATCTCCATACTCCGATTGCATGAACTGTCAGGGTCAACTCTAGATCATAGGTAGAATATTACCGCTCATGATCCTTCAAATTTCCGACTCATATGTAATTACTTTTCCATATTGCCTTCTTCCTTTTTTTTTTAATATATATTGGCCCACATCAAGCCCCAATTTCTTCCTTACAAGCACGTGTTCGTACTTCAAAATCCTTGTTCGGGTTGGCTACCTTCAACATGTGCATATTTAAAAGTTGGTTTAGTTGTTTCGAAGTTGGTTTGGCATTCACTAGTCCACTTGAAAATTCATCATTTTCTTTTCAAAGAGGTGATGGGAAAAGAAATTCTAGGAGAAGCCTTCGAGCAAAACGCTCGGTAATAACTAGCCAAGCCCATGAAGGAAGTTATGTCTACTATGTTTTCCGGTACCATCCACTCCATAATATTTTTTATTTTCTTGTGGCATTTTGATATCCCTTCAAGATAAATTACATGGCCTAAATACCAGATTTTTTCTTTGTAGAAATCACACTTACCGAGTTTGGTATAGAGCCGATGGTCTCGCAAATATTTTCAACACCAACCGTAAATTTTCCTTATGCTCTTCCATGGTTTTGGAATAAATTAATATATCATCAATGAATATCAACACAAATTTGTCCAAAAATGGATGAAAGCTACCATGTATCGTTCATGAAATTTTTTATGCATTAGTTAACCAAAAATGGTAAAACCAATAAACATATAATGCCCATATCAAAGTTCAAAGTTTTTCTTTATATATATCCTTATATATTTTATTCATATTATGATATCCCAATATCGCATCTATCTTGAGGGTCAGAGCGACCTTTTACCCGATAAAAAATATCATCTATCCGTGGTAACTGGCACTTGTTCTTAATAACCGCCTTTGTTAAGCTACTTGTAATCCATACACATCCGCAACATACCATATTATTTTTTTCCAAAAACAACGGTACCCCCAAGGAGACATGCTAGGATGGATCTATCCTTTCTCCAACAATTCTCAAGAAATCGCATTTTTAACTTAGTAAGCTCAAGTACACTCATTCGACATGTGAGCTCGTGGACATGTGTTGCTCCTTGTGCATTAGTTCGATTGTAAATTAATATCCTTGCTTTGGAGGTAGTCCTAGTATGCTTTTAGGGAACACATTAGTAAGTCCCGACCATGTATACTCCAACCAGTGGGGTTTTGTCCTTTGGAGTTTGAAAATCCTACTTGAATAATATAAATATGACATCCTTCTCGATGCATTTCCTTAGCTTAGATGTAGTGATGGCACCTAGTGTTTCTTAATTATTTGTAGCTCCTAACGAGTACCATCTTTAGCCATATAATCGCCGGTTTCTACTTATAGCCTACCACCCACCAATTCCCTCCAACCAATCCATTCCTTGAATAAGTCGTAGGAACTCAAGGGTAAAATGTTCAAATTTCAACATTTATGTGCTCATTACCTATGTCTAGAGGGTAGTTTGAGATTTTGGCATTAACCTTCTCTTTTCTCGGGTAGTTAATTGGACCAATCGTAGACTTTAAATTTCGTACTTTGTAAATTGCATTTTTTCAAACTATTTTGGGATTGATATAACTTAAAATGGGACATGGATCAACCAAATAGATAAAGCTTGGGAAGATAAGTTACCTTCTGTAGTTCTATCATTGTTGATTTGTAACTTGCTTCGCTAATTCCCTAAAGCAACATTGATCCTAGATATATTTCTACAAGACTTCCACTCGATGCTTCAAATTAGCTACAATTTCATTTCTCTCTGCAGGACAATTTTTTGATAATAATGTGCTTCATCATAGCCCCAACATTTATGAAGCTGTTTAAGCGTAAATCGTCTTTCCGGATGCCTCAGTTACACGTTATTTTGTCACCATGGTATTTGAATGTATATATAGGTTCATCACTACCTATATTATGCTCCCTTAGAGGTCGAACCCTAATGTTCCTAAACCAAGTCTTGGAATTGGATAAAATATCATTAAAACCCTAAAAAGTCTAACTCCGCACTTTTCCCAGCTCTTTCTTGTGGATCCACAAATATTTGTTCTATACCATGCGGCACAATCCCACACGTTCATTTATAAACCCGGCACTCGTAAATAGTCAAATAAAGGAAAAGAAATGAAGCCCACCTTCGGATGAATATTCTCCCAACCGAAGTTTCTTGAGGCGCGACTACTCGAGCTCTATCCCTTCACTCATGGAGTTTATCCCTTGTTATATGGAGTGCCCAATACCTTCATGAGGAATCCATTCCTCCCTCATGGAACTAAAACTACCTCCATTTCTCTACAAATTGAGCCCATGTTTCACTTCAAGGGTAGATTGTACCTAGCTTATATCGTAATTGTTGAAAAATTGAAAAGAGAGCATACTTCTACACCAAATATTATTGGTATGAGAATGATCACACACTCATGTCCATAGCTTCATGCTAGTTTAGAGAGAAGAAGGATTTTCAATCTGAATTTGGAATGATTGTTCAGGACCCTGGATGAACTTGTACGACATCAAGGTGACAAATTGTATAGTTACTCTTTTCATTCAAGATAATACATATGGATCTCCTTTTCTCATTGAGTTGTTCTTTATGTCTATTTGAATAATTCAATACTTAGATTCCTCGATCAATTAAGTTAGATTAGCGGTTCTCAATTATTATATGTTGGGTGTGCTTTTAATTATTTTGTCTACCTTTGATCGTTATGTTCTACATAAATAAGAAGCCTCTTTGGTGCGATTGGATAAGACACTGCACCGAATGTCAAATTTCAAGGTAGGTATGTCCTATTTCTTTGTTAATAACACTCCGAATCGCAAATGATCTAGAGAAAACGATTTACAAATGGATTTTAATTTGCTTATCCATAGGATACTAGGAGATCGCTTTTGTCCGTAAGAGGGCTTTATCCGCATAACAAAATGGCGACTCTTGGGAATGAACTTAGTTTTCCTTTTATTTTTCGCTGACTTTAAGAGTTTTCTTCGATTTTTCTTAGTCTAAAATCCGGTTGGGTAGATAACTTATTAAAATCCCTAAAAAGAAAAATCTATATTTTTTTTTTAGTACTTTTTCCCGGCCCTCGCGTGGTTTTTATTTTAAAACAATGCGTAGTCTCCACAGCTTTTAGTTCATGGGGTTGAAGCATGCGGTACCGCTTTGTTCTCCATTAAAACCCACGGACTCGTGAATTTTTTTTGAAAAAATTAAGAATTCTCCTCTTTTAGGAGCAAGATTACTAGATTTCATGTTTGCCCAACTTGTCTTGGATCGTCAAAGTCTTTATGTGTGAATTTCTTCAAGAATCTTTTGTGTTTCAGCATTTTTCATCCTCGATTTGCATTTTATGAGCAAGTGTTTTCCCCCTATTTTCATCGAGCCATTGAACTTGTTGCAAACTCATTTTATGGAAATTGATTTTCATTTTCATTTGGTAAATTTAGAAGAGCTTTAGTTTGTTAAGGCCTCGAATTTCACATTAAACCATTATTGGATGTTTTCATTTTTGGCCGAGATAATGGTAAATTATTCTCTTGGTTCGATCACAAACTAAGAGAAAACACCATCAAAACTTTCTAGATAGAGTTCAAAATTAGGAGTTTCTTCTTTTGGTTTTGAATTTTATGTTTTTAGGAATTTTAGATATAGTTTTATTTTTGGAAATGGTTTGTTAAATGATTTGTAGTTTTATCCGATTGATAAGGATTTCATTTTGAACGAGTAATCGATCATTTTACTTAAATTGAGTTCTCAATGAAATCATCTTCTTTTTCAAATATTTTTGTTTATAGTAAGGTAGGTATTGGTGCTTTGAAAGTTATTAAATCTCTCAAATCTTTCCTTTAAATAAGTTTCTATTGAAAAGAAAAGAGTTTCACTTTCCATTTAGATGTATTTAGCATATTTTTGAGTCGGTCATTAAACATCATTGAAGTTTCACTTCCATACCTTCTATCTTAATAAAACAACCTAATTAAAAGGAACACTTAAATAAAATCAATTCAGATATTTTACAATTTCTAGGGCTCTTTTCCACCAACATAGCTTAGGCTAGTGTCTTGGAACAAGTTGTAATTATCATTCCAAGATTCAAACAAACAAGCAGCAATATCGTTGTAGGAAAAATCTAACTATAGCATTTATGCTCTCAGAACATCTTAAAAGAGTTAAGCACGAGATCATGTCTAAAATATTGAGGTAATCAAGGAGCCTTCAAGGGGATTGAGCTACTATTTCCGGCTTCTGCATGTATATCGGATCGTAGACTATTCTCTGTGTATATTTGTTCCTTGGTGACCTTAGTGGCTATAAACTTAGGATTTTTCCTTAAGTCAAGTGGGTGGGAGGGAAGGTCCTTACCACCTCGGAGCAACACGTCACCAGACTCACTTTCTGACTTTCCTAGGGTAATTTTCACTTCGAGATGGCATATGGAGATAATTGTACCATAATGTTTCATTAAGCAGGTTGGGTCGTGCAACTATTCCAAATTTCCCCCATTTCTACATTAAAATTCTATGACGTTGATTTCCATCAAAGAATCAGTGTTTTTAGTGTGGGAATATATTGTTTGTGTGTGGATTGGTTTCCCTCTTAGATTTTGTAGACGTGTGATCAATTTGATTGTTTCTTAGGAGACTTCAAGATATTTTATTGAAATTTTCTTTTGATTTCATGTGTTAAAACTTTTAATCATGTGGTTGAATTACCTAGACAATCATTTAGAAATGTGCAGGGAAACCCCCTATAACAATACCCGGCTAGAAAAATATTAAATCTAAGAAAGGACAAAAATTAGGACCGGAAAAATGAACACTAAGAAACATCAATGATTATAAACTCGAATATGAAGTAGATCAACCTGCAAAGCAGAGAGTTTCTAAAGAAAATTTATATTTCTCAACTAATGAACTTGCTTCCACAACTAGTGAATTATCACCATTGGAGCTCTAAATTTTTGAACCAAAAACTCAACTCCGCTATGTCTAAGCCCTGCTCGCAGTTCATCACCCAACCCCTCGTTGTCCTATTTCACCCGCAGTGAAATATCGCATCACCGAGAACCTTCCTCTCGGTCTCATTAGCATTGAAGAAGAGTTGACACAAAGGAAGAAGCTGTTCTTCCTTCACATCAAGAATCTTTTAGATCTTAGCCACGTGAATCAATTTACCGTAGCCCTTCAAACAAGATTCTTGTGATTTCGCTACCGTAATTTCTACACACCGTCTAAACTATTTTGCTACCCTCGACTCCCTTTTATGCCATACCAAGAGGTAATTATAGACTATTAAACATGTATGGTGAGTCATCCATGTTTTCTACATCACTTAATCATATTTTTATTGGTTGTTAGTATGAATCCTTTGTCACAAAATTGAAAGGACCACTTAGCTACGCATAACTACAGCCCTAACAACAAAGTGGTCACAATATCTTCAAATCATGCAGAATAGACATAAAAGAGTCACAAAAAAACCGCATCTATGCGGGGAAAGACATTTTGCGTAAAAGTAAGGTTTGCTCTAGATACCAATAGATGATAAGAACGTATTTAAAGAATTTTTATATTAATGGGGTGACCTGGAGGAAAACAAGGCTGCATCCAATTCTCCTCAAAGTGGGATGGGTTCTTGGAAGTCCTCAACACTTCAGATCTAAAATATCTCTCTCTTGTTGGTGTAGAAAACCCAGACAAAGATAGAACTCAAAGGGAGCTCACACAGCAAAATAATGTAGAAAAATGTGACCAAGTGTATAGATCCGCAGTGATCTAATAGGCAACAAAAGGTGAAGAATGGTAGGAAAAACCCTCCTATTTATAACAAAATATTGGGTCATTCTAGATCTTGGTGCATGATTAAAATAATGTTAACCAAATCTAGATCCACCTTTTATGGAATATTTTATTATATTTGTTGGAGGGAAAAGGTATTTGACTTGGGTCAAATCCCTTGATTAGTCAAAAATTAATAAATGATTTATTTATCTTTTTAAGGATTTGGTTGGAAGATAATCAAATAAATAATGATTTATTTAATTATTTAAGGAAGTGGTTGAAAGATAATCAAATAAATAATGATTTATTTAATTATTTGTGGGTGATTTGGTCATATTTAACAAGGAATATTATCTAAATAAGATTTAAATAATTATTCCTAGAAATTAATAAGATAAATAAAGGTTTATATAATTAATTTCTTTGATTTTGGGTTAAACATGACTGGGAATAATAATTAAATTATGGTTTAATTAATTATTCCATGAGGAAAATCAAACAAATATAAGTTTGTTTAATATTTCCTTTTGGGGTTTCCTGTTTTAACATAGTGAAAGCAGTTTTACTTAGGGTAAAACTGGTCTTACATGGTGTACTTGGGTCCATCTAATGATAATAGGTTAGATGACCAAAAAATGGTGTAACAGATTGCCCCCCAGCGTGCGAGTGTCGGGAGCAAATCGTATGACCGAAGTACGTTGTAAGAACACAATCACTAGACAACAAAAGGGGTGTCAGAGAGAGAAATGTGAGGTAGATAGTGTGCTGAAGGACTAGACCCTGAGGAGACGAGACTCGCATGTGCAACAAGTCTCTTTTTATGAGAGGGTACCTGTGCTGAAGGCGGCGGGGGAGGCATACCTATGCCCGCCGAGACAAAGTACAAAAGAATAGTGTGTCCAGTAAACAAGGGACCGAACCATAAAGTACAGCTGGCATAATCATGAGCCAGATAAAAATACAATGAGGAATCCCACATACATGCTGTGCCTGGGAGGACCGCCAGGACTTGTACGATAATATCTGAGTACATGAGATACAAATACAACCCAAATGCCCCCTGTAAATGGGGAAGGGCTCACAAAATCTGACTGATACATGCAAGTCGAAGAGGCGCTGCAAGTGGCTATGGCCAACATCATCAAATATCTGGAGCTGCATCGAAGGCTGCAAAGAAGAGGTCATCCGGGCATGTGGGGGGCTACCTGCAGGGCCACCCCCTCATGAGGGTTGAGACATCTCACACACACCCGGGAATCATCAAGAGCCGCTGCTGGATCACTGGACCATCAAGTATACGAATCTCGATCATGCTGAAAGGAGCTGGAGAAACAATCAAGTCAAAGGGAATGAGAGATCCCTTTGCCTGATCCGAGGCACCGAACAAGAGTGGAAGATGGAACCAAGGTACACCGCCCTCTAGACCTGGCTTCTGGAATGAAAGTGCTGATGTCGACAGAAGGAGGTCCGCCATAGTTGAGGGAGTGAGATGTCCCCAACTAAGGCACGAGAGAAAACAGTAGAGCGACGGACAGACTGACACTAATGATGATGGTGAAATGGAAAGGACTGAGTAGCGAATGGACGACTTCCCTTGTTAGAGCATAAAGGGCATGAATGACATGGAAGCGACTGACACAATATCATAAGGGATAGGGGACAGTGGGACTGAAGGTCATAATGTGCGACACAAGAGAGAGACCAAGAAATGAAGGATGGAGGGCTATAGCGGGGTACAAAGGGACTCGGGATAGACTCCATGAATGCGATGATGACTCAACTTGGATGCTCTAAACAAGGGCGACTCGATGGTGCTGCCACACAATAAAGGCCCAATGGGGGACCATGAAAACATGAGTACAAGATGGTAACTCATGACGAAAATCGACACGAACAAAGACAAGTAAGAATGGTAAGAAAGGAGGCATCAAAGGACAGGGGCGCCCCCGTGAGCCATGCCCCTCCTCGGCCTCCCAAAGCATACCATCCGGTGTGGCACAGTGCCGATGTTAATCGGCCATACCACCCTTTGTCTGGAGTCTTCGTCTCAACCCATGGTTAATGTCACGTTCCACGGGGCCACGGTCTGGAAGCCTCTGTTCCTTCACGATCACGCTCAGGGAGCAAAAAGTCAACACGACGAGATACACTAGGAGAGTTATGGAGAATTGCTTCTCTTGGTCTCTCAAATGTGGGTGCCCCCTTACCCAAACATTGGGTTTCAATGCAATGGCCACAAGGTGGATGTGGTGTGAGCACCTGGTTTCGATGTAAGGGGGAACAGATAACGTCAGGTGTGGGGATTTTTTCCATAATGTCGTCATCGTGATAGAATATGGGGTGACTGGTGGAAGAAAGACCACCTGACGTGGTGAAGTGACCTGAATCATCATCATGAGAAGAGAGGTTCACATGCACATCGTCACAAGGGGTGACCAAAGAGTAAGTAGATAAAGGATCTACCGATGTTGAGCCCAAGATGATCGCTGAAGGAAGGTCAAGCGAAACAACAGGGAAGGATTCAGATGGAATGTTCCCCGAGGGTCTCATGGATGATGATAGGTAGAAAATGCTGGACGAAGGCTCCGTCATCTTGACATCAGGAGGGGGAATGTCAATGGGAGCAGTCATATCTGGTAGTTCTGCTGAAGCAGAATGCGCAAATAGGGGAGAGGTGGACTCATTGCGCTTGGCCTCGAAATGGTGGACCGCGGCTAGAGAGGGGCGGAAATCCTCGAGGCGGGGACAAAGATGGGTGTAATGGCCATGGAGATCACACAAAGCACAGGGGCAGTTGGTGTGAATATTCTTTGGGTTCTTGAGCGTGGTCGCGGAAGGAACAGAGGCTTCCGGGACCGTGGACTCAGGGAACGTGACATTAACCATGGGCTTGAGACAAAGCACTCCAGGACAGGTATGGATGGCGTGGCCGACAACATCACACAAAGCACACTGGATGGTATGCTTTAGAGGCCAAGGAGGGGCAGGGTTTGTCAGGGCAGCCTTGTCCTTTGATGCCCCCTTGCGAGCTTTGCCCTTCTTACTCGAAGCGGTCACAACAGGAGGTGGTTCCTGTTGAGGTGACTGAGGCACTGTTGCAGCGGGAGAAGTCATGGGGATCGGTTGAACTGGGGTCAAAGCAATATAAGGTTTGGGTTGACCAGGCAGGGTTGCGGCTGGAGGATCATGGTACCAGACGGGAATCCCAAGGGTCAAGTTAGGAAGAGAGGTGGCCTGTGGCCGTCTGCAGTGTACACTACGGGCGGGGGGAGCTAGGAACGGTATCGCGAGGTAATGACCCGGGGAGGGACGGCTAAAGATGGATTGCCGGCCGGGGGGGAGCCGATCTGGAGAGATAAAGGGGTTCGGGGGGATACCGGTGTGGGGAGGGCGGGGAAGGAGGAGGTCGGTGGCTGAAATAGATAGCTAGGGAGCGGAGTTTGCGGAGAGGGGAGGAGGTTGCGACTGGCGGGGGCGGCCTTGTGGGCGGCCTCGGCCGATTGCATCATGCAAACATTCGATAAGCTGGGATCAGTGATAGGAGGAGGGGGAAGGTTAGGGAAAGTTCCAAGCAGGGAGGAATATTTGTAAACGCCGGGGGAGACACTGGTCAAGGAATCGACGGTTTGCTTGTTGGCTACAGAAGAGATGGTCGTCTCAGGTGAGGTCTGAGATTTTGGCTCATGATATGTCAGCTGGTCAATGGTGACTATCTTTCCATTATGGGGGAAAGACATCTTGCGGAAAACCGCGGATGGGACAGCAGACATAGCATAGGTGTAGCTTCGCCCCAATAGAATGTTGTAATCTAGCGGGGCATCGATGACTTCAATGTCAACGCAAACAGTCTTACTGGCGAGGGTGATAGGACAATTAGGAAACAGGCCTATGGGCTGGGAGGCATGGACGTCCCACGCTGGAAGGGTGATTGTGGAAGGGGCCAGCTCAGGAGATCCGTGTTGCTTCCAAACCGAAGTAGACATCACACAGGTTGATGCCCCCTCATCAATTATACACCGGGAAACGTTGGCGTTCCGGATTTTGACTGGGATTTGGAAGGCGACGGAAGCAGGAAGAGGAGGATGGTCCGATTGAGAGGCGTCGAAAACAATCATTTGGTCATCAGCAAGATCTACAGCGCCCACGGCAGATAGTAGAGCCTTCTTTTGGGAAGGGCACGACTGGAGGAGTTCCAGTGTGGAAATGGCAGCAGGAGATTGCGCCAAATCATCTACTATGCTATACGAATGAGCAGCTCGACCAGAAGCAGCATTTCGACGTAACGATCCTTTAGGAATCTTGGTATGGACCTCAACTTTGGGTTGAGGGATATGTAAGGGACCATTGGTTGTCGAAAGAGGCTCTGTGGAACCGGAAGAAGGGGACTCGGGGGCAGACTGAGTGGGAGGTGTGGGGTACTGGCGAGACTGAGTTTGAAGGTTAAGGTTGACGGTTAGAGGTGGATCAGAGTTCATCATGAGGATCTAGTAATTGGAGGAACCAGAAGGGGAAGGTGGAGTGGCCACCTATCCGTTAGGTGGTTGGGTAGCCATGAATCCCTGCTGTGCATCCACCGGCTCTTGAGGGGGCGGTGACGGCTGTTGCAGGGGTTGAGAAGGCAAGGGAGGCGAAAGCGCATATGCTGGAGGAGCTGGCGCACCAGGCTGCGGATGAGGGTAATGGTTAGGTTGGGCAAAAGGATGAGGCATGCCGTATCCTGGATGCGTGCTACCGGGAGGGGGAGAAGTGCAGGGAGTGGTGCCCCCTCCCCCAGGAAAACCATAGCTCATGAGAGGTTGAGCGGATGGATGAGAGATAGATCCAACGATACTGTCGACGGCATGAGGTGCCCCCGGTGTATGGGCATCACCGGGTTTGGGGAGATCAGGTAGGATAGTAGGATCATAACCTGTCTGAGCGTAGATCAGGTCATACTTTAACGCCATTTGGAGGGCATCTTCTTCGGTTTGAGGAAAATGTGATGCGACATCTTTCCCGATAGGGGACAAGAGAGATCTAAGGAACCAGTCCATGTAGACACGGTCTTCGAAGGTAGGAGATTGACATAGGCTCCGTCTTCTTCGCCATTCCTGGACATGGGTAGAAAGGCGGGTCGAAGAGGTTTGCTTAAAGGAAGTCAAGAGTTCGATACCAGTGTCATAACGAAGGGGAAGCTGGAAGTAAGATAAAAAAGCCCGGGCAAGAGTTGCAAAGGTGGTATGGGAGGAAGTGGGATGATCAACATACCACTTAGAAGCTTCGCCTGTAAGCGTGCGTTGGAACAATCTAAGACAAACAGAGTCATCGGTAATGGAGGTAGATGAACACCACATGTGGAAAGATCGTACATGATTGGAAGGATCTTCTCCAGCACGGCCTTCAAACTTTGGGATGTCGGAAGGGAGCTTTGTCGGCATAGCAGGCCAACTAGCGTCATGGTGTATAGGGTCGTTTGTCAACCGGTCCAAATCGGGGAGGCTGAGGCCTGCCAAGAAGGGGAGCACGGGTGCAGCCGAGGTAGTTCCTGAGGCGGTTCCGCTAGTAGTATTTCCGGCATTAGGGCCGAGAGCACTGCTAGCGTGAGGCCCTGGACCAGACATAGTGAAGGTGACAGGGGGAGAACCGGAAGGAAAAGGAGAACCCGATGAATCAGGAGAGGAGTCGGAGTGTGGACTCGAAGGAGGACTGGCTCGACGACGGCGGGGCGGAGCAGGTCGACCAACCGGAAACTGAGGGTGAAGGCCAAGAAGTCTCCGGGAAAGGCGCCTTGGGGGCACAATGATGACAGGAAGAAGGAAACCGACAAGGGCAGAAAGGGACAGAATCAAGAAAGGTCAAGGGCAGACAAGGTGTAGTGACAATTGATTTTAGAGTCTTTGCCAGGCGGTGTTAACCAGGCGCTTCTTCACTTAGGGTCAGTGTGTGATGTGCGTTAATTTTAATTTTTAAACCCTTTTCATTTTGAGAGCAAGAAAAAGTGTGCTGCGTAACTGAAAAGAAATCTGCAGAGAACAATATAGATTGCTGAAATAACAGAACATTTAACAGCTAACCATGCATCAATTGAACCCAAAAAGGCGGGTCTCTCAAAACTACTCTAAAATAGGGAAAAAATCTATTCAAAACACACATAAAAAGAGGCCAATAGATCTAGGGTCAAAAGGGACAGGGATCTAGAGGATAGAGCTGCTGAAAAGAGGTGCAGATCACAGCCAAGAGACAGAGGCAAGGTGGCTGGAAAAAAGGAAGGAAATCAGCAAAAAACGGAGGGGGCAAGGGGGAGGCCCAGAAAGTAGGTCCAAACAAAACGACAGGAGGTGATTTGAAAGGAAGAAAGGCTGATTTCAAAGGATCTGAAAGGGAGGTAACAGATCTGGAAAAAAGGAGGCTGAAGCTCTGAAAAACAGATGGCTGAAACAACTTAAAACTCTTCCACAAAAAGTGGAGGGTACTAAAGCCCTAGGGGTCTAGGTTCCCACTTAGATGAGTAAAAACAGATTAGAACTTGGTCAAAACGGGCTGAGACAGAGGCTGGAGGACCCTGGCAGAAGCTGCAGCAAAACCCAGAAAAATTGCAGGAAAAATTGCTGAAAAAATGGCAGGTCGCAGTTTCTGACCTGATTTCAGTGCAGGTCGCAGGAAATAGGTTGAAAAGTGCGACCTGGAGGTCCAGGTCACAGGTTTAGGGCCAAAAACTGCGACCCCCTGTTCTGGTTGTCTCGGCGGCATATTTTCAGAAAAGTTGCCGTCTCAGTTGCGGCTGGTGTCACTTACCTGCGTAATAGGGCCAGAAACACACAGAAGTTAGAAATTTTGATGTTTTAGGGTTTTATGTGAGAAAAAAAACATAAAAATAGGAAAAATAAACAGCTGAAAAGAAACCCTAGGGTCTGAAGTAGCTGGATATGCAGGAATATGAAAAACGACGGCGGTCGTAATTTAAAACCCGTGTGGAGTCGCCATTTGTTAGTATGAATCCTTTGTCGAAGTGTACGAAAAAGGACCACTTTAGCTACGCATAACTAATAGCCCTAACAACAAAAGTGGCTGCCAATATCTTCAGATCTGCGGTTAGTTAGACATAAAAGAGCTGCAAAAACCAGATCTATGCATGGAAAGACATTAAGCAGAGAAAGTAAGGGTTTGCTCCATATACCAATAGACAAGACAAGAACAATTTTTAAAAGAATTTTTATATTAATGGGGCACCTGGGAGGAAAACAAGAAGGTGTATCCAATTCCCCTCAGTGGGATGGGTTCTTGGAAGTCCTCAGCACTTCAGATCTAAGATTTCTCTCTCTTGTTGGTGTAGAAGACCCACACAAAGAATGGAACTCAAAGGGAGCTCTCACAGCAAATGGCGGAAAATGGTGACCAAGTGTATAGATCCAGAGTGATCTAATAGGCAACAAAAGGTGAAGAATGGTAGGAAAAACCCTCCTATTTATAACAAAATATTGGGTCATTCTAGATCTTGGTGCATGGGTTAACTAGATCTAGATCCACTTTTTATGGAATATTTTATTATATTTGTTGGAGGAAAAGGTATTTGACTTGGGTCAAATCCCTTAATTTGTCAAAAATAAATAAATAAATGATTTATTTATCTTTTTAAGGAAGCGGTTAGAAGATAATCAAATAAATAATGATTTATTTAATTATTTAAGGAAGTGGTTGAAAGATAAATAAATAAATAGTGATTTATTTAATTATTTGTGGGTGATTTGGTCATATTTAACAAGGAATATCATCTAAATAAGGTTTAAATGATTATTCCTAGAAAATAATAAGATAAATAAAGGTTTATCTAATTAATTTCTTTGATTTTGAGTTAAACATGACTGGGAATAATAATTAAATTATGGTTTAATTAATTATTCCATGAGGAAAATCAAACAAATATGGGTTTGTTTAATATTTCCTTTTGGGGTTTCCTGTTTTAACATAGTGAAAGCGGTTTTACTTGGGGTAAAACTGGTCTTACATGGTGTACTTGGGTCCATCTAATGATAATGAGTTAGATGACCAAAAAATGGTGTAACAATGGTGGTCCATCTATTCTTGCGGGATACCAGTTGCTTTCTAGTACTTTCTCAGGAGCAGTTCCTTCTCTCGACAAACTTATATCATCACTCGGCCCAAATGAATCACATACTGAGAATTTGAATGTGGAACAAGTTTACATGATGTCGGGAAACATTCCTAACCCTAACCCTCAAGGTAGTAATTTAATGCTTGGGGGGAAACCTCAAGAATAGTACATACCTCAGGGACAGTACATACCTTAAGGTCAGTACATACCTCAAGGTCAATATCAACCTCAAGGGTAGTACTCATTTCAGGGTCTGCAACCTCTTCAAGGACAGTACCCTATGCCAGGGTAACTATATTTCCAAGGACAATAGCCTCCTTTAGGGCCACAGTTCTACCTAGAACAACAATTGTTTTAGGGAGGTCAATATTTCAATGGGAATTATCCAACCAACTGTTAAACATATGTTCCAAATTATCAACCTGGTTATGGTCCATCCTATGTAACACAACCTTTAATGGGACCTCTGTATCTTGGAGTAAACACGGTGTGGGATCCATCACAGATTTAATAGAATTTGCAACCTAAAGTGAAAGTACCCTATAATCAACCTGGTCAGCCAATTGGTTACAGTCAAATTCAGTAACCTGTCCAACCAACGCTTCGAGATATACCATAGGTATCTGCACCTAGTACTGTTCAGCAGCCTGGTTTCGAGTACACCTTGGAATCCACCTCAAACTATTGCACCAACTTCTGTTTCAGCTACTACACCTATCCCTTGAATTTCTGTAGCTCCCATTTCTACATCCCCTCAAGTATCACAACAGATACCTGTAGTCACTGCACAACAGCCTAGACCCATAGTTCATACTACTGTTCAGATGCCTGCGTAAAAACTTGGTACAAGTACAATTGTAACAAGCCAACCTTAGTTTTTTTGTCAACTATATCAAGGGAAATATCAATATGGACCTGTAGCACAAAATCTAGTATACCAGCATCAACTGTACCCTGGGTACACATATTTGATACCAGCTCAACCCCAATATGGTGTGGCTAATCCTGGTTATCTTGGAGGAATTCGAATCCCAAATGCACAGGCTATTCCAAGAGATCTTGGATATCCTCCTCCTCGTACTAGTATAGTTCCACAAGGTTATCAATTTACTTAGCAGGACCCTAACTGTCGGTTGCCATTTGTAGCAACTTTGGATTTACCTGATTTGTTGCGCCTAATGAATGATCCAATCGATTATCTTCCGTATTGGCCGCCAATGCCGAACAAGTTTCCGAGTGAAATTCCTAAGTTGAAAGGTAAATCAGGAGAGGACCCTTCAAACCATATCATAACTTACCACCTCTAGTGTGCATCCAACTCTTTGATTGATGATTCTATTCCATTATGTCTTTTTAAGAGAACAATGATAGGTTTAGCTGCAAAATGGTATATTGAACTACCACGTGTCTAATTAAACAATTTCAACACGTTAGCAACATCTTTCTTAACCCACTTTTAGTTTCCAGTCAGATATGACAATGGCACAGAACTATTGACTTCATTAAAACAATCTACATCTACGTACATATCATATCACATACATGAATGGAGACGTAGAAGACGTTTAGTGAAATTCTTTATTCCAGATAAGATCTTGGAAAAATGGTTCATCAAATCATTACTTCCAAAGATCACTGAATATGTGGCTAAAGGAGGGGTTTTTATGGAAGAGTAGGTCATTTCTCAAGCTCAGTACTTAGACCTTGTATATACACAGTTTGGTACTTTATATGAAAAAATTCTTGATTTACCACGTCCTGGTCAAATAACTGGAACTCCTTCAGGGTCTCATGCTGTGGACGGTGTAATTGGTTTATTTAGTGTGAATAAGAGTAAGAATAATTCTTAAAAAACTACTTCTCCTATCATAACTTTACCAGATTCACCGAAAGGAGATTCTTCCCTTGAAACTTTTGCTAAAATTCACGTTGTAGATTCATCTACAGCTAAATCTAAAACTGGTAATAAGAAAAAAGGAAAGAATAAAAACAAAAGACTTCGTCTCCCAAAGAGAAAACATAAAAGAATGAACCATCTAATGATAAATGAAAACCTCGTTATCCTTGTCTTATCTGTGACGAGGATCAGTTTACCAAAGAGTGCCCGCATCGGTCTGAGGTCTCTAAATTCGTCAAACGTTCACCCACACCTATTGTCTTGAAGGATGCTTTTCCCACTCAAGATAGAAAAATGATAGTATATTTTTCAAATTCATCAACAGATATTTTAATGATGTCTGAGGTGATGGTTGCGACGGAATCACAAGACTATGGAAGTAAAAATCATGTAACTGGTAAAGAGATTGAAAATTATAATTCAACACTAGCTACATCTCCTTCCGTTTTTGATCCACTTCATATCGATAAACCTAATCCTGATCTAGTAATTAAAGCGCCTGCTAAAGGTGTACTTCAAAAATCAGCTTTCAATCCACATCCGAGAGCTACTTAGAACTATAACATTGTTGAAGACTTGGCAATTTCCCCTTTAGCAATGTCAGCCTTAGAAGTGCTAAAATCATGTCCAACACAGAGGAAACTAATTTTATCAGCTATTTGAGCTAGATATCCTCATGATTATAATCTCATGGTCTTCGATTTAAAAATTTTTACACCAAGACTCCCTCATCATATGGCTTTTCATATTTCGGTATTAGTAAAAAAGAGACGATTTTTTCATACTGTAATTGATGAGGTGACATCCATGTGCATAATGTCGTTAAATTGTTGGAAAAATCTTGGTTCTCCAACACTCAACCAATATTCGACAATCCTTAAAGCTTTTGATGGAAGAAGACTCCATCTGTTTGGAATACTCCAGGATCTACCTATAGAAGTAGAAGGAAAAACTGTTAATCTAGATGTGGAAGTAGTTGATTCCCCTCTGGATTACAAACTTATTTTTTGTTTAAGTTGGTCTTATTCCATGAGTGTTGTTGTTTCATCCGTCTTTCAGTTAACCATGTTTCCTCATAAAGGAAATATTGTGAAAATCAATCAGCTATCATATTATTCGTCCGACCCAGCTTCTACAGACAGTATCCAACATGTTGGAAAATCAACTATCCAATATGAAGATGTTGGGGTAGGTTTAGTCAAGGAATCTAGTTTGATTAGAACTTTCTCTATGCCTCCACCCAATGTACCACGTACTATTTCCAACATCAATATGATTTCATCAAGCACTATTCCATTCGATGACACTTGGATAGTGCCTTCAGAGTCAGAAATGGACTCTTTCAATGGCGAGATGCCTTTGAGTCATTTTGAGATGGCATATCAAGTAGTACAGTTATTTTTTCACACATGTTCAACTAATTTTGATCCAATGAATGTGATCAATGAAGAATCTTCTTCACTGTCAAGCTCAACCTTGACATCAATTTCAGATCCTTTTCAACAAGTGTTTCATAGTGATGAAAGTGTTCGAGAATTTTTGTCTATGGATGAATTACCCTGGGATGATCTACATCATAGATCTTCATTTTTACTTGACCTTGATAGGTTTGAAAATGTTTTTTCGTCTAATTTTATGATTTATTATGTCAAGGAACCACAGAATCCCATATCGATTACAAATTCAGATTCTGAGATTAATTTGGGAAACATTTCTACAATTGTTCCTATTGACATATTAGTTAAACCTGGAGTTGTTGAAAACATTCATATAGGTGCTTCTTGTATGATGGATGAAATTAATACATATAAAGCCCTATTTCAAGAATTTCGTGACATATTTGCTTGGTCCTATGAAGAGATGCCAGGAATTGATCCAAAGATTGTCGTTCATGAAATAAAGACATACTCAGATTCCAAGCCTATTAGACAAATATTACGTCTGATACATCCACGAAAAGCTACTATTATTAAAGATGAAGTTGAAAAGCTACTACGAGCAAGATTTATTTACCCAATTCCATTAATAGATTGGGTATCTAATATAGTTCCCGTTACCAAGAAACAAGGGACTATACGAGTATGTGTCGATTATAGGGATATTAATAAAGCATGTCCAAAGGACAATTATCCTACCCCCTATATTGACCAAATCATTGATTATTGTGCCGAAAATGAAATGTTTTCATTTATGGATGGATTTTCCGGATATAATCAAATAAACATACTCCCTGCTGATCAACCAAAAACAACATTTATATGTCCTTGGGGAACATTTGCTTATTGCAAACTACCTTTCAGATTAAAAAATGTTGGTGCAACTTTTCAAAGGGCAATGTCTTACACTTTTCATTACATCAAGCATATTGTACAGCCTTATCAGGATGATTTACCTACTCAGTCATTGCACAAGGATGATCATCCTACTCATTTACGAGCAATTTTTATGAGATGAAGGCATTACAAGATTCGTTTGAATCCGCACAAATGTGTTTTTTTGTGTGCAATCATGACGATTACTGGGATTCATTGTTTCGAAGGTTGGAATTCATGTCAACCCCTCGAAGGTTGAGGCCATCATAAATTTACTTCCTCCTTCCACGCTTCACGAACTCCAAAGTTTGCAAGGGAAAGAAAACTTTCTGCTTAGATTTATCCCAAACTATGCCGAGTTAACAAAAGGTTTTACCCGGTTGTTGAAACAGAATGTTCCTTTTATTTGGGATGAGATTATTGATCGATATTTTGATGCTCTAAAACACGCGTTAACCCATGCACCGTTATTGCATCCACCCAATTACAACCAGGACTCATTTTTATACCTAGCAGCCTCTGATTCCACCATTGGAGTGGTTCTAGTTCAAGAGGATGAATTTCACAATGAACATGTGATTTACTATCTAAGTCAAAATCTGAATCCGACTGAAATTAAATATTCACATGTGGAGAAACTGGCCTTGGTAGCAGTTCAAGTTGTCCGAAGATTTCGTCATTACATATTGTTATGAAAGACAACGGTGATATCTAATTGAAGCCTGATGATATAAATTTTGACAAAACAATTAATCGGGCATAAATACTCTAAATGGATTTTTATCCTACAAGAGTTTGATTTGGAATTCAAAAAATTTAAATCAAAGAAATCACTGGTGTTTGCAGAACTTATGTGTGACTTTCCCAATACTGAGATGGAAACCGTAATAGAGCATCCCATTGCAGATGAATCTCTATTCCATATCAACACATTAAATCCATGGTATGGAGATATCACCATTTATTCTTCAAACCCAAACCTTTTGCCCAGATATTTCAAGGTCAAATCGACAGAGAATCCGTTATCAATCTCAGCAATACAGTATTGTTGGAGACACACTTTATTGTCGTGGTGCAGATTCTGTTTTTCAATGTTGTATAACTCATGAAGAGGTTGAAATGGTTTTTTATGACTGTCACTCTGGAGCATGTGGTGGTCATATGTCTAGGTTTGCAACAGCCCAAAAGATATTGTGCGCTGGCTATTTTTGGCCGTCATTGTTCAAAGATTGTATTATTGCAGTCTAGAAATGCCACCACTGCCAAATGTTTGATCGAAAGATGCGTGCACCTCCAACTCCTCTTCACCCAATAATTTTTGTCGGTCCTTTTGCGAAATGGGGCATTGATTTCATTACATGTAACCCTCATTCGGCCGGGGGGCATGGGTATATTATTTTCATTGTCGATTACTTTACCAAATGGGTCGAGGCAATGCCTACATTCGCGATAGATGGAAAAACTGAAGCTACTTTCGTATTCAATCATGTGATTGCTCGTTTCAGAGTACCCCAAGCTATCATCACTGACAATGGGAGTCATTTTCGAAATATAATGATGAAAGAACTTTCCAATCAACTTGGCCTGCGCCATGATAGCTATACTCCATATTGCCTGCAGGATAATGGTTAGGTTGAATCCGTTAATAAAGATTTAACCACCATGATTAAACAGATTATCGAAACTTACAAATCGAATTGGCATACCATGTTTTTTCCGGCACTATGGGTATATCGAACCTCAGAAAAAACTGCTACAGGGTTCAGTCCTTTTCAATTGGTTTACAGTTTAGAAGTTGTGTTATCCATTGAATGTGAAATACCATCACTCCAATTAGCCATAGAGTTACTATAAGATACCTCTGAAGTTTTTTTACTTAGCACAACTAGATGAGACTCGGTGCACCATTGCATTAGCTGTTGAAGCTCATAAGAAACATGTAAAAGCTCAGTACGATCGAAGTGTTACACCTCGTGTTTTTTTAGAATGTGACCTAGTCATAGTATATGATCAAGCTAACGATAAGCTAAGAGATAGGAAATTTGAACCAATGTGGCATGGTCCTTACATTGTAAAGCGAGTGCTCGCCAATGGGGCCTATGAATTGACTGATTATGACGGGGTCTCTTTAGATAAACCCAGAAATGGTCTTTATCTGAAGAGATATTATGCTTGATTCTCCTTTGAAGATCTCACTTGTATATTAGTTATTTTTTCTAGATAGTGTGCCTTAGATAAGTGTACCTAGTTTAAGTTTGTTTTTACTACTATCATTGCTTATCTTGATTGCTCTTGATATTGCAGATGTCAAAATATCTCCAAATGTACATTGGTTTTGCTGATGGTGTCTATCGTAGTACACATAATATTTCTTCCGCAGCTTGGATTATCTACTCACCCACTGATGAGTTAGTTTCTATGCATGGGGTAAGCCTTGGTCAAATAACGAACAATATTGTAGAATATAGCACATCCATTAAGTTATTATCTGATGCCATTTCATTTGGTATTCGATGTTTGATCATTAGGTCAGATTTAGAACTCAATGTATTACATTTAAACAGAGTATACGCAATTAAAAATTCAGTGTTATTGAGATTATTTTTGAAGGTTCGTCTCTTGGAAAGACAGTTTGATTACATTGAATATCAACACATTTCAAGAAATTTAAACACATTGGCCGATGCATTAGCTAATCGTGTTCTAAATATACTTTTTCAACGTTAAAACAGTAAACCAAAATAACATTCGATACATGTTGAAAAATATACTCAGATAAAAGTAGTAATATCATAGATAGGTTTGTTGTCAAAAAATATTACATCGTCTGTGATCATAGGGTCAAACACCTTATGATCTGATAGATAATGATACAAAAAAACAAAATATGTCAATCCACAATGATCATCAACCATCTATGATGATGATCATGGTAGTAGACTATGGCACGTGTCACCTTGCGCAAGAATCTCCTAAACTGTCCTGGTACACCTGTAACATGTCTCTGAAGTTGGAGAGGAATGTCATCTATCCCTGTCTTGGGAATATCTATGGTTAACCCCTCTAGGTTGTGTTCCATATCAGTTAGGATCTCTGCTGCCTGATCCTGTGGTGGTACTATAGGCTTTGCTTGTCGCCTTTCAAAGCGGCAGAGTGTAGCTGGTCGTCGTACACCAACATCTGCATTTAAATTTTGTTATCAGTATTGGACGATAAAAAATAAATAAAAATTGGATTTAAAACACATCAAAATGATTCTCTTACCTTATTTGTCCCACTGTGTCCCTGGAGGCAAGGACATCTCAGGATCACCACCAAAATCTATACTTGCATAAGGGAAGTCTTCGATCGTGAAGACTTGGTTCTGCAGCCACATAAAGTACACCGGAGTGAACCGAAACACTGAACTGTCGTTGCCACCATTTAGGGCCATTAATGCAACCCAACGTACCATATGAGGTTCTCTAGGCTCCCCACGATCTACTGGAATAAGCTGAGGGGCGAGAAATGGGATTCTCTCCAAAGCAAAAGAAATTAGGATGGCACCATACCCAAAGTTTTTTAACTTGTCATTCTTTGCTCTGGTTAGTTGGCCTTTCATGTTGGCCAATACCCCTTCACACCAGTTGAAAATGGTGCCTCTGAAATACTCCACCGCGGTCTACATTTGAGATTCAGTGGCTACATGTGGAGCCGCACTTCCACACAGCCTGGCTACCATGAATGCAATTACTTTGAGATTAAGTCGCAAGATAGTTTTTATGTCTATTTGATTATCCTTTGGATCTGCCGCATCATTGCAAAACTCTTTTTTGTAACTAGCAACGGGTAGGCAACCTTGTCTAGCTCCAAACAAGGATATGTTTTCTCCTCTTTTAGACAATCTAGTGAGAAAATAAATATCTTCAAGCTCGATTTCGAGTTGATGGTCACCAATGATAAAGCACTGATCTTGAACATCCCATTTGTTCACTAACCATGTCATCAACTTAACCTATGCTCTCATACCTTGAATCACCCAGAACTTATACAAACCACAATTTTTAAGCACTCGCATTGTTTGAGGATTATTCATGGCTTCATTGTCTATATCTTCATGCTCATGTTCTCTCCACTCTAGCATGGTGAAATAATCTGCAAATGGACGCATTTGAAGGTTAGAAACTTGTTGAGTGGTAAAATTTAACCATTTTTGAGAGAATTTATTAATTTTAAACCGGTCATGGTGCCTCCGCAGTTTTTGTGCAGAGACAGTGCATACGTCCACACGGGCTCCACACAAAAACCACAGTAGCCCGATAATTTTCCTTTTATAAAATTATCGGGGTCTGCAGGTAATGTGTGCATGACCTGCAGACCCTCGAGAGCACATTTTTGAATATAATTTCTCCCTAAAAAATGAATTTAAAGCCAAAACGGAGAATTTAATCAGATAGAAATGAAGAGAAGAGTGTTGTGGATTACCTGGTTCTGACGAATCACGATTTGAGCGATCAGTTCTCCCATTATCAACTTCAAATTTTTTTTGCCAAAAGCTCTCAATTTACAACTCTGAAGACAAAAGGTGAAAATGACTTTGTTAAACTCGTTTTTATAGTTTTTGAATGAATAAAATACTATATTTTATTTATTTTTCACTTTAAAAAGTTATTTTTCAATTTTTTTAACTTCTTGGAAACAGGTATGTTTAATCTTCCGAGTTTTTGTGCAGAATAAGGGTTTTTTCGGTGAAAAAAAATATTTTGATGCTGAGTACAGTTTTATCATTTTTTCGGGCTCTTGAAAATTACGAAAAAGCGAAACCCTAGAGTTCTATTTTAATCCCTTTTCAGACTCTCTAAACATGAATATATCACCGAGTACTTGACTATTCGAACTCGTTAAAGGAAATGGACAGTCATCCTTTTAGTATAAGTTTACCCCTTTTTCGGACTGAAATGGACTATTTACGAAAAAGGTATATGTTGACTAATCATGGTTAATAGAGTTCTCTCTTACATTATTTTATCCTTTTTCGGGCTTGAGAGACTAAATTTACGAAAAAGTACAACCACAAAATTTACTTATGTTTTTCTTCTGACTCCCTAAAACTGAAAAACACCGAGTTTCTCTTATATTGGACTCATTAAAATTTAACAGTAAAGGACCTGTCGATTACAAATAGGAACAAAACACTCCTTCTTAGGGTTCGATTTTAATACTAAGATGGATTCATTCGAAGGATGAGCTTACACAACAAGAAAATGTTATCCTCCTCAAGCTTGTCAAAAATAAAGAGGTACTTTCCAGTAATGGTGGGGGAAAAAAGAGAAAAGGAATTCAGTTGTCACCCTTGTTTTAAAAGCAGTATACCACTCTTGAACACAACATTTTTGTCACACTTTTACCTGGGTTGTGAAAATCCTTTGTCTAACAGTTAATCAAACCACATTGAAAGTCTTCAACCGGTTTCTAGGTATTATCTTTAGGTCAATTGTTACCAAACCATCTGCAGTGTCATTATGTGTTCAAGAGACAATTCAAATAAACCATTCATTGTAAACATTTTCCTCCATTCACGTTGGCCATCCCTGAGTCAGTCCTTGCAAAATATTTCTTCAAAACTTGATCTAATTATTTCGTGTTGTGCGCTTTCCTACGACATGTCACTTTCTATCGACAAAAACTCATCATCTAGAAAGTTGACCTAGAAACTTATCAGTACCTTGGGATTTGCATGCCCTAATGGCAGGATTATTGCCTTCGATGATAGGTTACATCATTGACCTTCGATCGAATGATTCCATGAAGTGTTCGACTGCAAATCATTCATTCACACTTTGTGGATTGTACTGAGTATTTTGAGAGCCACTTTCATTATTGGTGGTTTTTCGCACACTTGTTAACAATTCACATCATTGACTGGTAATCAAGTGGTTTCTACCATGTTTGACTTCGACACAATCAATCACATGGATAGAATCGTACTATTTTGGGAAGTGGAAATCAATACCCTGGATCTAGTTTCCAACATGCAAGCTACAAGGAGTTTTATTATTCATGATACAGTGGACTATTTATGACAGATGGCTACGCTCATGCTGTGTCTACTATTGATGTAATTTTAAAATCATTTCTATACCAGAACATTTAGTAGGTTTTGATCTGAGTATGGGAATGCCTACCTCAGTGATGATATACACATATATATGTTTGAATTGAATGTTTTTACATTTTTTTGACCCGTGTGTCCGCAATCCAATCCTCAGAATGATAAAGCACTTCACTCTTCAGAACTACCTCAGACTTCGCACTTTAGGGGGCAATTTGTTACATGTTATTTTGTCACCATGAAATTTGACTATCTATATAGGTTCATCACTACCCATATTATGCTCCCTTAGAGGTCAAAAACCATAATGTTCCTAAACCAAGTCTTGGAATTGGAGAAAAGCTCATTAAAACCCTAAAAAGTCTAACTCCGCACTTTTCCTATCTCTTTCTTGTGGATCCGCAGATATTTGTTCTATACCCTGCGACACATCCTGCACGTTATGCTTATAAAACCTGAAAACCCCCGTAAAAATTCAAATAAAGGAAAAAGTAAGTTCTAGAAGCCCAGCTAGACGAATATTCTCCCAATTGGAAGCTTCTAGAGGCGCGATGAGTTTGAGCTTTATCCCTCCACTAATGGAGCTCTATCCCTTCACTCATGGATTTTATCCCTTGGTATATGGAGCTCAAATCCCTTCATGAGAGGAATCCATCTCCCTCTTCATGGAACTGAAAATACCTCCATTTCCCTATAAATTAAGCTCATGTTTCAGTCTTAAGGGTAGATTGTACCTAGCTTGTATAAGGTAATTGCTGAAGAAATTCCCAAGAGAGCATACTCTCTACACTAGTCATTATTGGTATGAGAATGATCACACACTCATGTCCATAACTTCATACTAGTTCAGAGAGAAGAAGTCTTTTCAATCTAAAGGAAGAACAATTGTTCAAGACTATAGGAGGAACTTGTACGACATCAAGGTGACAGGTTGTAAAGTTACTCTTTTCATTCAAGATAATACATATGGATCTCCTTTTCTCATTGAGTTGTTCTTATGTCTATTGGAATAATTCAATACTTAGATTCCTTGATCACTAAGTTAGATTAGATGTTCTCAATTATTATATGTTTCAAGTGCTTTTAATTATTTTGTTTGTCTTTGATTGTAGGTTCTACATACTGAAGAAGCCTCTTTGGAGTCACTGGATAAGAGACTGCACCGAACGCCAGATTTCAAAGTAGGGGCATATCCTCTTTCTTTGTTTATAATAATTATGAATTGCAACTGATCTAGATAAAACGATTTACAAATGGATTTGTTTCTAGTTATCCATAGGATACTAGGGAGATCGCTCTTGTCCGCAAGAGGGATTTATCCGCATAACACTCAGTAAGCCGACCTTCTTCTAGCGATTTTGGTTTTTGATGGTTTCTCCAAAATTGTCTATTTGTTGGGTTCCTTGCAGCATTTTTTTAATCACTCAGCCTACTACTTTTAAAGTTTTGTGTAATCTTCTTCCCTTTCTTTGGCAGCCAACTCCTTCTAGTATCTCCTTTCATTTTTTATTCCTGATAGCACATTCGTGATTTTTGAATCACCTCATCCATAGTCCTTCAATTGACGAACTCAATCCTTTCCTTCATGTGAGTAGGTAAGCTAATCGAGAACCTTCGTAACTTTTCTTTTTCATTCTTCAAATACGGTGCATACTTCAGTAAATAGGTAAATTTAGTTATGAGCTCATACATAGACATTTTTTCCAATCTCAAATCATGAGATTCTCAATAATTTTAATCTTAGAAATGCTCTGTTAGATATTTTTCCTTAAAATACTGTTGGAACTCATCTGAAGTCACATTTTGGTCTTTGATTCTCCACACATTTTTAACTTCCTCCCACCATAAAGTAGCATTTTCCTGCAATTGGTAAATATCCAAACAAACTTTGAGCTTGTTGCTATACTCATAAAATTTGAAATATTTAATAATGTTAATTATAGATGCTTCTAACACTTCTTGACCTTCTTCGTCAAACGTGGGAGGCTTAATCTTTCTAAATTCTCCGTGCTGTTCTACTTTTTGTTTTTTCATCTCTTGTTGATCAGAAATATTTCCAGATTCTACTTCATTGTATTTTTTTCTTCTGTTACTTCGTTGGGTATGACTTCCTTTCGGATTATCATTAACTTATTGTTGTTGTTCACCCTCATCACAACTTCCCCTCTTAGGACTAGGTTGTGTTGTACAAAGATTCTGCTTGTCTGAGAGGCTTTTGAGAATCCTCTCTTGTTGTTGCATTAATATTTTGTTATCACTTCTTACTCAAACCATTTCGTCGTGAAGTTGTTGCACCGTATCCAGAAGTCTGCTAGTATAATGTTGTTGTTCCTCGAGTAATATTCTAGTTTGATGATGCTAATCCGGATTGAATTGTACCCACATTTTTGGGGTTATTTTTGGGTTAGGCAGGGGGTTAGTTTCCCATGTAGTTCTCGGTGTTTGACATATATATCCTCTCCTCATCATGATCTGTCAACAATTTTCATTTATTCCTGTCATTGTGTATTATTTCAAATAGATCCATTGTTATTTGAATGGCCAATCCGCCCCCAGCATGTGAACACTGCTCTGATACCACTTGTAACACTTACTAACATGCTACACATTTACTACATACAATTATTTTATCTTAGTAATATTAGCCTACAACCCTGACCTTGATAATTAATTTCTGGAACACTAATAATATCAACATACCAAAGTCATTATGGTCAATACCAAGCCTTTACCTACAGTCTAAACATATATATAAACTAAATAACATTTACATTTTACATATACCGAAGTTTAGAATTAATAATATCTCTTTTAATTTATGACTAAATAATCGTGCCAGCAATAAGTATGGTTATCATTACAATTTAATGATCCAGGATTGGTGTTAGACCCTAGTTGTCTCTACTTGCTTATATCGAGGGGTTCTTACTTGGGATTCAATTGAGCCACCTAGTTCCATTTCCATTTTTCGATCCGTGGAGGGTTTCAATCCACGACTCCTATTGTTTTCAGAAATAACGACTGTAACCACCCAGTTTTCCTCCAGTTCCAGGCCGTCATTCGCATGGTCATTATTCCTCTGTTTCTCTGTAGTCAATTAGAGTTTATTGGCTTTGGTGGTAATCTGAATGTGCCCATCGAACAACTAAGGTTCATGTCTCTAGAGAGCCTGCACATAGATAACTTTGGTATTGCCCAACTCTCAAGGTAAATAACCTTCAGGCATTGGTATTTTTCCTTCTTTTTTTTAGATCAAGGTTTATAGTTTCCGCCCTTGTATGCATTAATTGTTTTCTGCATAGGTTTTTATTGATATTTAGGAGTCTTTGCGTGCATACTCTACTTCATACTGCATGGTTCCACACTGAAGTTAGTCAAGGTTTTTAACCACAAATTTCTCAAGTGAGGGTTTAAGGTACTTTTACAGTTTCCTCTATGTTTTTAACTAATTCAGCTTCCCAAAATATGTTCCTAATAAACCTCCTGTCTGGCAGGTTCCTCTTCTATGCACAACTCCTGATTCAACAGTGACATCCCTCAACTTTGAAGATGCCCAACTTTAGGCAAGATTGATAAGAATACCCAAACTAGGTGTTTCCTCGCATGACAATGGCAATACATTTCAACCCTTCACTAGCTTTGGTCTTCTTACCAGGCCTCCTCATGGTCTCGGTTATTTGAAGTTTAATATTTACCAATTCTTGTTTTAGTTTAAGAGATCATGTTGGAGGGCTTGTAATTTATTTTCTGTTTTGGAATTTGTAAAGGTTATGGCCGCTGAGCCAAACTTGGTCTCATTACTCTAGCACTCTCCCCGCTACTTAGTATATGTGAACCTATTGGCTCAAAGTAATACTGAGATAGTTGTATGAATATATTTACCTTCCGAGCTTATCATTTGACTCTATATTAAATCAGGGTTTTGTTTTCTATCTAAGAGAACAATTTATATATATTTTAATCGATTCAATTGTTTTTCTTCCTTTCTCAGTATTCATTTTCTTACACATGAATTTGGATAATTTCTCTCTATTGGTGTAATATCATGGAGATGCATGTACAATAATTTTCCTCCATTTCATCATTAGTTATTATGATTTTATGGATTTTGGCACATGAATTTTCTTAGATAAAAGCATATGTTAATTATTTGGTTTGAACCTGTGCCTTTCACACAGTGTCAAGGGTGTAAACTTCACGTCATGTTTAATGGAAATATTTCACTGTAATTCTTTAATTTTCCATTATTGTTTTATCGAACCCTAAGTGCCCACAGCCTTAGGTTGCTTAACATTTTCTGGGTTGATATAATATCAATGTTATCTTTAACTAGGAACTCCTTCTTCCTTACCTATGGTTTTCTCTCGTTTTCTTCCTTGGATGACCTGACATTGCTGGAGGACGCAAAACTATACCGGACCTTTCCGGATTAGGGTTTAAACCTCCCAACTCCCTGGTCTATCCTTGGTGCAAAATACACTTTCATTCTTTCATCTCTGTAACTTCTATTTTGTAATTAAGACTACCACCTTTGTTTATTATTGTTATTATTAAGAGGTCCCTCTGAAATTTTCCATGCTGGTGGTTATCATAGTTTGCTAGCACTTTTTTCTCTTCCAGTCTACCGGCTAGGAAATCATGTAGAAAATGGTACTAGTTTTTGAATGCTTACAGAGGCTAAATTATTACACAGCCTCAGATAATGGTTTTAATTTTCAGTTGGGGTTTCAGTGTTATTCCCCTAATTACAAATTGATTTTTTTGTGTTATAAATCTCTCATATAAGAGGTTGTGGAATTCTTAGGTTTATTCGTGCATACTATTTTCTAACGTAGCAATGAATTATATATACACAAGCATATCATAATGATGACCATTATTGCAATAATTTCTGGAATAACAAATTTTTTCTTTGTAGAATTGATACAAAATTTAATTTGTTTCTCTTCATAATAAACATATATCTGTTGTAAGAGAACCACTGAACCAAACTCTATAGCATAGCAGTTTTGTCCTTTGAGTTTTCAAATCATACTTTAATAGCATAAATTTGACATCCTTTCCGGATGCATTTTCCCTGTTGAGACGCAGTGATGGGGCACAATTGGAGTGGTTTCTTAATTCCTTGTAACTCTTGACAAGTACCATCTTCACCCATATAACCGATGGTTTTCTACTTGCAATCTACCATTGACCAATTCTTCTCTAACCAATCCATTCCCAGGTTTAAGTCGTAGGAACCCATGGGTAAAATGTTCAAATAAACATTTATGTGTTGGTTCCATATGTCTAGAGGGCAGTTTCAGACTTTGGCATTAACCCTTCTCTTTGCCCCAGTATCTAATTGCACTAACAAGGGAATTTTAAATTTCAGACTTTATAAATTACATCTTTCAACCATTTTTGGATTGATATAACTGAAACTGGGACCTGGATCAACCAAAATAGATACAGTTTGGGAAAATAACTTACCTTCCAATTCTATCAATGTTCGTTGGTAATCCTCTTTCCAATCCTCTAAAGCACCATTGATCCTTGGTATCTTTCTTGCAACATCTCCCACTATGGATACTTCCTGCAAATTAGATATAGTTTCATTTCTCCCAGGATGAGGACATTTTTTATAATAATGTGCTTCACCGTAGCCCCAACATTGCAGAGGGGGTTTTTGGGTTTGACCATCGCCTGGTATGTTGGATGCCTTAGTAGGTCGGTCTTCTACTGGCCATTTTGGTTTTTGCTGGTTTCTCCCAGATTTTCTATTTTTTGGGTTCCTTGCAACATGTTTGTAATTACTCGGCCTACTACTTTTAAAATTTTGTGCACTCTTATGCCCTTTCTTTGGCGACCAACTCCTAGTATCTCCTTTCATTTTCGATTCCTGATAGCACATTCGTGCGTTTCGAATCATCTCATCCATAGTCCTTGGATTGAAAAACTCAATCCTTTCCTTCATGTGTTAAGGTAAGCTACTAAAGAACCACTGTACCTTTGATTTTTCATCCTTCAAATATGGTACATACCTCAGTAAATAGGTAAATTTAGTTATGAACTCATCCATAGAAAGTTGTCTCAACCTCAAATCATGAAATTATTGAGATTTTTCATCGTAGAAATGTTGTGTTAAATATTTGTCCTTAAAATATTGTTGGAACTCATCCCAAGTCACATTCTGGTCTTTGATTCCCCGCACATTTTTAACTTCCTCCCACCAAAAAGTAGCATTTTCCTGCAATTGGTAAATAGCCAAACAAGCTTTCAACTTGCTTCTATACTTAAAAAATTGGAAATATTTATTCATGTTAATTATCCATGCTTTTGCCACTTCTTTTGCTTCTCTGTCGAACGTGGGAGGCTTAATATTTCTAAATTGTCCCTGAAGTTATACTTTTTTCTTGATCTCTTGCTGATCGGAAATATTTCCAGATTCTGCTTCATTGTAGGCTATGCTTCTGTTAC